>OV743718.1:14557940-14897682 GCA_928272305.1 Volucella inflata | reverse complement strand
AAAACCAACGTACATCGGTACCTCTCTTTTATCCCTCGGCTATCAAACGAAGAATAACTCGTGCCAATCCTTGCTTCTTTGGGCTAAGAAGGCAATCGACTGACAAGCCCTCTCTCTCCTGAAAAACAAATGTGAGCCTTAATTGTCCGAGTCCTGCTAAATGGCGCAGAGGCATGGACTTTATCAAAAATGGATGAGGGTCTGTGAAGTTTTTAAATCCACTTCCGGTGGATGGCGTAGTAGGCACACGCAAGTTGAAGGGGAGCTCAGTCAGCTTTGCGTGCGAAACTAGAGGCAGCCACTGCAGGACTGTAGCGCCACCTAAAGTAAGTATACATCTTGATTTGTTCGCAGAGCTCCATATGGAAACTTCATTGAAGGCTTAAGTAACCACTTTGAAATCCATGAAGTCATCTGTGCCTCCGATATTTTACCGATTATAGAACTTCTGTTCAGCTTTCTCCTTGATGGTATTGGTGTTAATGGTGATTTAAATATTTTTGTTTGTTTTTCTTTAACGAGCATATCATTTTGTTCCTGGAAGCTTTCTGGTCTCTTCTTTAATGTATTCCTCAAGGAAAAAAGAAAAAGAAGAGATGAAGTGAAGTAACTAATTCCTCTCTCAGAGCACTTGCATAAATATTGCAGGCTTAAATGAATATTTCCTAGCACAAGGATTTGTATCCTTTAACAAGACAGAGAAATAGGAGGAGAAAGAGAAATGACTGCCTTGCAACTGAGTGAACTATGTTGGCTGGCCCATTACTTAATTAATTACTTCATTTTGTGCATTTTCTGAAGAAGTAGAAGGAAATATTTCAAGAAAACTCTATACACAAACACAAAGGCTAGCAGAAGGCATGTACTCGTAGGTGAAAGTCCAGTGAAAGTCTGATAATTCCTCTGAGCTCTAAGCTTTGAGTTCCTGAACTCTAAGCTCTAAGTATTTCTCCCATTCCATTCATCTTCATATTTGTCTTCATTTTGTAGAAAATGCAAAACATTTATTGTTTTCGCTTTACATTCGTCTTTGCTTTCAATTTTCACATTCTAAAGGATCTGCAGGAGTGATGGCTGTTGGTTGGGGTTTTAAGCTTGTTTTCCTTGTGAAAATATCGAATTTCGAATTTAATGTTGAAGGAAAAATACTTTTGAAGAAGCCTGAGTTGAGGGTAAAGATATGTGAAGGTGAGTGCGAACGCCCGCCCCATTGACACACTGCAGGTGTCTGTTGAACATGAAATGAAAACATTTTCATTTGCAAACACAATAGTCTGACGAAAGAGGGGTGAAACGATGACAATAGGAAATGGAAAATGGGTCTGTGAATTAATTAAATCCACCCATTCGGCACGTTCTTTACTCCTTAGATTTTGTGTGCGCCAGCCGAGAAATCAAACAACCTTTTGTTTTCCCACAGCAACATGGTTCGACAAGTGGAAAGAGCCATCGTAATCGTCGTCGTCATTCTCAGTTTTCTGCACTTTCTCCACCTTTTCTTGGCCTTATGTTCAATAACATTGACTTCGACAGCAATTAAATTAAAATAATGCGATGCGGTGATGGTAGGCAGGCATAAAACACAAGACCACCTCCTCGATGGCTTAGGTGAAACAAAAACACCCTTAGCTTCAGTCTACATTCATTACTACACTCACCCTCAACCCCTAGACATGGCCTTAGCCATTGTTCTTCTTCTCCTTCTAATTCTTGTTGGGCAAATCTATGGCAAACAATTAAGAAAATTTCGAAATGTGCTCTTGAGAGGATGCACATTGTGCATTTTATTGTTGTGTCCACATAGACAAAGTCAGAGCCTGACAGACTGTTTAGTTCTACACAGGGAAAGACTGACTAAAAAGGAGTCCTTTTCAGTATTGTGTTGTATTGGGTTGTGTTATGTTTTGTTGTCTGTTGTTTACAAAAGCCTTATCCTTCGTCGAAAGGATATAGATGTGCAAACAATTTTCCACAACGATAAAAGAACCTTCGCATTAATTGTTTGTGTAAGAACTGTTTGTAGTTGTAGCTCTGTGGAGTGTCAAGGTGTAGGAAGATCGGGTGCACTATTAGACGCCTTAAGGGGCGCAGGTATTGTATGTACTTCAAGAGGCTTGAGAAGACAATTTTTGTTGTTTTCTCCCTGTTTGTTGTCTGTAGTTATTTATTCTCCTTTTTTTTTTTAGAGTTTTTCGTAATTCTGTTGTATTAGCGACGTGTTGTTTACCTTGCTGTCGTCTGTTTAACCATGGCTGTGGCCTTTTCACTTAGTTAATAGAGAGCTTAACTTGAGACCAATTTCCCGTGAATCATTCAAGTGTACTACGATGAAACAAGGACAATTGAAATGACATTGCAGGGAGAAGGAGTTTTTGTGCAAAATTTCCATTTTTAATCTGCGGAAAGGATTTGCTAATAGAGGCCTTTGTTGTCCTGAAGAAGGCAGTCTCCAATTTATAGAATGTTTTCCAAGAAAGACAATGTTTATGTCTTTTCAGTTTATGAGTATACCCGCTAATAATTAAATTCAGTTGCCAAAGAATCGATCGATAAACAAGTATACCTATACAGTCCATGGTTCACAGCAACTACACTTTTTCCTAATATATGGGAAAGAGAGGACAGAAAATACGGATTCGCGCTACTTTTTATTTGCTTCATTAGTCGGAAACGTTCAAGAATCTTCTACATAGGCTAAACTGTCTAGGCATTGTGAGCCAAGGTAGTCCAAGTCTTTAACTACCTCAAAGTTAAAGCTGCCAATTGTGACACTTTGACCAAGTTGCCGGTGTTGGGAGTGCTTTTTGATAACAGCATATACTCGTACATACAGGGTTTTTGCCTCATATGTGAATGCCTCATTGAAGTCTCGCTGTCTTCGTCCAATAATGTTGATGTTGTTGATCTGCGTACGCAAACAATTGGGAAGACTTATAAAGAATCGTTCGCCTTCCGTTGGCCAGCGATGTTGAAAAAGTCACATGACAGCTCGCTTGTCTTAAACCTTTATGACATTGAATGTCTCGGTTACTTTGTTACCAACCTGTAGCAGAGGGTATTCTCCATCGTCATCCTGTATTACCTGACGAGTTTGGCAGAAATGACAAAACTAAACATGGCATTATCAGCTCTTCCCTGTGCACGCTGTCATTTGCGGCATTAAAGTCAACAAACATGTGGTGCGATCTGGAATTCCAGAGCCTTTTCCAAGATTTGCCGTCGTGTGAACTATCAGACTGCTCAGTGATTACACAAAACCACAGAGAAGATTTTGTAGGCAATGTTCAGGAGACTGATACTTGATATAGTTGGCGCAGGCGAAGGAATCTCATTTTTTGTGGATTGGCCAAGCGATGCTTAGGTTCCATTCATCGACCACACTTTATTCTGACCATATCTTGCAGACGAGCTGGTGCATGTTCCTAACCAGGTCATCTTCAGCTGCTTTAAATAGCTCAGCTTGAAAACCTAATCAGAAAGACAACAGCTTTGTTCGACTTTTATCTCAAAATCGCTATTTCAATGTCGTCTTAGTCAGTTGGACGGAAATCTTTGCTGTCATTGACCAGTGTTGATGGTTCATTCTGCCGGCAGTGGAATTTTGGTTGTCGTCGCCGTTTTACAGTCTGTAGAATCCGCAGCACCGACTGCGATTGTACTACTAGGTTTCCATTTTCGTCCTTGCAGCCTTCCGTTGTGGGTTTGTAGACTTGGCATGTTCTTTTTACTCGTATTCTTTGATAGAATTTTTGATCGTCATTCCTGCCGTACCATCTTTCCATTTCCTCGACGGCGACCTCCTCGTGCCCTTTCATTTTTTCCTAAGAAGTCTATGTACTCCCTGTCTTTTCTGTTCGTAAAGCTCACGAGCAGCTCTCGTCCTAAGATGCAGAGCAGTATTTTATGCCTCTTGTTTGGCTGTTTGACATTCGTAATCGAACCAGAGGTTTCGTTGTGGTGGGGGTTTGAAACCAATTATATCAGATTCTGCTTCTCTGATGGCTCGTCGTCAGCATACCCACTGGTGTTATATGGTTTGTGTATGAGGTCCCGGATTTTTAGAGAGTTTGAGGGAAACGCGGTCGGAAAAGATTCTGGCGGTCAATGTCGGCAATGGGTGGTCTGACTCGAGCCCCGTTATATCCGCATCTGTACCCTGCTTGCATCAAGGTAGTTATCCAAGTCTACGCTGGCTCCTAGGAAGGTTCAGACATCAGGAATATTGGCGGAGTGTTTGGCGTTGATCACAGTTTGGTCAATCTAGTTGCCGGTTGATTGGTGGGGGGACCACCCAGTCCCTTTGTCGATGTTTAGGTGTGGAGGCAGCGTGCTGGCTACTATGAGATTGCGTCTCGTCACGAAGTCTAAAAACCTGTGTCCGTTTTCGGTTGTGGTGTCGTTCAGGCTTTGTTTGGAATACAGCAGAGGTCAACGAAATACCCATAGAGGACACATTTAGAGTGGAAGGATTTGATCGCAGACAATTAAATATTCTTAAGAAGCAGAAGTGACTTTAAAAGTATGATTAAGGTGTAGAAGATATCCACTCATAAGGCTATTGCAGAGTTAATTCAAAACAGAAACGGTTTTTGCTGATTTTAAGTCAGGTTAAACCTCCAAGTACTTGTGTATGAAGCCCTAGATTTGGTAAGTGTTACGTACACAGTGTGGCAAATAATATCCCGGACTAGATGTAGAAAACATAATTTTATGTATTTCTCCTTATTTTCCGGTGTTTTTGTTCGAAATATTCTCCTCCCGATTCAATACACTTTTTACCCTGCCTGCTTTAGCCTATTTTGCGGAATTGCCTCCAGTGCCCGTGTCGAAGCTGCTGGAATGGTCGGACTGTCGTCAAAAAAGCATCATTTGAACTTTAATTTGAATTTTGGGAAGACAGACAAGTCGTGAGGTGCCAAATCAGGGGAAAATTGACGAATAATAAGTGCTGTGGGATTCGGTGCATTAAAGTGTAACAAAGACCAACTCTTGTTTTGCGCAAATACTTGTGAATTTTGGTTTGAATAGTGCCTTTGTTGATGTTTAAGGCCTCTTCCATCATTCCATTGGATTTATTTGCAACAAAATCACATACTTTGTGGAACTCTCTTTGACAAGTTTATGCTACTCGAAAACAACTGTGATACTTAGACAATCGTAACGATACACTCGTTGTATCGATCGGAATGTTTTGTGGAATTCAATGAACGCTCTTCTTTCCATGTTCAAATTTTAACATAAAACGAAAAAGTGTTAAATGTCAACTAAATGTCATGAAATTTTGACAGATAGTGGAGATATATTCAATTTTTCAAGCTCAAGTAGATGCCGTTCTTAGCTGCTGAGATATAACTCGTGTCTGTGATATTATTCGCCACACTGTATGCAAGTGAGACTGAATTATTAATTCAAAGCGCTGGCCAGTTGTGCAATTTGTTGATTGCGTTCAAAGTACGATCCTTCTAGTATGACCTAGTGTCTTATTCAGTTGGCCCATAAACAAATGATATTCAACACTATACAAAATTTACATTACTCACATACATGCTTAAATATTATTTTAAAATTGACCAATAGTCCAGAAATACTTAGTGAAGACCGATGCATACCATTCGGGTGAAAAATCAAATTATTTCGAGAAATATTTAGACACAACCAACACTTGAAACTTGTAGAGTAATTAAGTCTGTAGTGAATTGTACTATTTAATCTCATGATTTACTTCACCAGGGTAATGAGAGGTATAATCTTCCAACCCAGAATCTAACTATAAAATGTTCAATAATATTTTCATTCTCTTGAACTGGATTTTCACATATGTGCGAGTATTTACATTTCGACAATAAAATTCCCCAAAGCTAAATTCAACAAATGCGCTCGGTCTTCTACCCATTCCGTCACACCTCAGTCAGATTCCAATTGTTAGAAATTGCACTTTATCGAAATTATTTTGCCATAAATTTCAATTACATTTGTGGTTGCTCTCCAACTATTGGTTATAGTCGTTCTTTTTGTACTGTGTAGTCTATTCAAGGGCTGACATCTTTACCTGCATAGAATGTGTGTGTACATGATTATATGTTCCATCACACACTGAGTTTTCGGTTGAGATATTTCAATCCGATTAAGTGTAACCACCACCCACTTTCGCCCGCCTACAAAAACACAGAAACTCTAAAGAATACTTGGAGAAAAAAATAAAATAAAATAAAAGAAAATATAATTCGTGTTCTCTATTCTTTTGTATTTTTTTGTGAAAATTCTACTAACATGAGGTGTACAAAGTGGAAAACAAATCATACATCGCTCAAGGAGATTATCTTCACTCCAAAGGAAGTAGAAAAGGAATTAAGTTTCCACTCGTACAGTGGTACGAATATGTGTATAGTTGGTGTCGTGGAAAAATACTCAGAAATGGATAAAGGAAAATGTGTAATAATAAATTTACATGAAAATTGTGTTTATAATAGAACTGCAAATGGATTGAATTTACCATAAGAAAGAGTCTGTTAGGATATACTCGTAGTGGATGCCAGAGCTTTGTGATAGTGAGAAGATATTTCTAGATAGCCACATGCTCGTTAAAGAGATTCGCAAGGACACGTTGTAGCGTATGGCCTCTATAATATATGTACATACTCGTATATGTTATATACTCGTATAATATATTTCTCTAGAATTGATTTCGAGCTCTTCGCGCTTCTTTCTAACGTGTGGTTACCACTTATATTTTGCTTCTAGGGTAATTCTTTCTTAACGCAAAATTGACATGCGTTGATTTTGTCTCATTCAGGACTATTCACCAGGTTTCTGTCCATTCGCATACTTTGTTCAAAGCTCGTTGGAGATTTTCCGTTGATAATTCGACTGACTCACCCGTTACGAGGAAAGCCGTGTCGACTGCGAACGTTGCTGTGGTATATCTCTTGTGTGGAGCAGAAACAGGATTGGACCGAGAACACTTCCTTGTGGAACACCAGCATATATTTCTTTGAAATCCGAATATTCACTCCCGTGTCTAACACGGAAAAGTCTGTTTTCATGATAAGATTCCAATTTTCTGTACAACTTTTCCGGTAAGATTACCCTTAGCTTATACCTTAGGCTTTCGTGCTATACTCGTACCTTGTCGAAGGCTTGCGATACGTCGAGAAATGGGTAGGACATATTTTTTTCTTCTACGGCTTTTTCAATTGCGTTCGCTATTCGATACACCTGATCGATTGTGGAATGTGAAGTGGCAGAAGTGAAATGGGTCTATTTGATTTCTTGTTATTTGCACATTTCCCCGGTTTCGGAACGTCTTTCCATTGCCCTGGAACATATGCTAGTCTTGAGAAAGCATTTATAATATGGAGAAACTTAAGCAGCACTTTTTTCGGTAGCTCTTTCAAAAGTTCGCCAGTGACTTAATCATATCCCGGAGCCTTGTTATTTTTAAATTTTTTTTATTGTCATTCGAAGTTCGCACAGGGATATGGTTTTTACTTTAAAGTTGTCGGGTGCCATGTTATCATTCGGATCTTCGATCAACGGTTGTCCATCGAACGGCTTGAACGTTTCCTCTATGTGATCGGCAAATAATTCTGATTCCTCTTTGTCTTCTTTTGCCCATTCTCCGTTAGTTTCCTAATTGGCGGCGAGTGAAATTTCTGTATTTCTTATGGAATTTCCATAGACAGTAGTTTGAATACTTATCCGCGGTCAGACCCTTGAGGTAGGTAGAAGTCTCGCGATTTTTTAGGTCCTGCAGCATATTTTTTAGCTAACAAAGGTAGTTCAGATAAGTTTTATCCGGTGGCGCGCGGGATTGTTCCCATCTCTTGCGCGCTCTCCTCTTTTCTCGTATAGGGTCTTCGATGTTGGGCTGGTATCTGACTTTATTGTTCCGTGCTTCTGTCTTCCGCAAGGGAGACGCTGGGCTCTGAATGACTTCGACGAGTTTGTCAATTTCTTCTTCTATTTCAAACGGTGTCTTCAGCGGTACATTTAAAGCAATATTTCCCTTCCAGTCTCTTTTGAAAGCGTCCCAGTTAGTTTTCTTACTAGTTATCCTAGGCGGTCCTTCTTTTTTTACTAGACTTCCACCTATTTTCAGAGTGACTGCTGAATGATCTGAGCATAGATCATAACATTCTTTGACTTTCATCAAATTTTTAGTTAACCGTTTTGCGGTAAAGAAGTCGACGAGGTCAGGGATTTTATTTTTGTCAGTTGGCCAATTCGTTGGCTATCTTGTCGAAAAAAAGTTCACCCCGCGTTTCTTGCTGGCTTTGTACTATAATCTGGCTTTTGTCGAAATGCATAGTCACCGGTCAATGCCCTAGCTTTGTATAGGGTGACCAGATAAGAATGATAGGAAACAATTCTTAAATAAAACAACAACGGTGTGAGATATAAAATTGTTTCTGGCTTTATTTTGAAACTACTTTCATGCTATCATTCAATGCTCTTCAAGCGGTCCTTCAGACTAAGGACTTGACGTAGCCCCAGAGAATATAATCGAGTGGTGTTGAATCGCCAATTGATGAACGCTCGCCGTGAGATGATCCAGTGGCCAAATTTCTCCTTCAGTGCTTGGAGTGCTGCCTCGCTTGTTGGGCATATAGTTCCGTCTTTTTGGACCCACAGCTCGAATACATCGATCTATACCTGAAATCATTGACGACAACGGTGTCTTCCTCCTCGTTTCGAAAGATGTAAGGTCCGATGATGCCATAAACCGCACCAAACAGTCAATCTTTGTGGATGCTTGGCTTTGTGTTGATGCTTGGCCAAACACTTGTGGATTGTGTTTGCTCCAATAATGGCAATTTTGCTTGTTGACATAGCCGCTGAACCAAAAATGGGCCTCGTCCGTAAAGATAATTTTTTGGCCAAAATCTGGATGCCCGGCCAACACTTCCAGGACCCAATTAGCAAACTCACGGCGTTGTCTATGGTCGTTCGGCTTCAATTCCTACGTCAACACTATCCTAATCGGATGTAGGCCCAAATCCATCCACAAAATAAGCCTTTTTGGCTCTTTTCTGATGCCCAATTCAGCTGATCGGTGCCGAATCGATTATTCTATTGTAGATCTTCTTTTATACTGGCCGCTACAGCGATTATGTTTTCTTCATTTCGTACCAACCTCTCTCCGGTTGGTGGCTTAAGATCCAAAAGAGTGTACCCACGCTCAAACTTTTGCGCTGTGCGACGAATTGCCTGCACATAGAAGCCATGATAACGACCGACCCCACGAAGAAATTCACACGGCGTATTTACAACTAAGCCGGAATATTTTTTAGTAATTTCCCTACGTTCGGCAAGCGTAAAACGATGCAGGATGAAATGGCAAACATTACTGAAAATTTTGACACCTGGATGTCATTGGTAACTTTGACAGCTGCTGGAACATTACAATTGGAAAAACCATCATTGCCATTTGGTCACCCTTTACATAATTGTCCTTATCTAGGAAAAAAGGGCATCTTTGGTAGTACGACACCACCTCCGATATCTGATTGAGGATAATCAACTTTTCAACGGGGCGAAACTTTGTAGTAGCTAGCACGCGATTTCCACATCTTGATATTCACAATTGGACTTCGGGAACTCCTGATCAATCAACCGACAATCAGATTGACAACATTGCTAACATCGCCTTGGACCATTAGTATGTTGTAGCCAAGCTAAGGTTGCAGATATCCCGAACAGCGAAAAATGCAGGCAAATACTGTCAATTGAGTTTCTTCTAATCTCAAAGCTGAAGTTCAACAAAGCTGTTGGAGCGGTCGACTTGACCGCAGAGCTCTTCAAACCTCTTCAACCGATGACTTGGTAAGGAGCATACACCAACTTATCTCTGAAATATGATCGGACGAAAGTATGCCCGATGAATGGAACCTCAGAATTGTTTGTCCGATACTTAAGAGAGAAGACCCTCTGAACTCAGCCAACCACTTAACATCGCATACAAAATCTTATCTGCCATTTTGTGTTAACGCTTGAAGCCTTTCGTCAACAAGCTGATAGGTCCATATCAATGTGGTTTCAGACCAGGAAAGTCCAGCATCGGTCAAATATTCACACTACGGCAGATCTTGGCGAAAACCCATGAGCTTCAGGTCGATACACACCACCTGTGCATCGATTGTCACCACGTATGACAGAGTCTATAGAGGCGAGCAAAACCGAGCAACAAACTCGTTCGTTTTAGTGCCGTAAATGGGTTTAGCGGTCAAGGCAAGACCAAGTACATGCTGTCAAGCGAAAAGGACACCCAACGCTGAGGGGTTAGACAAGGGTATTCAAAAAAGTCTACATCAACTATTCTGCCACATAAACTTGCTTAACCAAAGGTACAAGTGGCTCAAAAATTGGTTTTAATGAACCTACATCGATATAAAATAAGAAGACGAATTGACCCAAGACTGCGACTTAGAAGAACAGATTGGCCACCTCAGAATTTCATGTTTTATCGGTTGGTCACTTATACTTCGGAAAGTATGTATTTCTACGAAGGAACTGGTAGTGGACGTTTATTGAGGCACTTGGATTTGTCTACACAAAACCTAGAGCTACATCACATCACGATGAAAATATCAAAACTTGATATACGAGTATCAACATATGTATGATGCCAATTACCTCAGTACCTAATCAGTGAATAGAAGGACGAGTAAGGCTGGCGAATGAACTACCAATGCTGCAAAATACAGTGTTTGAATTGCTAGTATCTATCACGTCGAAAGGATTTCTATTTCAAGTCTTACATGTGGAATTTGCCTCGAAGAGGAATCAGAAAGTGACATTATCGAAATAATCTATCGGCTGGAGGAAGTTGCAGAGAATCCAAACAATATCACACAGAAGGAGAGTTGTAAAATGGTTGCCACTTTTATTATGGTAAAACCCGAAAAGTAAAATATGTTTATCTCAGTATGAGGGTGTAATTGGAAACTCGTCGGGCGGTTTCTATCTCCACTTCGACATTTTCCCTAAATTCGAAATAATCTAGACTCGAAATTATCTCAAATGAAGTCACAACTCAATTAAACTTGTTGTTTTCACCGGAATGTTGCATCTGCAGGTCGTACATTTGCAGCAATGCATTTTTTCACAAAAATTTGATCTTTTAGTAGAAATTGTAAAATAGGCGAATATTTAAAATACAATTTGGAAAAAATTCTTAAAAGTTGTAGCTCATGAAAAATAAAATCGTAGTTAGTCCTTTGGCTTTGGCCATAAAAGATTACTTTTTGTCTGCATCTATTCCAAAGTTGATCCCAACCTAACCCAAGAAACCATGGAAACCTACCATCAAAAAGTTTTTGCGTAAAAAATATATTTTTCCTACCAAATAGCTACCCTCGTCAAAAAAACTTTAAAAAAAAAAAGAAAAAGGAAATCGTTGCATGCAATTCCGTTCATGTTCATCATTTCCACTGCTTGCTTTCGCGTACAGAAAGGAGTGCGAAAAACAACCATCTGACATTTAATTTTAATTGCGGATTCCTGTTTCAAACAAAACACAGGTAGATTTATTCGCATCCCTGCATCCGGCTCATACTACTTCCACAGCGCGGGTTCTATCATCATTTCAACAAATGTCATTATAAAGTTGAAACAACCCTCAAAACGCTCTACGAATAAATAGATACCTACCTTGTGTGTTGATACAAAGAGTATTTCAAAAGTTCTATCTGTTGCTATAGAACCACACGTTTTGTTCAACACAAACTCAGATTGGCATGCTTACAAACACAAAAGACCAAAAACTAAAAGACAAAACAAAAATTTGAAAAAAAAACAACTTTTTCTTTCGAAAACACGTTAAAAATATAGAAAACCGAAAACTAAAAAAAACACCGTAAAACTGGGCATGTCCATGGAAAAAGTATCATAATCGTAAATATGCAGAACTCATGATGTACGATATGTATCTTTTGTTTCAAAATTTCTCTTTAACTCGTCGTTTCACCTGCGAATAAAGCACCTTTGTGCCGCTCTACAAAAATAAAATCCAAAAATACCGGAAACTACTCGAACAAAATCAACAGATATACTCGTACTCGTATATAATAGAAAACACAGATGATTATGAGTAAACACGAGTGTGCATTAGAGAAGGTTTGGGATTAATGGACCAGCCATCCATTCGATGGAATACTGATAAGTCCATGATGTGAAGCTTCAAATGAAAGTTCAGCTTAAGGCATAAAATGCCATCGATTTCAACAAAAAGGAGAAATGTTCATAATAACAACATTTAACTGGAAAAGATACATCTCCACATTTTAAAAATTTTGTTCATAATGTTCCACATGGATTATGTTGTTGTTTTTTTGTTGTTGGTGGTATGCTTTGATGTATTGAAAATCCTCTAATTGATGTGTTGGTGTTCTGCAAAACAATGACCTTTCTGTCATAATGGTTGGTTTAAGTGAGGCGTGTAATCCTTAAATGCACAGAGCTTACCTTAACGAGAGTGCTTACATTCCTTTCTCCATTTGCAATGTCGTATGCATTGCTGTACTGAATAGGTATTAAAAAAAAAAGAAATTAATCCCAAAACCGTTTTTGGACTTTTGATATATGTGGTATACCGTAATTGCCCATTTGATAGTGGTGATTTGCTTGTTGTATATGCCATTAACGGATTGGCATAAGGTATTTTCGGTTTTCTTTTTTGTTAAGCCCTGCAACAACAAAGGCTCACTTCAGTACACGCAAAAGGCATCAAAACTGCGTACACGCCATCTTTTTCGGACTTTTGCAAAGCATTTGAGATGCCTCATGCTCGATTTCTTCTTGATTCCTCTGCGCCAGGTTTGCCTAGGACTTTCTGCTATTCTGCCTGCCTGGGTGAGCGGTTTCGACTGCATGGCATACTTTACAATGTACCAACCTCGAGTGCGAAAGTTGAGGTCTTGGCAAGTCCTCCTATTTTTTTTGTGCCTCGTCTTATGAGTTCATCGCTGATCTCATTTTCCGTGGTATTATTGTAACCTGAGACTGGTTTTAGACTCTTGTATTCTCGAGTGAGCTTAACAGTAGGTAGATGGCTTGGCAGAACGTGGCTTGGATGCACCTGACTCAGATGCTATGCCCGCAACCTGTTCCTCACGATATAATTCATTGCCATGCGTGTCTCCGTGACATCCAAGAATGTTGTGGCTCACGAAGAAACAAGCCGTTTAAGACTGCTTTAAGGGACATTCGTCAAGACCCGACTTCACCCCTTTCCTGATACAAATTTACTTACCTACTTTAGGTGGCGCCACAGTCCGGGTTGGACCTGGGCCTCAGTAAACAAAGCATCTCCGGCCAGCTCGATCTTCCGTTAGCTGCCTCCAGTTTTGTACGCTAAGTAAGCTGAGGTCCTCTTCAATTTGCGTGCTCCACCTCAATTTCGGTCTTCCTCTACTGCGCTGTCCCTCGGGGGCAGATTCGAAGACTATTCGGGCCGGAGCGTTGGAGTCTATCAACTTTACATGACCATCTCAGTCGTTGGATCTTAACTCTTCTGGCTAAATTAACGTCACTGTAGAGTCTATACAGTTCGTCGCAATATCTCCTTCTCCAATCACCATAAATACAGAAGAGAAAAAAGATCACTCGAAGAATTTTGCTCTGAAAGCAACCAAGAGCATCCTCATCCATTTTCGATGAAGTCCATGCCTCTGCGCCATAAAGCAGGACTGGTAGTATTAAGGTCATGTATAGGGTATCTTTTGTTGTTCGAGAGAGGGCCTTTTTAGCCCAAATAAGCAGCAATTGGCAAGAGTAATTCTTCGTTTGATCTAAACGCTGGTGTCGTTGTCTGAGTTTATATGGTTATAAGTAGACAAAGTTCTTTGTGACGTTCTGTCCGCTTGATAGCATATACTTGGTCTTGCTCTCGTTGAGCGCTAAGCCCGTTTTTGCCGCTTTCGTCGTAATACTCGCGAAAACGCCACTGACATCACGCTACTTTCTTCCGATTATGTCAATATCATCAAGGTGCGGACGGACTTTTGAAATATTGTGATTCTTGTGTTTGCGCGTGGGTTTTGCACTATTCTTTCAAGTACGATGCTGAAAAAATCGCATGACAGCGCATCGCCTTGTCTAAATCCTTTCTGTCGGTCTCGGTGAGATCTTTACCGACCTTCATGGAGCAGCGTGCATTCTCCATCGTCATCCTGCACAGACGGACGAGTTTGGCAAAAATTTGAAACTAGACATTGCTCTGTATAGCTCGTCTCTCTAGATGCTGTCATACGCGGTCTTGAAATCGATGAAAAGGCTGTGTGTATCGATCTAAAGCTTATGGGGTTTCTCCAAGATCTGCCGTAGTGTGAATATTTCGTCAATGGTGGATTTTGCTGGCTTGAAGCCACACTAAATGGACATATCAGGTTGTTGACGAACGGGTTGAGGCTTTCACACAATAAGGCAGAGTTGGCGCAATTCAGAGGGTCTCATTCCTTGAGGATCGGGCAAACAATGCTGAGGTTCCATTCATCGGACATACTTTCGTCGAACCATATTTCACTGATGAATTGGTGTATGCGCCTGTCCAAGTCATTGCATGCCGCTTTGAAGAGCTCTGTAGTCAGATCCACCTGTCCAGCGGTTTATTGCTATCTTCACTTAATCCTCGTCAAGTTGGCGAAATTTATCCAGGTTAAGGTTTCAGTCTGCTTCATTCGGTATTTTGTTCGTCATCGCCGTTACACAGTCTGCAGAAATGCGCTTTCTATGCTTGATATCAACTATGATCTTCCCTTGTTCGTCTCTACATGCTTTGCTTTTGGAAAAAATCCGAATCTTCTTCTCTGTCAATCTTCTTGATCGCGCGCCTTTCATGCTCCTTCTTTTTCCTCCTGAGAAGCTGGTATTTGTCTCCTCTCTTCTACTCATAGCTCTCGAACAGCTCTAGTCCTTCTATGCAGCTCCGCTTTGTATGCATCTTGCTTAGCTGCATGTGCTGGCATGCGTCATCAAACCAGGGGTTTCGTTGTGGTGGTCGAGTCAAACCCAGCACATCAGAAGCGGCATCTCTGATGGCGTTTTGGCAGTATTTCCAATGGTCTTCGATGCTTGATGCTGGCGGCATTGGACCTCTTAAGAGATTAAGAGACACTCGATCGGAAAAGGACTTGGCGATCTCTTGCGATTGTAGTCGTCTGACGTCGAAATTTCTCACAGTATAAGCTTGTCTTGGCGTAGTTTGGGATATCTGCAAGCGTACCTTGGCTACAATAAGGTGATGGTCCGAGTCGATGTTGGCTCCTCGGAACGTACGGATCGCAATGTGATTAATTTGGTTGACTGCTGATTGATCAGGAGTTCTCCAAGTCTCCTTGTGTATGTCGAGATGTGCGAGCCGCGTGCTAGCTACGACAATGTTTCGTCCCACCGCAAAATCGATAAGCCTGAATCCGTTATCGGATGTTGTGTCGTGCATGCTATGTCTTCGGAAAGTACTTCCAAAGATGCCCTCTCATTTATTACGCCCAGGACACTTTCCAAGTCAGAGCAAGGGATTTGGTTATTTGTCTTGTTTAGGAGCTCGCAGAAGCTATCTTAGGTGCCGTCATCTTTCTCCTCTGTGAGAGCGTGCGTGCATACAATGTTAATGTTGTCACACTGGACTGCCACGAGGTGCTCGTTCCCATGCCGGAAACTCAAGACTTCTTGCCTAAGCCTTGCTTCACCAATAGCAACCTAGAAGGCCAGCTTCCTTTTTGATACCCCTAGGACCTAGGAACGAAGCCATCGCACCTATTACGGTTCCATTGAACCAATCTTACGTATGCTCCGAAAGGTCAACTCTTATCTATCCGTATTCTATCAGGACTTCTTGTCTAAGTCTACCTCCAACAGCAAATCCGCATTCAAATAAGCGCTGCTTTTGCCGTCGATAGCAATTGCCGTAGTAGATATCGCAGTTTTTCATCTTCTTTTTGTCCGGCCCATCCCATCGCATTTATTGGATGGCGGTTATGTCTACTTTTCAGCACTCTGTGGCCTCCGCTTGTTGTTCGGCTGCACGTGGTCTGTTAAGGGGCCTAACATTCTACGCGTATATCCGAAGCTCGTTGTCCCTCCGTAAACGAGGCTCTTTTTTGCTTCGTAATCTCCGTCTACTTTTCATAACCGGGCAGTTACCCCGGCAGCACAACTTCCAACCAGAAGGGCTAGTCCCATTTTTTATACCCATAGGATGAGGGATCGGTTAGCGGAGCCAGTAACACGTTCGGAAATGTGACTGCTGCTCATCGCTCACCATCTCTCTTCCAAGACCCTGATTTAGTCTCGGAAATCCTTACCGACCTGAGCTGGAAATATGTCGGAGTAGCCCGGCTACGGGCTCATTTGTTTCAGGAGTTTTCTTAATCTCTGATTCATCTGGAAAATTCATCCGCTGTCCCATTGTGCTGCTATTTTTGTCTGCCGACCAGTACCTGATGGTTTCCTTATGACGGTATTATCAGCAGAATTGATGTGTATAAAACAGTTGCAACACTGGAAATCGCCAAGTTGACATCTCTCACTGGACTCCACCGACAAAAGTGATATCAATTTAGGCAAGTTTATATTCGAATGGTTCTATACGGCATGTTGAAGTGCCAATTTAGTGTGCTCAAGTAAGGGCAATCTTAAAATCCCTCCCTCTCAACTAGTCGCTTTCAGAGAATAAACTTCGAAACCGCGATTTAATTTCAAATGAACTAAACGCAACACCACTCGCGATTTGTACCTACGTATACAAATACAACCACTTGCATCGTTAAATCCCTCTTCAGAAAATTGAATCACGTATCAGATTATCTGGCAGACTCTATCTTTCCAAATATCCACCTCAACTCCCTCAGAACCAACATCCAGAGCCAGTAACAGACTACAACATAACCTCTTAACTGTTAACTGTGTGCAGTTGCTAATTCGACTAACTCGTTATTTGCATAACACCAAATTAGTCAGCGAACCACAGTCGTGGTTGCATCTCTAATCTCTTCTACCTTGGCATATACCTAGATCTGCCAATGGGCCCACAGAAAATTGTACTTCCAAACAGTTTCCAGTTCCTGGGTTCAAGTTCCAAATTCGTTGCGCCTATTTTACATCCTCAGAAGTTGGGGAGGGGAAAAAAAAGGCCCTCGAATCAACTGAATAGTTTCTCAAGTGAGTCGCTTTTGCGAGTAGCTTGCATCCTTGTTCTCTGTGGCACATTCAAAATTCATTGGATTTCCATTCTACGAAAGGGGAGTTGGGTGCTGAGGATTGTTGATTACGAAAATGCTTAGATGAAGCGGATTTCTTTCTTTTGTGGCAACAATTTGGAAACATGCGATGCACGAGTGCGTTACAAGAGGATACTGGATTCAGAACTTGTATTCGCCCAATTTTCGGGTGGGTACCTTGAGCTACTTTGATCGAGAGTGCAGTTGTTGTTCAACTGATGATGTTATGTTGCGTTTGTGTTTATGGCCAAAAGCAAGTGTGCGAATAACTAACGCATGCATAGAAATGGAAATTCGGGTTTTTGTGATGCGGAAATGGAATTGCATCCGTAGTTATTGTGCGTTGAATTGGCATGAGAATTCATAAGCTGATTATAGACAGGATAGGGGATGTACAGGGCAGTTGGTCGTGGTAAAAGGGGGGGTTAGTTTAGCATATCGAGAGATAAGTCACTGAACTGCGATGTGAAGGAAAAAGTGGGTAATAACAGCAGATACGTGTTTCTGCTGCTCAAAAACTAAGAAAGTTAAGGATATGGTGTATGAGGATCGATATCTGTATTGCACGATTGATCTTCATAGACTCTCGGGACTAGATAGGACACTTTAGAGTGTGTTTTTGTCAATTTGTAAACATTACTGAAGTTGAGAAGAAGTATATAGCTGTCGGCGAGAGATCCAGAGATTCTGGGATTACTCTTTGTCAAGAAGGAGTCTAAAAATGCACTGCGGAATCATTACAGCATGCCTGATAGAGACAGCCATGCCAGAAAGTCAACCCGACGTATTTTGCAATTGGATCCGTTGGTGTACACCCGTATAAGATTGTGCTGATGCGAGAATTGAAGCTGGAGGACCATAGACAACGTCACAAGTTCGCTAATTGGGTGCTGGAAATGTTGGCCGTAGACCCGGATTTTGGCCAAAACATCATCTTCTCAGATGAGGTCCACTTTTGGCTCGCAAAATTTCCGTTATTAGAGTGAAAACAATCAACAAGTGTTCGCATAAATCCATTCACAAAGATTGACTGTTTGGTGCGGTTTATGGCATGGCAACATCTTCGGCCTTATTTCTTTTGAAATGACGAAGGAGACACCATAGAGCGAAGTTAACCGACTTTCTGTAGTCTGAGCTCTATAACATCCATATATCCGACCTGTGGTTCCAAAAGACGGCGTTACATGCCAAAAAAGCGACACAACGCTCAAAGATATGAATAAGAAATTTGGTGACTGGGTCATCTCACGCCGGACGTTCATCTATTGGTTGCCGCGATCATACAATTTGACACCAATCGATTGATTTCTCTCGGGCTACGTCAAGTCCATAGTCTACGCTAACAAGCCAACCACTTTGGCCAACATTCGACACGCTATTGCCGCTTTCTCATCCTTTTTTCTTAGCCGATTAAAAACTTCACAGGCTTTGTCATTTCAATGGGGTAGTTTGCTAGTAAGCAAGCTGATCTTAGGCAAAAGAACATCCGTGATGCAGCTGATGTACATAGCATGTGACCAGAGACATATTTGAAAGCTGTTTCGCGACCAGTCGATGTATGAGATCAGTAGAAGTGTTACAGGAAGCATGAAATGAGGTTAATTCTGAACTGTGGTAACCAAGAGCCCCCAGATCTTCGGTGCCTGTCTGCCTGTAAAGAGGTAAGTCTCTACGTGGGGATCATTTTAGACGTGGTTTTTGGAAATCCTCAAAATAGTAGAAAACACTTCAGGGCCTTACCCAAAGATTGAAGTAGGTTTTGGGAGAGAAATGCTGTTCATAAATAAATAGTGCATGTTTTGTGAGGAATATATCTTCTAACAGGTAAAACAAGGCATTCAATGTTATTTTAAATGATGCAAAGCTCCCCGATGCATCGACGAATTCATCCACTTTCTGGGAAATTTTGTGCAAGGATCTGCTGAATACATCCATTCAAAATCATTGTATGAAGCCAAGGGACCATCACTTGCGACAGGAGATGGCAGATTGAGTTCCTGATCTGCTTCCCTCATATTTTCATCGAAAATAGTCTCTCTTTATGAACAAGTAAATCGCCGTTTCTGATAAGAGTCTCATTAGGCCCATAACAACCCCAAAAGTGAACTATTTGATGTGGTCTTCATGCTGATGGCATCAACGGTCCTTGGATTTACACAATGATGTCAGAGCTCAGGTAACAACAAACTTTACTATCCTAAGAAAATATTGGCGAAATTGACTGCAATAAATGATCTTTTATAGCACTGCATCGGCCATTGAAATCGTGCCGATTTAAGACCCTAGATAACTATTTTCGGTGTTATTCAAAATGTTCGATGTATGCTTCTTCTTAATCTTCTATAGGTGACGCTACAGTCCGGGGTGGACCTGGGCCTCAGTCAACAAGCTTCTCTAGCCAGCTCGATCCCTGGTGACGTTCTGTCCGAGACGTTGGTGTTGGTTGCCCTTTTTGCTTGACAGCATATACTTGGTCTTGCCCTCATTAACTGCTAAACCCATTTTCGCCGCTTCCGTCTCAATACTCGCGAAAGCGCCACTGATATCACGCTACTTTCTCCCGATTATGTCAATATCGTCGGCGTATGCGAGTAGTTGGACGGACTTTTGAAAGAAAGTGCATCTTGTGTTTGCTCGTGAGTTTTGCACTATTCTTTCCAGTATGATGCTGAAAAAATCGCATGACAGCGCATCGCCTTGTCTAAATCCTTTCTGGACATCAAAGGTCTCGGTGAGATCTTTACCGACCTTGATGGAGCAGCGTGCATTCTCCATCGTCATCCTGCACAGTCGGACGAGTTTGGCAGGAATGCCAAAACTAGACATTGCTCTATATAGCTCGTCTCTATAGGTCTTCTCCAAGATCTGCCGTAGTGTAAATATCTGGTCGATGGTGGACTTTCCTGGCCTGAAGCCACACTGATATGGACCTATCAGGTTGTTGACGAACGGCTTCAGGCGTTCACACAATACGGCGGATAAGATCTTATATGCGATGTTAAGGAGACTGATGCCTCTGTAGTTGGCGCAGTTCAGAGGGTCTCCTTTCTTGAGAATTGGACACACAATGCTTAGGTTCCATTCATCGGGCATACTTTCGTCCGACCATATTTTACAGATGAGTTGGTGTATGCTCCTTACCAAGTCATCGCCTGGCGGTTTGAAGAGCTCGGCAGTCAGGCCATCCGCTCAGCAGCTTTGTTGGACTTAAGCTTCGATATAGCTATCTTCATTTCATCCAGGTCGGATGCACGGATTTGTTGGTCATCATCGTCCAGGTTGGAAGGTTGATTCTGCCTGACAGCGGTATTTGGTTCGTCATCGCCGTTATACAGTCTGCAGAAATTCAAATCCTTTTCAAATCCTCAGCATCAACTGCGACTCTAATAAAAAGTTCCCTTGTTTGTCTCTACAGATTTGTGTCCGTGGCATGTTATTTTTACCTTTTGGTAAAACTTCCGAACCTCATTCCTGGAGTAGCATCTCTCAATTTCCTCGATCGCACACTTCTCATGCTCTTTCTTCTTCCTCCTGAGAAGCCGGTGTTCGTCTCTCCTCTTCTGCTCATAGAGCTCATGGGCAGCTCTAGTCTTTCTAAGCAGCACCGCGTTATATGCATCTTGCTTAGCTGCATGTGCTTGCCGGCATTCATCATCGAACCAGGGGTTTCGTTGTGGTGGACGAGTGAAACCCAGCGCATCAGAAGCGGCATCTCTGATGGCGTTTTGGCAGTGTTTCCAATGGTCTTCGATGCTTGATGCTGGCGGCATTGGACATCTTAAGAGATAAAAAGACACTCGATCGATGTCGATGTTTGCTCCTCGGAACGTACGGACATCCATAATACTGGAGGAGTATCTTGCGTCGATCGCAATGTGATCAATCTGGTTGACTGTTGATTGATCAGGAGTTCTCCAAGTCCCCCTGTGAATATCGAGACGTAGGAATCGCGAGCTAGCTACAACGATGTTTCGCCCCGCCGCAAAGTCGACTAGCCTGAATCCGTTATCGGAGGTGGTGTTGTGCAGGCTATATTTTCCGATTGTTCCACCAAAGATACCCTCTCTTCCTAGCTTTGCATTAAAATCACCGAGGACAATTTTAATGTCATAGCTAGGGCATTTTTCGTAGGTCTTGTTAAGGAGCTCATAGAAGGTATCCTTTGTGTCATCATCTTTCTCTTCTGTTGGGGCATGCGCGCATATAAGGCTAATGTTGGCGAATTTGCCTTGATGCGGATTGCTACGAGGCGCTCGCTCACATGCCGGAAGCTGAGGACTTCTTGTCATAGTCTGCTTCCGACAATAAATCCGCATCCAAATAAGCGCTGCTTTTGCCGTCGATAGCCGTAGTAGATATCGCAGTTTTTCGTCTTCTTTTTGTCCGGCCGATCCCATCGTACTTCTTTGATGGCGGTTATGTCTGCTTTGCAGCAGTCTAGGGCCTCCGCTAGTTGCTCGGCTGCACGTGGTCTATTAAGGGATCTAACATTCCACTTGCATATCCGAAGCTCAGTGCCCTTAAATCGTTTGCGTGGGTTCTCAAAAGTAGATCCGTCCATATCCGAAGCTTGTTGATGCTTCGTAACTTATGCTTGTTTTAAATGGCCGGGCAGTTACTCCGGCGACACAACCCCCAGCCTGGAGGATCAGTTCCATTTTTAATGCCCCTAGGTCGAGGGGTCGGTTACACCGAAGCCAGTAACCCTTTCCGGGGTGTGAGCGCCACCGTTGGCCCTTATAGGGCTCGTCCGCGACCATCTCTTTTCCAAGACCCTGACTAAGTCCTGGAAATCCCTTCCGGCATGAGCTCCAAAAATGTCGGAGTAGCCCGGATAAGGTCTCGTTTTGTTTTTCCGACTCTAATCCTGCTTTATGGCGCAGGAATCTCGCCAGTTGCCCCCTACACTTCGCAATCTCTAGTGAGATTCCCAGATGGCGCCACGGGGAGGCGTGAAGTAGGACTTATTAGCAGAGCTGCAAGAGGTTCGGCTGCAGAGGCTCAATTTCGTCATTTACAGAACCAGCACCTGTCGAAAGATGGTGGTTCTACGAGGCCTTATACTTATCGTTGCCATCGATGTATGCTTATAAGACGCAAATGTATCAGACTCTGAAAATATATTTTTATCAACCAGGTATTTCAGTGAATAAGAGCCCAGAAACGCTCGAAATGGCACCCCAAAATAAGACCGACAGAATGCGTTTCCTCATTCCGCTAGTATTGTTCGGGTAGCAATTCTCAACATGGACAGAGCCTTTAAAAATGTACGCAGCTACTCGATCACCGATTTCTGAATGTAACTTCACCCACTTCATTTTCAACACAAACAAATTGGTAGACCTTGGTCTAGACTATTCTGCATGCATTGTCATTGGATACACAGAGGAAAGGGCCGTTTGATTTTTTCCGACTCCAAAAAATAGAGAGTGAAACACCATTCAAAAGTAGAAGATCTTACTTTCAGAAATTGGACATTGTTAACTGAAAGTGTGGTGACATCAGAAAAGAAGAATACTTTTCCTGAATCTGGAACCCAGCCCCATGCCAACTATGTGCATAAGACGGCTTTGCACAAAAATATGCACTTAATACACACCACGGCCGTGGTGGTCAATTATTGTGTGAAACTGTTTGATCTCCTGCACTGACTAGAAGGATCGAAATTGAATCAGGAATCTACCTGTATAAGCATCATTGCCACATTAATAACATCGGCTGATCCATTTTCCTTGTTTAGGATGCAAATTACAATAAATTCTACCTGAGAACTACCCAGAGATGAAAAAGCCTAGTACCAGCCTTGTCACGTTGCATTGCGGCATTCTGTTATAAAGCGATTTTCACTTGCCTGAGTCGAAGGCGAAGTCTTCCTCATTAAGCCAATTTCCACTTTTATCGATATCCAGAGCATGGTGAACACACATCCAGTCGGTCTAGGCAGCCTTTCAAGTCGATATCTCATCTATTCATCGGGTGGCTTTCTCAATTTGCGTCTTCTTTTTGTCCAAAAATTTAGGACTTAAATGAGTCACTTCAGGATTTTTGGCAATTCTTGCCTAACTTCAGCACCTCCATCTCCATAACACTCAGCAACCAATTGGCCATAATAATCTCTGAAGTACCACTCACAGTATGGAAAACCGTCCTCCTGCATCAAGCTAACCATTTTGTGAGTATCTTAACCACAATTTCAAGGTCAATAAAATCCTAAATTGCAGTTATCTCTCAATATTTTATGTGTGCACGCATCTACACATATCTATTATTATTTAAATTATATCCATGCATACAGCAACAGACGACTAGGATAAGTAAATGCGGTTTGGATTATTGAAAACGCCGTTTGTTCTGGTCTGAGGGCTACGAGTGAGAGTAAGTGAAAACCTTTGACCGAGCTGATTTTCAGGCTCAATAAGCATTAACCATGCACGACATAACATTTTACCAATATAATCACATACACACCATTAGAAGTCGAATTACCGTAAGTTGCCCTACTACGACTTGGTATGTGCAAAGCAGATATTTCACATTTTTCGGCAAAGTCAGGGATGCGATATCCGGTGCCGGTGTACACAAACAAACTTCATATGCTCGTATAACCGTGAGCATTTTTGTCTGAAGAGATACGTAGATACGTGCTTTGAACGCATATCTGTGCAATAAATACGAGTACAAACAACCAGGGGTGGCATGAGGTTATACTCGTACTCATATGTACTTCCATATATTGGCGCACTTTTGTGCTCATCGAAGCATCAACATTTCGAGTTTGAAGTGAATCTGTCTGTATACCCACATATGAGGCATGCGACTAGCATTATGTTGCACTTTATTTTTGCAGTATAGTCTTTCATCCTTGGGCTTGTATAGTACATGTTGGTGTAGTGTTTTTATTTTTTATTGTCCTGAAACTCCGTTTTTATAGTTTTCTGTTTATGAAAGTGGAAGAATGTTGTTCAGTGCATTATAGAGATGGTTTAAGTACAGAGTATGAAGCAGTATAGGAAACAAATCAGAAAAAAAAACCAATCCCTAGCCTTTTTGCATTTTAATGCGTGACGCTAAAGCCTTTGAGATTAATCCATGTGACGCAGGAGAATGCCTTAATTGCATTTCTAACTGAGCAAGCGAGAATTTCATTTTTTTTTGTTGCTTTCTTTTATAGATACAAAGCTACTGTGTGGATAGGTCTATTAATTATTCATGGATATTTTTATAATTTAACTTTGTTGTGGCCTTCAGGATAAAGCGGCCAGTGGATAAAGTTTCTATAAAAAAGACAGATTTACATTTGCCGGACTGTTGAAATAACAGCAGATATGTACGTTGTCGGACAGTGCTGACGTCAATTAGGACTTTAACGTGAAGAAACTTACTTCAATAAACTTTAAGGTGAATGAAAGTTTATGTCACTATACTTGTATGACTGAAGTAATTAAGGTTAAATGTAATTTTATTATTAATAGGGAAAATATCCTCCAAGGTATAGTGTAGCCTGCTGACATTGTCAGCTTTTTGTAAATGAAAACGCTTCTCACCAGTCAAATACTAATCAATTTTGATAAACCTGGGAGTTGTGAATTCTTTTCATCATCCCTCTTTGACGAACGATCATTCAATCCTCGCTGTCCCGAGAACAGGTCGAGACAAATGTACGGATTCTGACGCCCCATTGTGACGTATACACTGAACACACAGTTAGAAGGAATATTCCTTAAAGAATCGTCGATTTGACCGGACTGTTTTCCCTATAACAACGTGGATGTCGCTTCTTATAGAGTAAAAGATACTATTCTCTTTGGAATGGGACCCTTTATTCTTTATCGATCAAAAGAAAAGGCCTGGTACGACTCGAGCTATAAAACCAACTCGACAAAGGAAAACCAGAGAAAGTTCTCCGAGACAGAAATATACTGAAATTCTAGCTGTCTACTCTTTGAACAAAGGCAGTGGATGGTTTCAAGTCTGACGTTCACAGAATAAATGCTGGTGTCCCCCGTTCCGTTCTGTCCCCGATACTCTATTTTATTTTCATCCAAAATATTCTCAGAAACAACTTCCCATTCTATCGGTATGAGTGTCAATGAGAACTTTTGCTAGAATTCGATGTCGACTAAAATGCTACGAAATGGCTAGGTTTCTCTAAACAATGTGAGCAATATTTCACCCCTCTAATCGGGCTTCGACATACATATTGGGTGCGCAAATAAATTTTCCCTGTTTGTCAATAGATTTCTCCAGCAGTAAATGCTGATCGATTTTGACATATCCAAAATGTCATGAACCAAGCTCAGACTTATGATTTTGACACATTACTGATTTTGTTTTGATTTTGGTTGTGTGAAAATGTCTGATTTTGTCCCAAATAATTGCCATTTGGGGGAAGTGCTGAAGCGCACCGAGAGTTTTACGGAGTTTACGAAGATGTCTAATTGAAACAACGTGCCATGATCAATTCGAAGACGCTGAATTGGAGGCATTGCTCGATGAGGATCCGTGTTAAACGTAAGACGAGCTTGCTTCAGCATAAGGAGATACCCGCCAAGCCATTGCCTCATGAAGAAAGTCATGGGGACTGCCCAGTTAAGCAGTCATACGTTGGGATCTGAATATTCACGCTGCGAAGGTTATGCTGTGTATTTGGTGGGACCAGGTCGGTGTAGTTTATTATGAACTGTTGAAACCCAACGAAACTACCACTAGGGAAGGGTATCGACTTCAATTGGTGTGATTGAGTCGAGCACTGTGCGAGAAACGGCCACAATATGAGCAGAGGCATGGTAACATGATTCAACAAACTCGTTAAAACCTACCTGGTCCATATTTCCCAGATATTGCACCGTTCGATTATTACTTGTTCTGTTCGATGACACATGGTCTGGCTGGTCAGCACTTCCGCTCATATGAAGACATCAATAATTCCTTGATTCGTGGGTAGTCTCAAAAGATGAACGCTTTTACCGCAACGGTATTCGAGCTCTGCCAGAGAGATGGAAAAAAAGTTGTGCCCATTGTACCATTTGTAATCATAATGGTAATAGAAAATAAATTACAACGACTTAATTATCAATATTTACCCAGCCCAGATGGCCTTGCATCCATATTTCTTAAAAAGTGTTCCTCAACACTTTCCCACCCCATTTCAAATCTTTTTCGGTTATCGGTCTCTCAAGGTGAATTTCACAGATATGGTCCTCTTTCATAACACCAAACACAAAAAAGGATTAAAGAGCGAAAAAACAAGCTCCGTCCCATACCTAAACTCTCACATATACCCAAACTCCTCGAAAGCATTTTGTACGAAGCCTTAAACTTCCAGTGCAAATCTCTTATTTTCCCTCAACAACACGGCTTTCTGAAAGATAGATCAACTATCACTAATCTCGTCGTATTCGTGTCCTCTGTTCTCTCAGCCTTAGAGGGTGGTAAAGAAGTTGACGTTACACAAATGATTTCGATAAAGCTCTTGACAAGATATCTAATAAACTAATCTCATTCAAATAATTCGTCCTGGGCTTTGAACCCATTTTGGTAAAATGAATATCTTCTTGCCTGGATAATCGTTTTTTATAGTGTCGTTTCAGATTTGTCCTAGCAGTATCTTTCGTGGCCACCTCAGGGGTGCCTCAAGGTAGTCACCTAGGTCCTCTCCTCTTCATCCTAACCATTAGCCATCTTGAAAGGGTCATTTAATCATTTAACACTCAGCACTTTCTCTCTAAGTTGACGATACCAATTTTTTTAAGCCCATTTCCACATCTGTTCATCTGTTTAGAACTCAGTGACACCAAATGTCAATCAATTACCTTTTCACGTAAGTGCAGCAAGAGTCCTCCCCGAATTTACTTTCTCCACGGCCAACCTATATCCCTTATTCGGTCTATCCGCGATCGTGGAATATTATGGCAGCTTAATTTCCGATCATCACTAGGCTTCGTCTTAAGATGGTTTAAAGAATTCTGCAACCCGTACGTGACCAGATTAATATACATCACTTCTGTTCGCCCCCTTCTTGTGTACGCTAGCCAAGCGTGGTGTCCATTTCCGCCCGCATTTAAGGCTTAAAGCCTTAAACCGTAATACCCGTCTCGCTGTAAATGTTTATCAGTTTACGCTTAAGCCCTCAAGCTTGGGCATAACACAAGACAATTCATGTGCAACGAGGACGTGGAAACAGCAGATCACTTACTATGCGACTGCAATGGTTTACTCAAAACACGTCAACGTTACCTATATAAATTTTTCCTCGGAGCGGCGGACATAGCTGACTTTCTTACAAATTGCGACAACATAGATGAGCTTTAAATGGAGGAAATTACAATAAGACCATCTCTGGCCACAGTGATCTGTGATAAATTATACCACCTCCCACAACAATCTAATCTAATCAAATCCATCGCTAAGCCCACTTTCGGACGTACTTTGAAATATCGTAGTTCTTACCCAAGCCGAACAACTCGCTTATCGAATCCCCTGACGAACTTTTTATTTACTAGCCATTATAACCTAAAAACATTCAAAACCAACGTACGTCGGTACCTTTCTTTCTTGTCGCTTATGCTTATTATATACTCGTAACAAAAAAGATACAGAAATTGAATGCTTCGGTTGATTTTTAATGGACAACTGCGTTGATCAAGAGCATACAAGTGGTCCAAGCGATTTTTTAGAAGGAAGGGAGAAGATAGCTCCTTAAGACCTTTTACATTAATTAAAAAGAAGAACGTCTACTTTCAACCAAAAGATGATTAGATGGACTTGCTAGTTCTTTTATGGTTCATGGCATGCAATTTTGAGCGATAAACTGGACACGAAATGGATTGGCATGACTATTACGCCAAAGTATCTGACTTTCATCCTTCGAGCTTCGAAGGCTAAACAAGATCGAAAAGAGTGCTTCAAAGTTTTTTTTTTTTTTTGAAATAATATCCAAGCGAGTTCCTGAGATTAGCATATTCTTGGAATTTGTAACCTCAGTAGTATACAGCTCAAAGTAGTGACTTTAAATGCTTTACTTTACTTTACTTTAGGTGGCGCTACAGTCCGGGGTGGACCTGGGCCCCAGTCAACAAGCTTCTCCAGCTAGCTCGATCCCTGGCTAGCTGTCTCCAGTTTCGCACGCTAAGTTGGCTGAGGTCCTCTTCCACTTGCGTGCGCCACCTGAGTCTTGGCTTTCCTCTACTGCGCTGTCCCTCGGGGGCGGATTCGAAGACTTTTCGGACCGGAGCATTGGTGTCCATGCGCTCCACATGACCCAGCCATCTCAGTCTTTGGATCTTCACTCTTCTGGCTAGGTCCATGTCACTGTACAGCCCATACAGTTCGTCGTTGTATCTCCTCCTCCACTCACCGTCAATGCAGACGGGACCGAAGATCGCCCGAAGAATTTTTCTCTCGAAGCAACCAGAACACCCTCATCCATTTTTGATAATGTCCATGCCTCTGCGCCATAGAGCAGGACCGGGATTATTAAAGTCTTATAAAGGGTGACTTTTGGCAATTGCTTTGCTACTCAATTGCCTTCTTAACCCAAAGAAACAGCGGTTAGCAAGAGTTATTCTTCGCTTGATCTCAGCGCTGGTGTCGTTGTCTGCATTTATAGCGGAGCCTAGGTAAACAAAGTCCTTAACTACCTCAAAGTTATATCTGTCGAGGGTGACGTTCTGTCCGAGACGTCGGTGTTGGTTGTCCTTTTCGCTTGACAGCATATACTTGGTCTTGCCCTCATTGACCGCTAAACCCATTTTCGCCGCTTCCGTCTCAATACTCGCGAAAGCGCCACTGACATCACGCTGCTTTCTCCCGATTATGTCAATATCGTCAGCGTATGCGAGTAGTTGGACGGACTTTTGAAAGATAGTGTCTCTTGTGGTTGCTCGTGAGTTTTGCACTATTCATTCAAGTACGATGTTGAAAAAATCGCATGACAGCGCATCGCCTTGTCTAAATCCTTTCTGGACATCAAAGGTCTCGGTGAGATCTTTACCTACCTTGATGGAGCAGCGTGCATTCTGCATCGTCATCCTGCACAGATGGACGAGTTTGGCAGGGATGCCAAAACTAGACATTGCTCTTTATAGCTCGTCTCTATAGATGCTGTCATACGCGGCCTTAAAATCGATGAATAGGTGATGTGTATCGATCTAAAGCTCATGGGTCTTCTCCAAGATCTGCCGTAGTGTAAATATATCTGGTCGATGGTGGACCTTCCTGGCCTGAAGCCGGACTGATGTGGACCTATCAGGTTGTTGACGAACGGCTTCAGGCGTTCACACAATACGGCGGATAAGATCTTATATGCGATGTTAAGGAGACTGATGCCTCTGTAGTTGGCGCAGTTCAGAGGGTCTCCTTTCTTGAGAATTAGACAAACAATGCTGACGTTCCATTCATCGGGCATACTTTCGTCCGACCATATTTTACAGATGAGTTGGTGTAAGTTCCTTACTAAGCCATCACCTGCCGCTTTGAAGAGCTCGGCAGTCAGGCCATCCGCTCCAGCAGCTTTGTTTGACTTAAGCTTCGATATAGCTATCTTCACTTCATCCAGGTCGGATGGACGGATTTGTTGGCTATCATCGTCCAGGTTGAAAGGTGATCGCCGTTATACAGTCTGCAGAAATGATCTTTCCAAATCCCCAGCATCGACTGCGATTCTACTACGATATTCCCTTGTTCATCTCTACAGGCTTCGGTTCGGGGTTTGTTTCAACGGCATGTTATTTTTACCTTTTGGTAAAACTTCCGAACCTCATTCCTGGAGTAGCATCTCTCAACTTCCTCGATTGCGCGCTTCTCATGCTCTTTCTTCTTCCTCCTGAGAAGCCGGTGTTTGTCTCTCCTCTTCCGTTCATAGAGCTCATGAGCAGCTCTAGTCCTTCTAAGAAGCGCCGCGCTATATGCATCTTGCTTAGCTGCATGTGTTTGCCGGCACCCATCATCGAACCAGGGGTTTCATTGTGGTGGACGAGTGAAACCCAGCACATCAGAAGTGACATCTCTGATGGCGTTTTGGCAGTGTTTCTAATGGTCTTCGATACTTGATGCTGGCGGCATTGGACCTCTTAAGAGATTAAGAGACACTCGATCGGAAAAGGACTGGTCGAATTTTCTCACAGCATTAGTTTGTCTTGGCGTAGTTTGGGATATCCGCAACCGTACCTTGGCTACAACAAGGTAATGGTCCGAGTCGATGTTGGCTCCTCGGAACGTACGGACATCCATAATGCTGGAGGAGTGTCTTCCGTCGATCGCAATGTGATCATTTGGGTTGACTGTTGATTGATCAGGAGTTCTCCAAGTCCCCTTGTGTATGTCGAGATGTGGGAACCGCGTGCTAGCCACGACAATGTTTCGCCCCGCCGCAAAGTTGATTAGCCTGAATCCGTTATCGGAGGTGGTGTTGTGCAGGCTATATTATCCGATTGTTCCACCAAAGATACCCTCTCTTCCTAGCTTTGCATTAAAATCACCGAGGACAATTTTAATGTCATAGCTAGGGCATTGCTCGTAGGTCTTGTTAAGGAGCTCGTAGAAGGCATCCTTGTTGTCGTCATCTTTCTCCTCTGTGGGGGCATGCGCGCATATGAGGCTAATGTTGGCGAATTTAGCCTTGATGCGGATTGCTAGAGGCGCTCGCTCACATGCCGGAAGCTGAGGAATTCTTGTCTTAGTCTGCCTCCGACAACAAATCCGCATTCAAATAAGCGCTGCTTTTGCCGTCGATAGCAATTGCCGTAGTAGATGTCGCAGTTTTTCATCTTCTTTTTCCGGCCCATTCCATCGCATTTATTGGATGGCGGTTATGTCTGCTTTGCAGCAGTCTAGGGCCTCCGCTATTTGCTCGGCTGTCCGTGGTCTATTAAGGGATCTAACATTCCACGTGCATATCCGAAGCTCATTGTCCTTAAATCGTTTGCGTGGGTTGTCAACAGTAGATCCATAGTAGTCCATAGAAATGACTAAGTCCTGGAAATCCTTTCCGGCCTGAGCTCCAAATATGTCGGAGTAGCCCGGATAAGGTCTTGTTTTGTTTTTCCGACACTAATCCTGGTTAATGGCGCAGGAAACTCGTCATTTTCCCCCTTACTTCGCAACCTCTAGTGAGATTCCCAGATGGCGCCACCGGGAGGCGTGAAGTAGGACTTATTAGCAGAGCTGCAAGATGTTCGGCTGCAGAGGCTCATTCTCGTCATTTAAGGAACCAGCACCTGTCGGAAGATGCTACTTCTACGAGGCCTTACATCCCAGTCGGGCACTATAGTGTCAGAAATTAAGCATCTGAGTATGTTTGGCATAAGTGATTCAACATCCCAACGGTTGCTGGGAGTGATGATTACACGGCGGAGCACTATCTATGTGAGCCTTCGGGTGCTGGTATCCTATACCTGAAGTATCGACTCATTTCTTTCAGAAAGCTAAGAATTTCCAGTAAAAGGGTGTGATAAAGAGTGTAATAGGCAATGGACAAGGTTGTGTCAATGTCACTTTTCACCAGCATCTTCTAAGTTCGACTGTCTTCGGTTTACATACGAATCCTTTGGTATTCACACAACATTTTTGAGGAAAACTACAATTTTTACTGTGCGTTCATACCTCTGTTTAGAGTCTTTGCCCTTCCAGTTTTGGTGATGTGTTATTTTGCGAACTTAAATATTCTTACGTTGACTTAAAATTGAAACACAATATCTGAAAAATAATCCTTGTCAAATTTGAACAAATCGCGGTTGAAAGTACAGGTGTCATGCTATGGAGGATATACGACAACCTAAACCTGGTTAAAGTCGACGATTTTGTATACCATGTCTCGTGTGTCAGCTTAAGTGATATTATATTCTTGTCGGCACAGAACACAAAGCACAATTTTATCAAAAATCAGTAGGTCGCCCCTAAGTTGCCTTTCTTGGGGGTTATCTTTCATATAAATCTCACTCAAACATAATCCCTTATCTCCATCTTACACAATACCTTCCAACATTCTGTTTCTAAGTTTAATATCTTCCACCCGACCAAACCCTTTACCAGTAAGTGACTAAATTTCCACACATCAAGAGTATAAAATCTTAATCTGTAGTCACACTATTAGAACACGATGTGGCTTCGGATTCGTTTAATTACACCAAACCCATTGTAACCTTCCGCCTACTCAACCCCCCTTGAACCAACAAATCGACTTCTGATCCTTCCCTACAATCGTGAGGCAATACAATTGTAGCAATTGAATACCCTCCCGCGTGAATATAGAGATGATTGAGTGGGTTGAGGGATGGTTGTGTTGTGATGCTGCCGTAGTGTGGCAGCGGTAGCGACGACCTTGGGTACGAGTAATAATAGTGGCGTTGTCAGGTTTTGGGAAATTTCTATTGACGACGCAATGTTAATTTTCACGAGGGTCGCTGTGTATGGATATACATATATACTCTACATACGTGTGTAAACTACTTTTGTGGCTTTGATACATAATAGGTGCCAAAGGGTAGATAACATGAACAAACATCTACGCGACTTGGCAACAAAGCCGCATGTGGTCTTTTTGATACACATGTAACTCGATGAGTGTACTTAAAGTGTAGCTACACACATACAACTTAACGAATATGGATATGGATTTCCTTGACAACCTATGAGTACCTTTTAACACGCGTATCCTCTTACCCAAACCCACTGCGTCTGTCCTCGACATGAAAAGTTATTACATAACCTGCTTCGGAGTTATTGTGCTAAATTTGGGGTTACCAAACATTCTAACAGGAATACTCATCTCCTAACCTCCGCCCCCCAAGCAAAAGAAGACCGAAAACCTTGACAAGAATTGTATAGATACTCGTCCTCATATGTGTTGTACGTCCCATATAACCTGATGGAAACCCTAGAAAGGATAACGCACAGACCAAAGTAAATTTTTGACTTTCCGAAACTGTAGCAACGAACATCAAAAGTTTTATAAAAGCTCAACGTTCCGTTGAGACTGAAGCCCCTGTCGGGATCATTAATGACCTTAATTAACCGCATTGAACGTAATAATGAAAGATTGATTGCATTCCATGGATACTTGGGAGGAATATGGAAGATGTGGCGGGCATCAGCGGTTATTCATTTGGAAGTGAAAAGCGAATAAATAAAATGGAACTGCTTCAGAAGGTCGTGCTGAATTTCTATAAGGAAGGTGTATGCAAGCAAACGAAAGCTCTGTTAATGCTGCCGGAATAGTTGATTGAACTGTGACTAAGGCTTGCGTCCTCACAGTGGACTCATAAACTTAAGATCGTAATAAGAAATTCTTGAAGAGTAGACGAATAATAAAATATGGAAATATTCATCCACAGACATAACTTCGGACGAGGTGCAGTAATTAAGTTTCATCCAGGCGAGATGGTGTTTCATTAGGACGTCTTTTTCTGAAACGAATGCACCACACTATCTACTACAGAAAGTCACATACCGACTAAGCCGTTAAATAACACAGCACCTCCTATAGATTCTCAATTCATCTCTATTGGACTACAATTTTTGATGAAGTTCTGCGACTAACAATGCTCCAAGGAATGATGAAAATTATCGCCTTGGTCAGCCTATAACATTTATAACAAAGGGGCTGCGACGGATAAGATTTTTCCAATAACAAGCCGGAAAATCAAGGATTGCGCGAACTCCTAAGTCAAGAAGCATGCATTCAAGTCAAAGGAGTCTCTTTAAAAAATTAGAGTGATGGCGGATAACAGGTCCCGCTTCGAGTTCCATGCCGAGTACACCATTTATAAGGCATCCGTGATGAATGCAGCACACTTTTGGATGTTTCTGAATATTGGGGGCCTACCATACCATACGATTCTGCTGTCGATTTTACTTCATGCTGCTTGGCTATACTCAGGTATATAATAAGGAAGCTGATGTCTTCGTATATGTTCGGTGTAACTGAGATACAGAGTAAACTTATCAACTTATAAAGTCATCTTTAAGTTGGGCATGATTAAAGTGGGACTTCTACTGTATCTATTCAAATATCTTACCAAGAGCTTCAATTGTCTAGCGTTTATGCGGGCTTAAGGCAGCGCAGGAGCCAGATCAGATATCAGAAAGCAGTGGCACTCACCACTTCAGTTGCTATTTTCCCTTAGATAGCCAAAGAGCGAGCCTTGGTGTTATTAAACAAAGATACACCACTGATTCAAGTTCTAGAAGAAGCAGTATTTCTAAGTGATCGCTTTACTTGACGCGAGACTGACTTACTACAATACGAGCACCTTGAAGAAAGCCCACTAAGACAACACAAATCTGCGTTTGAATGAGGATTTTACTCATAGTGATGACGAAGTGGTAATGGGTGAGACTACGAAGTGAAGTGAAACTGGCCATCAATAACTAAACCCCACCCGATCACAATGAAAGAACGAATCGTTTAATACTCGTATAGTGTCATCCAAATCGTGGTTCGGACTAGGTTAGGTGTCATCATACAAACACTAGGCACCAAAATGGGCCTATCGCGATCCCTGTGGTTTAGTAAGGACTATAAAACCTAAGCACTCTCCCTCTTGAAACATCCAATTTCATTGTAAAAGCCAAGAAGGCCTATTTCCTCTAGATTTCCAAAAAATTATTTTCCTAAAAATTTCCTTCCTTCCTTTATGGCTTTTTTTTCGATAGTGCCCCTTACTATTTAAAGGGGTGGTTTGATGTAAGCAGCTTCACTATTATCGAGAAGACGTCCCCTTTTTGTAAGCTCATGCGCTTGTTCATTCCCCTCTTTATGGCAGTGTCCTTTCACCCAGCTCAGTCTTATCCGATTCTGACTGCATAATGCTTTGAACATAGTGCCATAGCCCCTAACTGTATCAGAGTTAGAGCGGCCTGGCCATCGATGTAGAAAGCGATATCTCTTCCCGATCCCATCTGCATAAGCTCAACCGCCCTGAGAACAGCCAGTGCCCCTGATTGGAGGACAATGCTTGTCTCCGGTAGTCTTAAAGACTGGGTCTTAGTTCTGGGTCTTCTGAGGAGATACCAGAACCTGTTCCTTTCCCTATTTTTGAGACATCCTTGAAAATTGCAATTCCATTTGGCCTGATTACTGTATTTTCTTGCCAGTCTTCCCTTAGAATTGGATTGCCTGGCAGTAGGATCGTGCGTGTCCGAAGGTACTGCTCTTAGAGTGACGCAGCGCCGTATCGCACTGTTGCGAGCAAGTTTTTTGATCTGAAAATCCCGCTCTGTTAGGTGCAAAGAGGTGTCCAATGCTGCCGCAGGGGTGGTATTGAGCGCACCTGTTATGGCTATGGAAGCCGTTCTTTGAACTGCCGCTAATTTTCCGTAAGCCGTTTTCTCATTTGTTGCTTTCCACTGTACTAGTGCACCATATTAAGTATGGGTTCCACCACCACCGTATATAATCGGTGCACCATAGCAGGTTTTAAGCCGCAAATCTCCGTTAGGTACCGTTCTTTTGCAGATAGAAAGAGCATTATAGTCATTTTTGATTCTTCTTGCTACGTTAAGATTCCAATTTAGTTTCTTTTCCAGAATTACACTCAGATACTTTGGGCTGCGAGGGACAATTCCACTCCGTTCAGTTTTTGGAGTGGGAATTGCAGTATCTTGTAGTGTCTGGTAGAGAGAACCAGTTTCATTGTGGACGAGTTGCCATTGTCACCACAGCTGATTGCTCAAGAGCTGATCATCTTCATGGTGACCCCCATAATCTCGCTTAAAATATTTAAGTATTTTCCTTGCACTATACCCTGGCACTCATACCCATTGTATTAAGCTTTTTAAGGATGTCATTGATAACCAACACCCACAGGAGTGGCGACATGACTCCACCTTGATGGATTCCCCTGTTAACAGAGATTCAAGCCGACCTTTATCCAATTGAATAGGCCCATCTATCTGCCCCCATGCACGCTCTACCCAAAATATGGCTATCATTAGTAAAGAAGATCCATATCCATCAATGTCATGTGATTACAGCATTTGGGCTTGTCTTGTGCCACGTAATGGCACATTTCCACTTAGAATTGCATCCTCACCTTAACTCACTTAATGATTGAACCTGGCAGATCAAGGAATGCTTAGAACATACGGCGACTTTGTACTTAATTTTCAATTGGTTGGTACCTACCTTAACAAACAAAATTGTCGAACATGGGGAAGTGGAAATCCACATGTAACTGTCGAAGAACATCGCATTCACAAAAAATCACTATATGGTGTTCAATTTGGTGTGGTCGTGTCATTGGTCCGTACTTCTTCGAAAATAAGGAATTCTCATCGCTATACTTTGAAGCTTACCGAGTTTTGCTGGCCTCAAATCGAAGAAATGGATACGGAGAACAAGGGATTTCAACAAGAGGGTGCCACATCGCTCACAACCGATTTTGCCTTTATTGCAAGAAAAATTTCCTGGTCGACGTCAGACAGCTAAAATCTCAAGAGATCTTCTAATCCTTTTCCGATCGAGTGTCTCTTAATATCTCAAGAGGTCCACTGCCATCTGCATCAAACTTTGATGTTTGGTGAGTGGCAACACTGCCAAAAAGCCAATGGAGATGCCGCTTGTTGTGTCCTCAGTCCAGCAAGCCGTATACAACGCTGTCTAAGGCTGCTCACGAGATCTATGAGCAGCCTGTAGAGACGATTGAGGGAACATCGTAGTACAGTCGCAGTAGATGCTAAGGATTTGGATAGTTTATTTCTGTAGACTTCATAACGGCCATGGCGAACCAAATATCGCTGTCAGGAAGAATGAACGTTTCAACTTAGACGATGTAGACCCACAATTCCGTCCAACCGATCTGGATGAAGTGAAGATAGCAATATCTAAGCTGAAGTTCAACAAAGCTGCTGTACCGCAGAGTTCTTCAAAGCGGCAGGCTATGACTTGGCAAGAAGCATAAACTAACTCATCTGTAAAATATGGTCTGACGAAAGTATGCCCGATGAATGGAACCTCAGTATTGTTTTTTTGATCCCCAAGAAAGACGACCATCTGAACTTCGCCAACTACAGAGGTATTAGCCTTCTTAACATCACATCCAAGATCTTTTCCGCTGTTCATCAACATCCTGATAGGTCCACATCAGTGTGGCTTCAAGCCAGGAAAGTCACCATCGATGAAATATTCATACTATGGTAGATCTAGGAACGAACCCATGAGCTTCAGATCGAAACACACCACCTTTTTATCGATTTTAAGGCCGCGTATGACAGCATCTATAGAGACGAGCTATACAGAGCAATGTTCAGTTTTGGCATTCCTGCCGTTCTCGTCCCTTTGCGCAGGATGACGATGGAGAATACACGCTGCTCCATCAAGTTCGCTAAAGACCTCGCCGAGACCTTTGATGTCAAGAAAGGATTTAGACGGCTTCTTCGACGTCGTGCTTGAAAGAATAGTGGAAAACTCACGCGAAAACACAAGAGGGACAATCTTTCAAAAGTCCGTCTAATTACTCGCATACGGTGACTTTATGGACAAAACCGGAAGAAAGCATCGTGATGTTGGTGGCGCTTTCATGATTATTGAAAAGAAAGCGGCGAAAATGGGTTAAGCAGTCAATGAGGGCAAGACCAAGTATATGCTGGCAGGCAAAAAGGAAACATAACACTGACGTCTCAGACAAAACGTCACCTTCAGCAGATATAACTTTGAGGTATTTAAGGACTTTGTCTACCTAGGTTGCGCTATAAGCTCAGACAACGACACCAGCGCTGAGATCAAACGAAGAATAACTCTTGCCAATCGCTCCTTCTTTGGGCTAAGAAGGCAATTGACTAGCAAAGCCCTATCTCGAACAACAAAAGTTACCCTGTAGAAGACCTTAGTAATCTCAGTCCTCCTCTATGTCGCAAAGGCATGGACATTATCAAAAATAGGTAAGGGTGCTGTTGGCTGCTTTGAGAAAAAATTTCTTCGAGTGATCGATAGCTGTAGGCACCAGGTAGGGAACGCAAATGGTAGGCGACCTTATCCAACTTATCGGGCAAAAATTGAAGATGCTAGCAAACGATCGAGCTATCTGGAGACGCTTGTTGACTGAGGCCCGGTCCGTAGCGCCACCGTCAGTAAATAATTATGTCAAGAATTATTATCCTGGGTCCATCGTATGTAGTGTAACTGCTCCTTAAGCTATTTCTTCACCTCTCTTCGTTTTGAACAAGGTGATGTCTTATAGCTATTGGTCGCTGACTTTAGTTCAATACGTCTTCCATCTAGCACGTGATGTTCTGTTCACGATCTCCCCCAATTTTTATAACATATTGTCAATTCAATCGATGTTGACTAAGGGATAGCTGAAGTATTGAGATCGCTCTAGCTGATCTCTATCTAGAGAATCTGCTGAACCTTCCGTCTTATCTGCACGGATGAACTCGTATATATGTATAAGAGGCTATAGTAGAGTAACGATTACATTGTTCGGAGTACTGAGATTTTTTTTTTTTGTAAGCTCTAAACAATTGGGAAAATTCCATTAATCTACAAAAGGTAGATACCCTTAGCCATAACATCCACTGATCTATGTAAAGATTCCTTAATGATACATTGAAATAAGAGAAGCCTTCAAATAAATAATAATTACAAGACAATCCTCCACTGCAACGTATCCAGGTTCCATCTTTGTAATCACCACTTAACGCATACTTTTTGATTGGTTTCACAAAATCCAATAAAACTTGCGTTAAACCAGTCTATTAAGTGCAGTCCTCCTTCCAAGTTATCCAATCATCTAAGAGCTCTGCCACAAAGTACCTTTACTACGTCCACTTTCTGTCGCCATCTCCATCTCTTACCAGCTTCAAACCTCAATTGTTTCAGCAACATCTGTTTAGAACCATATTATCTAGCGTTTATACTTAGATATCCCTTTGGCGATATTTTTTCATTAAACTTGAATGATGAAACATGAAATGAATTGGAGAAGTTAGATGATGATGACCGAGCACATTGGCAGACAGCAAGGTACATACTGTATACTCGCATCACACAAAAAGACAGTAAAGGAACCCAGGGCATCACATTGCCGCCGTTTTAATATTTATTGCAGAGGCTAACTTTGAAGGCCTTATATGAAGCCATCAGATACCGCACTCCTACCCTATGTATCTGTTCGTAAACGGCATATGTACACTTAGAGATTTGTAATACAAAAAATAAATGGAAGAAAGATAGATGGATTGTTGGGATTTTTGCGATTGCAGTTAATCCAAAATTCTCTGATCGAAGCGCCCGCCTACCCATCACCACCGGCGCAGCGTGACGGTTGTTAATGGCAGCAAAAATACAAGTAGATATCTCTAAACTATAAGTACTCGTATCTATAGAACAGACTGATGCAGCCCTGCGTGAAAGATGAACAATTTGTGAACTTTTGCTTGGTTATTATTATTTCATTTCAGATACATTTTTTTTTCTTGTTATTTTAGTTTTTTTTTTTATTCGCCCCTTTTTTTTCGTATCTCAATCCTGACGATGGGTACTTTGTCCCGAAATACGTTGCCATGGGAACTTTGTAGACTTCAGAAAGTATTGGACTTTGATGGATCGTAATTATGACATCGAATATTGGATGTTCGTATCGTTGTACTTAATTAAAATGAATCATCCTTTGAGTTGGATTAATAGCGATTCGGTTGAAGTTGGGGTTGGCAAAAATAGGATAGCTGTGGGGTTGGCTTAATAAACTGCAGCCGAGGTTACTGCATTATTTGTGGACGGTGATGCAAGGGTGTACGTTTGAGTGAAATTGGATTTTTAGAGATTGTATCTTTTTTTTTATTTATTTTTCTTTGTAATATCCTCTTTCGAACAGTAATTAGTGCTTTGATGTTGGAAAATGACGAACTTATGGATTGTGATGGTTTTGTGTAATGACAGAGACCACTATTTGGCTTTGGGGAAACGTCGTAATCTTCTTTTGGTTTCAAACAACTCAGTGATTTTCATTTTTGTTGAAATGTTGGTTTTATGCCTTTGGGAAGGAAAGGACCTCCGAGTAAGCATTTAGCATGTAGATTTGACAAGTACTGGACTGGTAGTTACAAGCATTTTGAGACTGACTAGCTGGTAACAAGCTATTAAGGACTGGACAACAGAGCAGAACCAGCATTTGTAATGGTACGAATTTTTTGTCATAGGAATATAGTGCCGCTGGAGTAATTGCCCAGATATGGAAAAACGATGAAGGTTACTAAGTTGAAACAAGCCTCAGATACGGACGGATCAACTGTTACTGAAAGCACGTGGAATGTTAGGTTCCTTAATAGGCCACTTGTAGCCAAACAACAAGCGGGGGCCGTAGATGACTGCAAAGCAGGTATTACCCCATCCAAGAAGGGCGATGGGTTGGGCCGGACAAAAAGACAACACCTTATATGGTGATTGTAATCGACGAACAAATCGGCGCCTATTTGGATGCGGATTTGCTGTTAAAGTTAGACTTAGAAAATAAGTCCTCTGTGCTAACATAAGCCTTATATGCGCACACGCCCCTACAGAGGAGAAAGATGACGACACCAGATATAGGTTCTACGAATTCTTGAGCAAAACCTACAACCAATGCCTTTGCTATGACATTTCAATTGCGCTCGACGAGTTTACTGCAAAACTAGGAAGAGAGGACATCTATGGTCGTACTATCAAAAGGTAGAGCCTACACGGTATGAAATATTGTCGTAGCTAGCACGTGGTTTTTCACAACACGATCTTCACAAGGGGACTTGATGATATCCTGATTAATCAACCGTCAACCAGATTGAGCACCCTCACATCCCTCCTGTCATGAAGAGAAGTAAATGTAGTCTTCATCCCCAAAACCAAAAAATGCTCTCAAATTGCCCCAAAGGACTTAAGACCAATTAGTCTATCACCTTTACTTCTAAAAACTTCAGAACGATTGATCGACACCCATATAAGATCTGTGCCTATCCACGGCATACCTACTGTAAAGTAAAGTCGGTGGAAACGGCTCCACATTCATTAACAGCTACATCGAACGATCCCTACTTTATTGAGAATACACAATGGTGGCTTTCCTGGACATGAAAGGCGCCTTTAATAACGTCAACACTTCCGCAATCATGACGATGCTGTCCCCGCTCCGCAGTGGAAAGCGGCTGTACTTGGCCTCTGTTTATGCATCTGGGGCTTCACAATCCACCTTATTCATTACAGAGCTCGACACACTTTTTCGACTTCTGAGGCTGGAATCGGGGGAGAATTATTTTATAATCGGCGGGGACTTCAACGCTAGACACAGAGATTGGGGAAATAATTTGCCAAATACTAGAGGGAACCTACTACTCGATTGGTGGGGTCAGCACGATGCCATGTATAGACTCGGTCTTAAAGCGACGGTTAACCCGTCGTTTCCCAGAGGCGGGTCTTATTTGGATCTATTACTGTATGACGAACGTATACGACTGACAGGTACGAATTTACAAACGCTTAACTGTCTGCGCACATTCGTGAATGACAGCGACCATTGCGGTTTTAGCACCGAAATCACAGTTCCCAACAAAATTGCGGAATTCGGGGAGTTTGTCCAAAGATACTCTTACAACTACAGTAAGACTCGACGGACACGCTTCTCCGCAACCTTGACAAGAGCACTCTCCTCGAACACGCTCCACCCACCGTCCAATAGGAATTTATCAAACGAGGAGATCGATAAGTACCTTAAACGAATGGACCAGACAATAAAACAAACTATGGACACTACAATACCGCGGTATAAACAAACGACTAACGAAGATCTGTTCCGCAATCCTACTATTGACGCACTGCACCGACAGAAAAGTAGACTTCTGACAAGACTGAAAAACTTATACAGACAGTTTACAGACAGACAAGACCCAGAGATTAGGACACTGAAGTCGTCGATTAAAAATATTCAAATGTTAATCAAAGAGAATTACAGAATTGCTGTAAGTTTGTATTGGAACAATAAGGTTCGGGCTGTAAACATCAGCAACCCGAATATGTTCCCGCAAATAAATAAAATATTTCGGAGAAAAAATCAAAACGACCTTCAGTGTCTTAAAATACCCCGGACAACAGACAACGAACGGTTACTAACAATAGCAGGCATTGATACAAATGAGGCCGCTGATGATGACGACTTCTTTGTTGTCGAGGATCCATAGGAGAAGGTTGAGGCCATAGGGGCGACTTTCCAGGAAGTATACAAGGCCAATGATATCATTGGCCCTAATTATGACCTGGACAATCGCGTCTTGGTTCACAACTTCTATATTCGAAATGAAGTAGAGAACTGGCGATCCGAGGGCTCTGGTTTCACCCGGTTCAGTGACGAAAATATGGCAAATAATGTCATTGCCAGAGAAGGTGACCTACCCCCGTTCATTTCGAAGGAAGAACTCCATGAGATCCTCGACACAATCAGAAGTAAGAAATCAGTGGGGACCGATGGTATTCCGAACATCGTGCTTCGACATCTTCCTCTAGAAGCGGTGGACATTTATACCACCCTGTTTAATAATGCAATGAATAATGCACATTATCCAGCGGATTGGAAAACGGCGGTGGTTCAACCTATCCCCAAAAAGGGAAAGGATATATCCAATCCGGCGAATCTCCGGTCGATAAGTCTCCTTCCGAATATCAGTAAGGTGTTCGAAAAAGTAATCAATAGAGCTCTGACTAGGTGGGTTGAGGACAAACATATAGTTCCGGATAATCAATTCGGTTTTAAGGCAGGACATGCTATCTCACATGCCGCGTCTAAACTGGTGTCCGATATCCAATGGAATAAAGGCAAAAAACAGTGTACTGGTGCCTGCCTAGTTGACTTGGAGAAGGCTTTCGACACTGTATGGTTAGAAGGTCTTTTCTACAAGCTGGCTAGTCTGGGGATCAGTAAACCTCTCTTGTACATTCTTTATAATATGCTAACCAACAGACAGTTCATCGTGAAAAATGGTGATGTGACTTCTGTTGGAATATTTCAAATTAAAAACGGTCTTCAGCAAGGCGCGGTCAATTCGCCGATCCTATTCAACATTTATACAAGCGACTTGATAGGTTCACTTCCCCATACACTTGCGTACGCAGATGACTTGATAGCGTACAGAACAGGTCCAAAAATCGAGGTCATTAATAGTCTCTTACAGCGTGACTTCGATAAGATAAGACGATTTTGCGATGACTGGAAGTTGAAAATCAACTTTCAGAAGTCGGAAACCATTCTTTTTAGGACGCCGTTGTCTGGAGCCTCTAGGGACACCAGAAAAAATTGGCGAAAGTTCTCGATCATTGGACAACACGGACAGCCTCTTGCCTGTCGAAATGTAGTCAGATACCTTGGGATTTGGCTAGATCAGTTTCTGTATTTTAACAAAAATGTAGATGCTGCTCTATCCAGAGCTAAAGGCGCTTTTGCCCTCACAAAGAGACTGTTTTATAGCAGCCAACTCGATGCGAGGGTGAAGGTAATCTGCTACATGGCCCTTATCAGGCCCATGCTGGTATTTGGGTGTCCCGTGTGGTTCAATGTACGAGCAAGCTTAATGGAAAAGATTCGGGTGTTTGAGAGGGCTTGCCTTAGGGCTTGTCTTCGCTTGTACAGAACACCAGAGTCGGAGTACAAAAAATTGTATCCTAATGAGGTCCTTTACAACAGGGCGAACCTAATACGAGTGGACATCTTCGTAATTAAGCTGACTCGAAGGCACATTGCAAGAGCAATGACCTCGACGAATAACCTGATATCCGGGGCTTACTACCCCAATTACATTTATCATGAGAGTGTGCGCTCTAACGGCTTCGTTCCGCCGGAAGCATTCCTCTACTTTGATCAGATAGGGTTGATCCAGGATAGGTCAGCGATCCCGTTAATCTTCCATGTCGCTCGGACAGCTGGGGACAGGCGACTCAACTACAACAGAGACGTCGCACACGGCAGGGTGGATCGCCTTAGGTTCAGTAGGGCGGTGGGGAATCGCGATAAGAGGGATGTCGTTCGGCAGCACCAGCATTTCTGGTGGTTGAATGATGGGGAAGATGTTTCGTCGTCGTTTCCGTCAATTACGGACCAGCCTCACTAATGAGGCAGAGCTGACCAATCTATTTGCTTTGTAAATAGCGATGGCCAGCTTACATAGGTTTAGGTTAGCATTTAAGTAATATATATATATATTAGTATATACGAAGGTATATACTAATGTATGTATATAATTGTATATAATGTCTATTTGTGTGTATGTACGTATTGTATGTAGGTTAGGTAGATTTAGGTTTATTTTAAGTTAGATATTAAGTTTTTATAAAAAGTAAAAAATATTGTCCATATGCTAAGTTTTTTGATAGCAATTTTTTCTTAGCCTTAAGTATAGAAAATAAGTAATCATAAATACAATGCAAATTAAGTCGAAAGACATAGAAATACGAATTTAGAGTAGCTTAGAGTGCCTGTGTAGGGCCAGTAAGTTAGTATAAGATTGTTTAGTAATTGTAAGCTAGCATTTAAGCATTTTTTGTTAGTAAGTAAGAATTAGTGATTAAGAAAATAAAATGCATTTAAAACTAAACTAAAATGACGATGCTGTCAGCTCTGAAGGTAGATGACTCACTTGAAGACTTGATAAGTCTCATGCCAAAGAACAGAATTAACAACTCTAAACTGTTTAGGTATTCTGTCGAAATTGCTATGAATTCTAACTCATGTTTGGACCATTTGTTTATAAGGTTGCACAGAAACAACTCAATGATCATTGTTTAACTACAATTCAGTTTGATTGTTCAATACACAGACCTAAGCCATTTAAATTTAAACAGTTTAAAAAAGCCTACTTTTCAGCCTTGCAAAGAGATCTGTCTTTTGAGTTGTAGAACGATGTATATAGCGCTCATGATCCATGAATAACTGCAGTCAAAATCAAATCATAAGCACCGATAAATCTAAGTGCATCCAACCGTGGATGACGTTTTATTTATTGAAGAAAATAAGAAAAAAACAAAAATTAACTTAGAATTCGCGTTCGCAAACAACCTAGGAATACTAGGCTTAAAAGTTTTTATGTTAAAATCTATCGTGAGTTAAAATTAGAAATAACACTTTGTAGATATAATTACTCGTATTTCAGAAGAAAACTGGTTGAAAATATTGGGAATTTTAAGAAAGAGTGGGACAGAGTTAATGAAATTTGGAAAGAGATATGCCGAAATTGTTTTAAATATGAATAGTTATGTTAATATATCTGAACCCAGTGAGGTGGCTAATGTTTTTTATGACTATTTTTTCAAATATACTCAACGATTTCCGTGGTCTCCTAGGACAAAATAATTTTTCGTGTCACTGTGAGAACACAATAAGGCACCAGTCTGCTTGTTTTTACTTTGAATTGAACACTCTTCTTCACATGACAATATTTCAAGTCACGATATTAAAATTATTTCTTTTTTTATCTGTGATATTCTATGTTACATATACAATTTGAGTGTTCAAAAGGGCGTCTTTCCCGAATCCCCTAAAACGGCTGTAGTTATTCCTCTCCGTAAAAAAAGTGATACTTAGTCTTTGAATAATTTATTTCCTATTTCACTTATGAAGGCTAGAATACTGTCTTTTTTTTTTAGATAAAAGTAGATTCTTCAGTAAACATCAATTCGGTTTTAGGAGCGGAAAATCAACTGAAGATGCCTTATTAGAACTTTGCGGAGAAATTTATAAAAGCGTAAATGATTCTAAAATTGCTGAAAAGTTATTTATAAATATCTCAAAGGCTTTTGACGTGGTGGACCATTCGCTTCTACTCAGTAAATTGTACAAAATTCAAATTCTAGAGGAAAACAACTGGGCAGAGTAAAAGGTTATATGAGCTCACAGAAAACGATAAATTTGGGCGTACCACATGGTTCTGTCCTGGGTCCGATATTGTTCTTAATTTACGTTACCAGATGACACAGCTCTAACTTACTCTTGTAACAACCACTTTGATGTCAATGCAAACATTAATTTTGACTTAGATTTGCTTCGTAGGGGGTTTGACAAGCATAAACTAGCAATTAGTAACAAATTTAATCTAAGAACTGTTTGTCCTCATAATCAAGGCCTAACCGATGTTAGTAGTTCGACAGATTCCTTCGTTATTGAACGTGTCGAATGTTTCAAATACTTAGGGGTTATTGTAGACTCAAAGCTTAGTTGGAGAGAACATACCCTGCATTTAAAACAATACTATAACTAAGTAGTAAGACAGCTTTATGTCCTTAGTATATATTGTGGATTCGATATTTTAAAATTGGTATGTAATGGTATTTAATACAAGCTGCAGTACGGTATAGACTGTTGGGGTGGTACACACCTGAACAAATTACAACCCTTGCTAGTTAAGCAAAAACAATGTTTAAGAATAATCTGCAAGGTTAAGCGCACAACCCCCAGTTATAGACTATCCAAGGAACTTAAAATACTACCCTTAAGATACCTCTACTACTATAAAATCTTGAAATTTTTTCCGGAATTCTAGGTATAACGTCGCTAGGCTGTATGGCAATCTTAACTTGCGAGCTAATTCCATGAATTTTGTATCCCTACCTAGAATCAGTGAAGGACGTTTTTTTTGTTTTTTCATCGTCCTTGCTGTTCGCTTATTCAATAAGTTACCGAAAAGTATTAGATGCGAAAGAAGGCAATTTTTGTTCTTAAGAAATTGTCATAACTTGGATTTTTTGGCGGACGGCCTTAGACAAAGCAGTAAGCTGCATGAAGCTAAGTAAAGTCCAAAGAACAGCATGTCTGGGCATAAGCGAAGACCTACGCACTACTTCCTCCGCTGCTCTGGACTTTCTGTTTCACTTGACACTCCTCTACATTTATAGCAGACAAGTAGCCACTAACGCATTTACTCGCCTAAAAGCGACTTCATAAATTTGGCCACGAAAATATTCTTAACACATTAGAAATCCTACCAGAAAACATCGACTACACCATACCGAAACAATGGTTTGACAAGGAGGAATATGCCTTCTTGGATGACAACTCAATCCACTTTCACATCGACGACTGTTCAAAGACCGATACTGGATTTGGTGGAGGTGTTTTTGCCGATAAGCTTAACCTTAACCTCTCCTGTCCAGGCTTTACCTTGGTTGGATGCTGGGTATAAAGATATTCCACGGAACCGACGAGCTTGCCAGAATTAGAACCCCTGAAAAGGGTAACATTGGTAAACGTATCGCTAAGTGCAAACAAGAGCTAAAGCTGGATGCTAATAGAAGCACAAACCATTGTGGACGGTTGGATTGACATTTTTAGCGATCAAGCAAATGAGATCGCTCCATGAGTTGAATGTCCGGCTCTTTCTCAAAAGAAGAAATCTCCTAGTTGGAGTTGCTTACGTGACTAAAGCAACACAGACATAAAAAGTCTCCTACGCTTTATCAAAAGTTCTAAGACTGATGTCAGAGTGGCCGCGATAAGCGGTGCGATGCGAGAAGCGATAATATTCGCTGCAAAGAGATGACATGTCACAGTGAAAGCTTTCAGCAAAGAGAGAAACATTTAAGGCAGTTCCCAGAAAATTTGTTTAATTACACCCGAAAATCAATAACTTCTTTTGACTATACGAGTATTTTGGAGAAAATTAATAAGGAGTTGGAAAAATGTTGGACAAATTTTGTTCCTAACCCCATAACGCCTTGTGAAAAACTGATAATAACTTTGAGGTAACTTTGTTTTTTACACATTTATTTATACTCGTAGTTATAACTTAACATGTATTATAGTGTGTTTTTATATTTAGTTATTTGGGGGCTGCATCATCTGTATTACCCTCATCAAAATCGGAAAAAACAATCTTTTGAATTTCCATTCTGCAAAGAAGTTTTTTTCGCATATCCATATTTTTGATATAAGGCAGAAGGCTCTCAAAAAAAAAAAATAAGCCATCGTCAGCCATTGGTACACTGACTTTCTTTTCCAATAATTTAAGTTTCTCCTTTTCAATGGCCAGTAGTTGAGACGGCACGCTTAATTTAATTTTTTTCTTTTTTGGAGTAAAAGACTCTTCTCCATCGGAGTTACATAAATTAGTCAAGCTTTTCGCCAACACAGTGTCTTGCGAATCTTCAAACTCTGGAATACTTAAACTACTATTGGAGCAGCCGGCCTTTAAATTGCCAAACAATTGCCTGGGCTTTATTTGGTCTTTCAAAAACATTAGTGCTTCAAAATTTGGCTATGAGGAATAATGATCAGCATCAAGTCCACAATCTCCTGACTTTTCTATCGGCCTCTTCTTATATTCATTTCAAAACTGGTCCCGAAGATTTTTCCACTTTTTTTGTAAACAGTCCTCTGAAAGTTAATTAAAAAAATGTTATAATGAAAACAAAATTAATTAATTGCAGGTATTTAGCAACGAGGGCTTCGTTTGCATCATTGGCATATTCATTTAAAATAGGAAGGACTACAGTCTCTGTTATTGTCAAGGAAACACCAAAGCATATGCCACAGCCTACAAATATAAGTCAGATAGCTGACGAATTTTGGAAATTGTGGAAATTTCCAAATCGTGCTGGGGCCATTGATGGGAAACACATTCGCATTCAGTGTCCACCTAATTCAGGATCTATGTTTTACAATTAAAAAAAATTTTCTCTGTGGTTCTCCAAGGAGTAGCTGATGCTAATAGTAAATTTATTGCTATTGAAGTTGGAGGATATGGCAAACAAAGTGATGGTGGGACATTTAATGCATTGCAGCTTTATGGACAATTTATGCCGCCAGATACTAAATTGCTTGAAACAAATATTAAAATGCCCCATGTTTTTGTAGGCGATGAAGCTTATCCACTATTGGACTCGCTTTTGAAGCCATACTCAAGCCACACTATTAATGCTGAAAAAGAGTATTTCAACAGCTGACTCCCTCGAGCGCGCAGGTGCATTGAATGTGCTTTTGGAATAATGATCTTATATTGTAGCAAAACCTATTTGTATTCTTCATAGCACAATTACTGTCCTTGAAGGAAGTCCCAATGTCCATCGACACACACATACACGCATTGAAAATAATGGAAGTGACGAGGCATTTCATCCTATTAATTTAAGAACAGGAAAACTAGTTCGAGATTCTTTTTGCAGTTTTATATGTACACATATAATTTAATATTAACATTTAATATTAGGTCTATAACTTAATTCGTGCGGTTTGCTAAGAGATGGCGTAACTTGTATTATTCCATTGGGACATGCGTTGGAAAGCTACTGTCATTGTACGTCATTTCAATACATGTCATTCGTTTGAAGCGTAAACAACATAATACACACTCAAATATGTCGAACTTTGTGCCTGAGAAAGTTTTTTTTACGGGGAGCTCTTCTTCATTACTTTAATATGAAGAAAACTGTTGCCGAAAGTCATCGTATTTTTGTGGAAGTTTATGGTGACCATGCGCTAGCTGAGCGAAAGTGCCAAAAGTGGTTTGCCCGATTTAAAAGTGGTGATTTTGGCTTGGAAGACGATGAACGTCCTGTTCAGCCAAAAAAGTTTGAAGATGAAGAACTGGAAGCATTACTCTATGGAGATTGTTGCCAAACACATGAGAGAAGGTGTCACTCAAGCAGCCATTTCAAAACTTTGAAAAGCAGCTGGATATATTCAAAAGCAAGGAAATTGGGTTCCACATGAACTCAAGCCGAGAGACGTCGAAAGGCGGTTTTGCATGTCCAAAATGCTGCTGGAACGCCACAAAAGATTGTTACTGGTGATGAAAAATGGATCCATTACGACAACCCCAAGTGCAAAAAATAATACTCGTATGTAAAACCCGGCCAACCAGCCAAATCAACGGCAAAGCCGAATATCCATGGCGCGAAGGTAATGCTCTGCATTTGGTAGGATCAGATGGGTGTGCTGTATTATGAGCTTCTAAAACTGAGTAAAACCATCAACGCTACCGAACACAATTAATCCATTTGAAAAGAGCAGTAGCCGAAAAACGCCCGGAATATGCGACCAGACACGAGGCAATAATTTTCCATCATGACAACGCTCGGCCCCACGTTGCTATTCCGGTTAAGAACTGTTTGGAAAACAGTTGATGGGAAGTCTTACCCCACCCGCCTTATAGCCCAGACCTTGCCCCTTCTGACTGCCATTTGTTCCGGTCGATGCAGAACACCCTCACTGAAATACGGTTCACATCAGAGCAGAATATCAAAAATTGGCTTGATTAATTCTTGGCTGCCAGGCCGGCGCGGTTCTTTTGGGATGGGATCCACAAATTGCCAGAAAGATGGGAAAAAATCATAGCTTATGCCAGCGCTTGATCCAATCCTCGAGACATTTTTTATATTCGGTTTTCGGTATGTCCATCAGTGCTTCCTCTGATTTTTCCATTTCTTCCTCTCGGTTGCTGAAACGCGTTGCCCGTAGTGGTTTTTTAACTCGATTGAACAGAAAGAAGTCACAGGGAGCCAAATCAGGTGAATTCGGTGGCTGTTGGATGGTATTCGTTGCATTTTTCGTCAAAAAATTACAAGCTATGATGGCACTGTGCGACTTTGTTTTATCATGGTGAAAACTCCACGAGTTTTCTGCCCATAATTCTGGTCTCTTTCGGCGAATTGGTTGACGCAAACGTCTCATAACGCCCAAATAATACTTTTTGTTTACTGTCTGGTCTTCTGGCAAAAATTCATGATGCACTACACCGTTGAAATCCATGAAAACCGTGAGCATTGCCTTCTTTTTTGTCTGAAAACGACGTGGCTTTTTTCGTCTGGGCTCATTTGTTGAACGCCATTCACTTGCCTGATGCCTGGATTGCATGTCGAACTCATAAACCCACGTCTCGTCTCCAGTAATGATCCTTTTGATGAATGTGGGATCGGATTCAGCCTCGCAAATCATCTCTTTTGCGACATTCATTTCTAAAATTGTACAAAATCGCCAACACACACAGAGATAGATGTACTCTTGGCTACGTAACTTTTGCAAATGTTAAGCTATGATGCTTAGATTAAGATGGAATATCAACAACTGATGTACCAACTTAACAAAAAAATAGAACTCAAATCGGAACAATGGCAGCGCCACACGGTGGTTATTTCGGGAACTTTAGTATGGCACGCGATAACCTGGTCTCTTGTGAATTTTAAGGATAAGGTGTCGTTGAAAATCTACAGCCGCTAACCCTATAACTCCTGACCTGCTAGTCAGGCATAATCGCCACGTTATTTGAAGTAAACCTTGACCAGTTTAGTCCGTAAGGATTGGTGTATAAAATTATTTTCAAATATTTGTTAGAATCGCAGAGTTTTTGTATCCGATCTCGGCCGACTGGTTATCGTTTATTTCATTTGAAAATGACAAATCGAGAGAATTTTCAGAAATATTTATTTTAGTTGACGTTGTCTAAATAGTAGCCAGCATCAGAATAGGCCAGAAATGATGGGGCAGCTCGCCCCATGCTTGGCCACCTTTTAAAAAAGGTCATCAATAGACATTAAATCGTTAGCCCATTCCATTTCTAACCTACGTAGAATATTGAGAGTGTCTATAATCAAAATTCAATTCAATTCTTAAAGCATGGAAGTTGAGATACGAGTATAACTCTAGAATCTGATGAATTTGAATTTCATCAGTCACAAGTTAATAACATCAGGTGCCCACTTGAACTCGTCGCCAAAGTTCTTTGCCAGTCTTAATGCAAATCAATCAAATACCAGACTTAAAAAACCACCGACATTTTCACAGTACATTTATGGCTTATTCATAAAAAATGTGAACATCATCTCATCCTTTCATCGCTCGCCCCCAAAATCTCCATTTGAATTTCTTCGTCAAATTTATCAAGACCTCACACAATACCTCCTCGTCAAGGTTGGATCATGAAAAAAAAAAACAACAAGTCAGACGTTCCATTTGAAGAAAATTTCATCGCAAAAAAGTCATCATCTTCAACCTTTCCTCTGTCACAATATTATTCTCGAGCGCCTCTTACATTTGAGAACTCTTTGATAACCCCACCCATTAGGAGCAAACATTATGCATAATTGCATCCATTCGTATAACCATCCAGAGTCAGAGGACTCCAAATTCAGGACTTTACTACGTAACCTCAACTTCATCTGTTCAAAATCTCTCTTTTATTCTTTCAAAATGGTTGGCATTTAATCAGCTTTTCACTCTTTTGGTTTACTCGTACTTTAGTGTTACTGTCCCTACCCGGGGGAGAACTTGAACTTTACGATTTGATGATGGTGTGCATGTGGCAAAACCACAAAAAAAGGACCAAATACCAACCCTTACTACGTACGCCTTTACTCCTAAAATATTAAATGCACTCACCATGCCTTACTGTGCTGTGCCGAAAATTCCTAGCACAGTGTACCATGCAAAGTTTATGTTGCAACATTACTCAGAAAGTCAAATGCATAGAAGTCGGCATTTCATCACTGTCGCACCAGGAATCGTAAACGAGTAAACTAGAACTTACAACAAAAAAAAAACGAAATTGGAAGGACGACCAAAAACCGCCCTGAGATTCTACAATGTACCGCCTCGCAACCTTGTCGTCATAGCTTCGGTCGTCGTCCTTTTTTCCAGGGAGAAAGGAATTCTTGTGTTTGATGTGCCATTCTCGCGTGGTATGCACGGTCTCACTTCTTTCCAAATCAAATATTTCACGGAAATATAATTCGTTTTGGGATGTCCTTATAGAGAGAAGCAATGCCACTACATACCTATGTATAGTAGATGGGAAGGGTAATATCCGTTTTTGCATACCTCCAGCTTTGTGAACTTAAGGAATTCAATCAAATCCTAAGAAATCATATGGTGAAAATGATATCCATCACTTGCAGAAAGACGCCTTCCACATGCCAAGGCACGTTTCTTTCATAGCTGGTAGATAGATCCCTCTTTAATTCTCAAAGATTAAAAAGATCAACAGGAGGAAAGTCGTTTAGGGGTTGTCTTTTATGTACAAATATGCAGACGTGCTTACATACATATACTCGTATTTGGTTTGGGTGTGTGCTTGGGAATGGAAACCGAATCGAAGGAATCAATTTTGATTTTCGCCTTCAATTTGTGGATAAATCGCTATTCGATGGAATTCTCTGGCATGCCACATGAAAATTACTCAGTCAATGGAATAAAATTTGAATTTGATTGCAAACCGCTAGAAACTGTGGAAGGGGTTAAAGAAGGACAAACTTCTTATAGTGGGGGTGAGGCCATTTGCCAAACTTTATCATTTTCACTCAATAGATAGCCTGCCTGACGTTTGATACTTCATTTAAATTTATCCTCGTATTTTCGCTCTCTAAAATTATTTAACAAAATTTTGCTCCAAAAAATTCCACAATCTAATTTGTATTCCTTTTTCTTTTTAGGTAAGTTTCTGGATTGGTGATCTGCATGTGGTTGAACGAGGTGAATAAACATAGATATATCTTAAGCTTAAGAGTACGTATCATTTGAATATCATCGTCGCGACTGTACGCGTAGGACTAAGTATACATCGGAAGAAGAAATTCCTCCCCTAATCATCTTCTGACAGTCGTAAAAGATTAAATGGGCCCCTATCCCTCTGGACGCCAATCGCACTCCTGATTTACAGAAGCTTTTTGAAGAATTCAATTCTATAAGGTGCTAAGTTCACGTTAGGGCAACAACCATATTGGGTAGTCACCTGCCTCTTCTCCAAAGAGGATTGACTAGCCAAATTCTCTCCAAATGCTTTACTTTGACATATTTCAAGGTGACATAATACAGGACACTTTTAGGCTAGTAAGGACATAGCGTCTCGTGTTTTACGTGAACACCTGTGGAGTAGACTTAAGTTCACGGAATTCCCATACATTCATGGGAGCAAGCATACGTCATGCCATCGCACTCCGTCAATTCCTTTGATACCAATTCGGAACTGTGTTGAGACTACAGTTCCACACTTGATATGAGTCGAGGTCCATCTAAGACCTCTCACTGTTCTTAGAGTCACAGCACCTAGCAATTCTAGCAACTCTACACCGGGTGTGACTACCAAGTGTACCCTTCCTGTGTTTTATGCTTAATCCACAGCCACCGTGACGTTCCTCCAAGGGGGACTACCTCAACAAGCTAGGCCCGAACCGAAGTCCGAGGGGCTCCTAACTCCCACGATACCTTCGACTCCTGCTATGGGCTACCGGTGGCTACTTTCAGTGCCGCAAGTCTGAAGATTTTTATGAAAAGTTCAGTTTTGCTCTACCCCCCAATTTCTATTAGACAAAGTCATTGATGGAAGAAGCCTTGGTAATTGGGCGGGGGCCCAGGCTAGTAAGGACAGCAAAAACTCTTATATCGTCATAGTGGGTTACTTATTCAAGAATATTGGAACACGTTTGACTAAGTAGTATCAGAGAAGGCATTGTCCTCAAGGTATGTAATTGTACCGTATCAGGTAAAAACCCTTCTGTTGCGACGAATGGATTCACTGTTGCTTTTAACTTACTTAAGTTGGCGCTACAGTCCGGAGTGGACCTTAGCCTCACGCAACAAGTTCTCACAGCCAGTTCGATCTATCGCTAGCTGCCTCCAGTTTCACACGTTAGGTTGGCTGAGGTCCAATTTAACTTGCGTACCCTACTCGAAATGATTCTATTGTGATGTACTATGTTTCGGGGGCGAATTTGAAGACTTTTCGGACCGGAGTGTTGGTGACTATCCGCTCTACATGACCCAGCCATCTCAGTCATTGGAGCTTTAGTATTCTGGGTAGGTCAATGTCGGTGTATAGTCCATACAGTTCACCGCTGTATCTACTCCTCCACTCACCGCCAATGCAGACGGGACAGAAGATCACTCGAAGAATTTTTCTCTCAAAGCAACCAAGAGCACCCTCATCCGTTTTTGAGAACGTCCGTGCCTCTGCCCAACAGAGCAGAACTGGGATAATTAAGGTCTTATATTAGCTTACTTCTGTTGTTCGAGAGAGAGTTTTCCTAGTGAATTGCCTTCTTAGCCCAAAGAGCAGGGATTGGCAAGAGTTATTTTTCATTTGATCTCAGAGATGGTGTCGTTTTCTGAGCTTATAGCGCAACCTAGGTAGACAAAGTCTTTAATTACCTCAAAGTCATACCTGTCAAGGGTGACGTTCTGTCCGAGACGTCGGTGTTCAGTGTCCTTTTTGCTTGACAACATATAATTGGTCTTGCCTTCGTTGACCGCTAAGCCCATTTTCGCCATTTCCGTTTCAATAATCGCGAAAGCGCCACTGATTCTTTCGATTATGTCAATATCGTCGGCATATGCTATTAATTGGACGGAGTTTTGAAAGATTGTGCCTTTTGTGTTTGCTCGTGAGTTTTGAACTATTACTTCAAGAATGAAGAATTCACATGACAGCGCATCGCCGTGTCTAAGCAATTTTTGGACATAAAAGGTCTTGGTGAGATTTTTCCCGAAAATGATGGAGCAGCATGCATTCTCCATCGTCATCCTGCACAGACGGACGAGTTTGGCAACGATGCCAAAGCTAGACATTGCTCTGTATAGCTCGTCTCTATAGATGCTGTCATACGCGGCTTTAAAATCGATAACTAGGTGGTTTGTATAGATCTGAAGCCCATGGGTCTTCTCCAAGATCTGCCGTAGTGTGAATATCTGGTCGATTGTGGACTTTCCTGGCCCGAAGCCACACTGATATGGACCTATCATGTTGTTGACGAACGGCTTCAGGCATTCACACAATACGGCGGATAAGATCTTATATGCGATGTTAAGGAGACTGATGCCTCTGTAGTTGGCGCAGTTCAGAGGGTCTCCCTTCTTGAGAATTGGACAAACAATGCTGAGGTTCCATTCATCGGGCATACTTTCGTCCGACCCTATTTTACAGATGAGTTGGTGTATTCCCCTTACTAAGCCATCGCCTGCCGCTTTGAAAAACTCGGCACTCAGGCCATCCGCTCCAGCAGCTTTGTTGGACTTATGCTTCGATATAGCTTATTTCACTTCATCGAGGTTAGGTGGACGAAATTGTTGGTCATCATCGTCCAGGTTGAAAGGTTGATTCTGCCTGACAGCGGTATTTAGTTCGTCATCGCCGTTACACAGTCTACAGAAATGGTCTTTCCAAATTCTCAGCATCGACTGCGACTCTACTATTATTTTCCCTTGTTCGTTGTCAGTGGCATATTTTTTTAGCTTTTTGTTAAAACCTCCGAATCTCATTTCCGAGTAGCATCTCTCAATTTCTTAATTTCTTTGACGGCGCACTTCTCATGCTTTTTCGACTACAATCGTACAGAACTGTAACAACATTTGTAGAAAGCGAATCCCTTAACTTTTGGACATAAGCATCATTGATTTCACTCTACCTTAACGACATAATACCTTGTTTGATGAAACATGCAGCTTCGTCAATGAAGTGCCCCTGGAAAAGGTTAAAAAGTGTAAATAAGCCCACCAACGCAAGAAGAGGGAAAACCTGAGAAGTGTTCCATTGGAGAAAACCGAGCTTGAAAGCCGTACAAAAAGGATGAAGGAATGAAATGCAAACACACACCCGTTAACAAGAAAATTAAAGCTTACCAGTGAAGTCACCAGGATATGAAAGAAACCTTTCTTAATCAGTTGCTTACTGTGGTGGACCTCGACTTCAACCTAAAGGTAACTATCGTTTTGTGCAGTTTCTGGCTGTTCGTTGAAGTCCTCTTCCACTTGCCTACTGCGTTCGTTGGTATTGCTTCGTTCTAAATGTCCCAGCCATCTTGAGACACCCATGCGAATATATCAGATCTGTTTCGGGTTCTGTTACAAAGGTCTTGTTATGCATTTGCCTTCTTTTGTTGAGCAAACAATAATTGGCAAGAGTAACCCTTCGTTTGATTTCTGACGATATCAGGATTAGCAGCGGAGTCGAGGTCCAATTTATCGATGTTGTGTATCCGTTGTTGTTATAACCAACAAAGACGACTTCAACTTCTGCATTTTTGGCTCTAGTTATTGAGAATAATGAGTTCTGGCTATGAGGACAATGCCATCAGCGTAGGCCAGTAATAGTACTGACTTTGTACAATTTTCTCAAGTATGATGAAATGGACATCTGCACAATCTGACTTAGATACCAAGGCCAGGGATGGTTCTGTATAACTCGATGCTGTAGATCCTACCATATGCACCTTGGAGATCGATAATGGTGACGGACATGGTGCGTATGGGTTTGAACTTTATTAGTTTTTGAAGGTTCACTTGTAATGTGAATATTGTTTTGATTATGGACTTAAACCGGAATGCAAGAGGCCAGTCAGATCGTTGATAAAAGGTTTCAGGCGTTCATTGAATAAGTCAGGTAATATCTCATACTCGTATGTGATTGAGAAAATCTTGTTTCTTATAGATCCGGCAAACTGTATTGGGGTTTGAATTCTCGAATAAGCTTTTGGCATATTTTGGAAAGAGTTGCTTCATGCTCTCTTAGTAATCATCCCCCGCTGATAGGTCTACTAGTTCGGCAGGACCAGTTTGGATAATGCTATCCTCACTTCATTTTGGTCAGGTGGATCGTTGTATCAAATCCACCGCCCAACGGATTGGTTAATTATTCCTGGCAGCAGAATTTGGTTTATTCTCGCCGTTTAGCAGTGTACACAAATGGTTTTCTATATCCTCAGCACCGACTGTACCGGCTGACACGATATTTCTGTCTGCTTCCAATGGTTAAAGTCTGCTTCCACTTGTTCGCACCGTGGATTCGGTCATCCTCTTCAGCGTGGTTACCTGGGCTGGGATTTAAAGATTATTCAACACGAAGCTGTGGTGTCCATTCGCTATACATGGCCATCTTAGGCGTTGAATTCGTAGAAGCCTACCTAATTTAATGTCGCTATACAGCCTTTAAAGTCCTTGGTTGAACCTGCTCCTTAATTCCCTGACAATACAGATGGGACCAAAAATAACACGCTGAAGTGCCTCTTCACCTTTTTTCAATAATGTCCACGATTCTCCGCCAAGAGATAGATAGGGATGATTAAGTACTACTATTCAATTGCCTTCTTAGCCCGAGGAAACAGCAGTTGGCAAGAGTTATTCTTCATCTTATATCCGGGCTAGTACCGTCGCTTCTTTTAATTGCCGAAACAAGGTAGACAAAGTCTTAAACTACTCGTACTTCGAAGTTATAGCTGCCAATTGTAACACACTGACCAAGTTTTCGATGTTAGAAGTCCTTTTTGGATGACAGCATATGCTTAGTATTTGCCTTATTTATCGTGAAACCGATTTCAGCCGCTTCCGTTTCGATAGCTGTGAGTGCCTCATTGACGTCTCGCTGTCTTCGTCCAATAACGTCGATGTCATCTGCGTAAGCCATCAAATGGGAAGACTTGTAGAGGATCGTGCACCTTCTATTGCTTAGTCAGAATTCTCTCTAAAGCGATGTTGAAAAAGTCACATGCCATCGAGTCGCATTGTCTTAAACCTTTTTTTGACATTGAAGGTCTCGATTAATTCGTTATCGACCTGAATGGAGTAACGAGTATTCTCCATTGTCATCCTGCACAACCTGACGAGTTTGGTTGAAATGACAAAATTAAGCCTGTCATGATACAGTTCGTCCCTGTGCACGCTGTCATATGCGGCTTTAAAGTCGACAAACAGATGTTGGGTGTCGATCTGGAATTCTAGAATTTTTTCCAAGATCGGCCGTAGTGTGAATATTTTTTCGATGGTAGTTTTTCCTGACCTGAAATCACAATGATATGGACCTATCAGGCTATTCATGATCGATTTCAGGGGATTTCACAATACGGCAGAGAAGATTTTGTAAGTTATGTTCAGGAGACTGGTTCCCCTCTAGGTGACGCAATCGACGGGATCTTCTTTCTTGTGGATTGGGTAACACGATGCTGAGATTCCATTCATCGTATTCCTAACCAGGTCATCTTCAGCTGCTTAAAATAGCGTTTAGGTCAGCTATCATCGTACTGTGTTGATGGCTCATTCTGCCTGACAGTGGAACAATGTATCGTATGATTTTGTGTACACTATTCCATATACATATGTATGTCATTCAACAATGTAGTTGTCCTGAATCGTTTTAAGGCTGAACAAAAGGTGCCACATATGACATCATATGAGGAGCGTTACTGAACCAAATCTACTTTTGGGATCCCTAGCAGCCATTGCCCCTTCGGAGGAGTTAGGACATGAAAAGCGAATGGAAAAGAAAGATCACCCTATTAGTTGAGCTCCGTCAGTTAGTCACAATCTTGTCCTGTTGTCCTAGGCTTTTATTGGCACTCTATAAAGATGTCTGTATGTTTTAGAGTAGTCACTATGTCACACATTTGTGATTCAAATCACTTGTAACTAGATACCAATATAAAAGTGTATGTTTTCCTATTAGAAACAGAATAGATTTAACTTCATTGTCTTTGTTAGTTAGTAAGTTTTACCAAAAAGTCTTTACTCTGACGACAAATTTCGTCTCCGTTGCAATGATTCATTCAACCAAAAGGTAATTAGATAAGGAATTTCTACAATTAGACCACACGGTCCTCGTTGTCCACTTCTTCACACTCTCTGCAAGGACCATAATGAAGTATTCTACCACCTAACTGAGTATACTTGTAGAAACGCTTTTTACAACTTACCAATGCCTTACCAAGGATTGGACTCTCAGTTCCAATACCGAACAAGGAATTTCAGAATAAATATTTCAAAAATCGAAAAGTTATATTGTAGTGAGTTCCGCACATTCTACGACATCCTCCCGAGAAGAGCTCTACGATAAGTATTCGTTCTACATTGAGTGACAAAAAACCACAAAATTGCTTTAGTCTAGAGAATAGTCCCTTCTACGAGTCTAGTTGCTCTTTGAGCGTAATTACATCGAAAAAAAGAAACGGCAAGGGTAGGCGTTAAAATTCTTACTATGAATGGATATCCCTGAATCCTTAGAAAAACCACCCACACATACACACGTAGCAGCATAAAAGATATAAATTTGCCTTTGCGAAACTACATTAATGCGTGTGCAAAAGTTGATCGCCAACGAAACTGTTGAATTCTCATTTATATTTTTCTATTTTACCAGATTTAGGAAAAATGAAGATACGGATGCCAGCTGAAGCCTTTCAGTATAGTTTATGGCAACTCTTTTTCAATGGTGCCATGGTGATTGGTGTGATGGTTGGTTTCATAGCAACCAAAGGATACCAATTAATAGAGTTATTTGAAAAGTTTCACTGAACGGATACCCGACAAAGCAAAAATGAAGAAAAAGAAAAACGCTACGAGATATAATGGAAGTTGCAAATTTTCTCTCATTAAAAGTATTTCAGTAAAACGAGAGGGGAAAGCGAGCTTCCACAAGATAGAAATTTCATTGGAAACATTTGTGAAGACTGTCAATATTTGAGACTGTTTTGAAATTAAGAAAATGCTTGATAGGCTTTAAGTGGAGGCGAATAGCCTATGCAAATATATGTCTTATTCGATCCAGCTGGATCTAATGTGTGTTTAGGTGAATGCCGAGCCTTAAAACTTCGCACAATACGAACCAAGTGGAGCATTGGCATACATGACGAAATATTAAGTGAAGTACATACGAGTACTGTCAAAAACAGGCGTTTCGGCGAAAGATTAATTCTCGAAGCTACAGTTAAGAAGATTTCTTATGTCTGACCTACGCATTCTTCTGTATCAACAATCGAAGAAACATTCTTGTCAATAGCTACTTCTTTTGCTCGATTCTTCTTCACCTCGCTATTTGTCGTACTGCAGATTCGTATCACATGCCTGTATGCCTCTACATCAAGAGACTCTTGCCGCTGTGAATCCAAGTGTGAAGAACATGAAAGATTCAGAATTGTCAATACGGCATCGGTCGCAATAGTCAGTCAAATATCAGTCCACTCTGTGTAATACACCCTTTTAGAATCCTGCTGGAGCAGACTCCAAAAATAGCAAACCATGACTTGCGAGAGGAGCTCGCGGACTTAGCTGAGGAACGTAAGAGCCAATTAAAGAAAAAAGTATGCGGATAGGTGAGGCCCTCAGGTTTGTGTCATCTTCAGTTTTATTTTTAAAAAAATGAGGACGATGATCGCATGATTGTCAATAGGCATCAGCGATGACCCATGTGCCAGTATATCTCTTCTTATTTTTCTTTCCTAAAAAAATGAGTAAGCGATTCGGTGTTAAAGTACCAACATGAGGCTAACAAAGGCCTGAAGCTCAAGAAAGATACTTCTCTGTGGCTATTTTTATCAGTCTTGCACCAAATTTCGCGGGATGTTGCGTTCCTTATGTCCAACACATGAAAGTGCTTAGTTAATGCATAGTGTCCCTCACAATTCCAGTAGCCATTCTATAGTCTTTTCTTAGAATCTTTAGGGAAATCGCTGAGATCTTACTGACGTCGTGGGGCGTCAATCCTAGTATTGCTCATTGGATATACGTCTCGGTTATAAGACTGACAATCACCTTTGAGGTGGTTGTATGGCGGATGGCCTTAGACAAAGCAGTCAACTGCATGAAACTAAATAAATTCCAAAGCGGAACATAAACGGAGTCCTACGCACAACTCCCTCCGCTGGTCTCGTTGTTCTGCTCCATCCTCTCTCCTAATCACTGTACTGTAGTCTAGGCGGAAATTATGGATTAAGGAAGTCCTATCCTGGCTGAAGAAAAGCGTAATATCTGCAATAGATATCAGGCCGCTATTTAATCCCTGGACTCATATTCTTTTACTTCAAAGACCATTTTAGACTGCCGATAATCTCTCATGGAGATTGCACAGCAGTTCAACATTCACCTTTGCTGGGTGCCGGGACATACAGATATTCCACCAAATTGTATGGCCGACGAACTTGAAACCACTTTTCTCATTATACCTGAAAATGGTATCATTTGTACACATATCGCTACGTGTAAACAAGAACTGGATACTAATCGAAGAGCAATCCTTAGGACTTGATCGACATGTACTTATAGCGACCAAGCAAATCTGGCCAAAACTGGGTCCGAATTTGCTATATGATCCGTCAAAACAGAAAACATTTCAGTGTCATCACATATGTAGGTGTCATCTCTAGACACTGTCTTCTAGGTAAACATGCAGGAAGGGTTGGCATATTAACTTCATGGATGAGGTGGAGGAGAAGATCATCCTACACCTCCTTTATACATATTCAGCTCTTTTCCGACACAAAAATTGCCATTTAGGAGCCTTTTTCTACAATGACTTAAGCTATTTACGCAAATAGACAAACAAACATCAAAAGTATTTCAAGTTTTGTCAAAAGCTCAAAATGGTTTTTAAAGTAGAAGGATCACAGATTCACGTAGGATCACAACGGGCCAGTAGGCCTAAGTGGATTGGCACATTTTTAACAGCCACTCTAACCTAACCGAACTTACAGGCGTCGTGTAGTCAGCTGGTAACCCACAGTGTTATTCCACTTGCAGTTTTGCTCTTATGACACAAAACTATCAAAGGAAGTCTTTATCTGACACAGAAAGTTCAACGTAGGTTCGGGTGCTAAAAATCTCACCCGATCTCGGCTAGCAATCATCAGCAAATTGATTTTCCTTGTCTGAATCATGATCTGAGATCAAAACAAAACTCAGTGAGTCTAACTTCGATTACATTTAGAAAAGCTTTACATTCTCGGGCTGTCTTGGAAGTCAGCAAATATATTAGTGCATCTTGGCCGTTGCTAAAAACGGACCACTCTACCAAATCTTCTTAATATATTTTATTACTAAAAGGAGTACGTATAGTCTCCGCTTGGAAGACAAGCGAGGTTTGTTACCAAGGATAGACCCTAGCATCGCATCCCAGATCTGTTTGGTTGCATTCGTGAGACCTTTCCTGATACAGAATAAGAAGTAAGCCATTCCTAGGGACAAAGAAGTAAGTTTCGCAACAGGAGCTCTTTATAACAGCAGAAAATTTATCTGTCATAGTCAAAAGGCGTACGCATTGTATACCAAAGACAATTGCTTTCAAACAGAAGATAGCTTTAAGAGTATAGCTCACGATATGAGAATCAAAGGCAGGGAGACTCATCAGCGCAGAAATTGACTTGCTTGGGAAAGCCCCAATTCAGTCGAGAAAGAACGTTCTTTGAAGTCTGGTGAATTAAACAGTGATTAAGGGTGGGCCATCTGTTGGTATCTTTTTTAAGTTGCTATGAAAAAAATGTTGACCAATATTTTTGAGCGATTATTGCCTTATTGATAAGACTAGGCTAGTCTGGCAGTAAACCAGGATCAACTGAATTTTTCAATACATTCTCGATGGATTCGGCCCCTATATCACGAATAACTTGACCAATATTGTTCTTGAGGCTTTGGATTGTTCGTAATGGCGTCAAATTGCAATTTCGTGGCGGCAAAGCATGGTCACTAAAACGTCTGAATATACGATAATCGAACTTAATGTGCAATAAATCGATTATTAAACAGATTGTGTGGACAGCGCACTTCATTGACTGTAACATTATCTACATTGTCGCCAAAAACTACACCAAAAATTCATAAGTTGAGAATGCAATGGCTTCTCACTACATTGTCATTGGCTCCAAACAAAACTGTTTACATAGCCGCAATACACCTCATCCGAAAGGATGATATTTCTACCAAAATTGTTGTCGACTTCGGGCTGCTCTAAGAACTAAACGGAGAATAGATAACAAAGCAAGTGGTCATTTCGCTTCAATACCTAAATCAGTTGAACCACGCAAGTGAATAAACCCAGATCTTCATGCACATTTCTGCTCAGGATATTGCGACCGATGTTCAGCTGCTAAGATCTTTGCTTTGGCCCGTTGAGACTCTTCGGTACAGACGCATTTTTTCAACAGCAGCTGCAATATTCTTCGTTGAACACACAGAAAGAACACGTAAACTGTTAGATTATCAATCAGCAAGCCAGTCCTACGAACTATTCAAATTCCCAATGTTTCGGAAGTATCTTTGCCATATTTACCAACGACTTCCAAGTTAAATCAAACAATTTCGTACCGCGAAAATAAAATGCTGACTTCGTGTTAATTTGTTGATAACATAAGAGCTGTCAGTGTGAAAATCGCATCATGATTCAAAATGATACAAACAGATGGCCCACCATATATTTTCGTGAAAGCTGTTCCTCCAGGCATATTATAAAGGTTAAGCGAACCCCCTACTATGGAAGTTTTCCTTAAATCTATGATAATTATGAATGGAACACAAAATCGTTCAAGCGACCACCCAAAAGCCAAAATTATCGAAGACTTTTTGAAGAATAAGTAGGTGAATGGCCCCAATTTCAGTGTGGATATTATGTTTGAATTCCTGAATTGTCCCTGGGTTATTGAAATAGACCTTACTCTTCAAATAACGCCACAGGAAGAAGTCTAAAGGTGTCAAATTGCATGACCTCAGAGGCCAATCAACTTCCCCTTCTACTTGATTAATTGGTGGCATTTGGGGACGGTCCTATTGAAATCAAAAATCGTCCAGACCCAATTCATTCAATTTGGAAAAAATAACCCGGGAACATGTTGTGGTAATGTTCTCCATTCACTGTAACTGTCTCCCCAGTCCCTAAAAACGGTGAATCTTCTTCTCTCTCCTCTTACAGACCCATTGCACTTACGCCCCTTCTTTCCAAGGTCATGGAAACTCTGATAAATCATCAGCTCATGAAATATCTCGAAACACGAAAACTTCTTAATGACCCCCAATACGGTTTTCATAGCAATAGGTCCACTGCTGATTTGATGGCATGTCTCACCGAAAAGTGAAACCAAAGTTGACATCAATCTGGCCAAAGGAAGATAGTTGCGCTTGATATTTCTAAGGCATTTGACAGGGATTGGTATCAGGCTCTTTTGCGATCGACGACTCTCTTCTTCAATGGATTAGAACTTACCTTCGGAACGTTCAATTCAAATTGTGTTGGGTGGTTTCAAGTTTGATATTCACAAAATATTTTTCGTGCATCTCGTATGAGTTTTCCGGTCTCGAGAAAGGCCAATTTTGTTTATTCACGTACCCATTCATCCAAGAATTAGCTTCATCAGAAAAGATCGATGAAAAAATGTTGTGGCTATCCAACATCCAGTAACCAATCGCCTATGTCGTAGATGGTCCAAAGGCTTAAGTTTTTGTGTAAGTTGTATTTTATAGGCGTGCAAATGACGATGAACTTTGAAAGTTCGCTGTATAGTGCCATAAGTGAGGTCCAATTGTTGACTTCGGCAACGAATTGAGGTGCATGGCTGGGTTCGAATATTTTCGCTAACAGTGGTGATGTTTTGGCGTGAAATTGTTGGCCAAGCGTGCTGAATGCTGAATGGAATTCGATCCGATACAGAAGTAGGTTCTTCAAAACGCCACACCATTCCAGGCTCAAAATGGCGATTAAGTTAACCCAAAGAGTCACGAATTTTACGAAATATTACTTTAACAGATCGCTTATTTTCATAATAAGATTGTTAGGTGGTAGATCACTCCGTGACTGAAATTGCCGGATTGTAAGATTGTATGACATCTGTCAAGAAGATCAATCACATTGAATTCAGTCGATGACAGTCATTGACAGCCAACATGCAAAGTATGTATTTCTGCATTATTAAAAGTATCTGAAGATGTTAGCCAGGCTATCAATGAGGACAAATTATCAATAGTAAAGCTCTTGGATTTCTCCAAAGCTTTTGACTCAGTTATCCCGTCAATTTTATGTAGTAAACTTGCAACTTTTTTCAATTTTTCAAACTCGAGCAATAAATTTATTCTGTCTTATCTCACCAATAGTAAACAAGCCGTCTCTTTCAATCGTCAGTTGTCGTCTTTCCGTCCTGTGAATATTGGAGTTCCACAGGTATCAATTCTTGGTCCTCTTCTTTTTTCCATGTTTATCAACGATTTGCCGTCTGTATTGTCCCATTGTAATTTTCATATATGTATATGCCGATGACGTTCAGTTGTATTATAGCTTTCCTTTGGGACTTGTCGAGGATGCCATTTCCAAAATTAATGACGACTTATCTGCAATCGCCAATTGGGCTTCACGAAATAAACTGATGTTGAACCCCACCAAAACCAAGGCAATTCCCATATTTAAACATGTGCCCTATTTCGATGATATCCCCCACTATTTTCCTGAATGGAATCCAAGTAGAATTAGTATCCAGCGTGAAAAACCTAGGTATGATCTTCAGTAGCAATTTATCTTGGGGTGATCATATTAATAGCACTGTATCTAAAATATACAGTCCGTTTGATAAGATCGTATACGGCAAAAATTAAAGAAGAACTTATAATAATAAAAAAAAATCAATTGTACTGGTTTATTTTGTTTATTTACTTGAATGATTTTCAATTAATATGTTGTCCATTCTCCTCCATTATCAATAATTGCTTGGAGTCTTCGAGGCATGCTTTAGATTAGTAGAAATCTTATAGCATAATCTTGAGACAAAGGTCTCCATAAAACTCGTATTTTTCGTGATAATTGTTTGACCGTCGAGTTCTTCTTTCTTCGGAGCTTTAGCTTCATGAATGCCCAAACATTTTCAATGGGATTTGCATCCGGCGACTGTGATGGCCAATCTAAAACATCGACGTCATTTTCTTGTTTCCACGCACTGCACAAACGACTGCGATTTTCCGGGTCATTATCTTCTTGCAGTAACCAATTCTCATTCCTTCTTTCAAACCACCTTTGGGCAGATGGTAATAAAGCCTTCTTAAAAATTTTGACCATGTTGGGTGCGTTTAAATTATTTGTAAACGTGAACAAATTGCCAAATCTTTGTTTTGAGAAGCAACCCCAAACGTGCACCTTTGCCGGGTGTTTAACGGTCCGCTGGATTAATTTGTTGAATTGTGGGCACCAGGTATGAGTGATAGGAGACCATACCCAAAAAGAAGCTTCATCCGAAAAAATAACGTCGTTCCAATCTCTGTCCAAATTCTCCTTGGCCCAACTGAGTCGTTTTTCTACGTGTTTTTTTGACAGTGGTGGTTTCTTTATTGTGCTTCGAAATTTTACATTATTGGCTAGTAAACGTCTTCGTATCATACCACAACACACATTTAGACCCCTTTTACGTAAAATCCCTTGTCCTCCACGTAACGATTGAAGAGGATTTTTTTCAAACACGCGAAGAATCATTTTGTCCTGCTTTTTTGTTGTTTTTGGCATAGACCCACGATCCGGCAAATCATCCACATTTTTAACTTGGGAATAACGGTGCACCCACTTGCTAACAAATGCTTTTGAATTTTTCATGTATTTAGCAGCTGTTCCGTATGACATTTTCGGTACTTTTGGATGCGTGCACAAGAATACTGCTTGATAACGTGATGCAAACGCGACACTCATTTTAAAATACTTCCGTCTTTGACAAAAATTGAACACTCTTTAAATTTTTTTATTCAAAGCATCTTAGCAGAAATATGTTTTTGTCTTCTAATGTAAATGCCACTTCCAAACCGGTTTTCATAAACGAGTTTTGCCGAATACGATCTTATCAAATGGACTGTATGCTTCTTTACGCGGCCTTTCAGTTAGTCGCCACTTTCTTCCAACTGCAATTAAGATGAAGTTAGCCAGGTCTCTCCTAGTGCCAATTTTAACTTATGGATGCGAACTGTTCTCCGATATGGATTCGATCTCATCCCGAAAGCTCAATGTGGCTTTTAATTCTATTGCTCGGTTTGTCCTTAACCTTCGCAGGTTCGACCACATGTCTTCCCATTCTCGTCAAATTTTGGGATGCTCTCTTGACAGCTTTTTTAAGTACAAATGTTGCATTTATCTCGGCAATTTGATATACAAAAAACAGCCATCATATTTATTTGAAAAACTTGCATCAACTCCTTCCGCTCGCTACCACTCATTGAGGCCGCTTAAGCATACCTGCTTAGCTTCGCGAAGACAATTTTTCATTCATGCCGTCAGTCTATGGAACAATCTACCCATTGCTATCAGGTCGAATATCGAACTCAAGAAACTGTCCTCAGAAATCTTTTTAACTATAACTATAACTATATTATTTTTTCAATTTAATTGTATTCAATTCTCTGGTACTAGAACTCTCTTTTTTTCATTTTGAATGCATTTTTATTTCAAATATTCAATGACTCTTACATGCTAGACAAAAAAATGCTTAAAAATTAGCTTAAATAACTTAAAATAAAACAATCTTATTCTAACTTACTGGCCCCATGCGGGCACTCTAAGTTCAAAATTACACTTAACCTATGTCTTTCAACGTAACGTACAGAAGTTTGCTTACTATTATGTATTAAATATAATTAAAACTAAGAAAACGACTTTTTATTCAAAAAAACTTAGTGAATGGACTTTTTTTTATTAAATATATGACAAAACTTACAACTAAATTTAAAAACTAATTTAAAAACTACCTATATATTACTTTTAAACCTGCTTAACCTACTTATACTAACTTATTATTGTAAATACTCGTATTATACAATTTTTTTTTTTTGTATGGATCACCATAATTGTTACCCATCTCGTTTTTTGTTGTTTTATAATTTTTTTTTTATTTTTATTTATTTTCTGGAGGAATAAAGCCGTCAAAGCGAACTCTCTCGTGATACATATTATTGGGGTAGTAAGCCCCAGAGATCAGGTTATTCGACGAGGTCATTACTCTTGCAATATTCCTTCGAATCAACTTAATAACAAAATTGTCCACTCATATTAGGTTTGCCTTATTGTACAAGACCTCGTTAGGATAGAATTTTATGTACTGAGACTCTGGTGTTCTGTATAGGCGAAGACAAGCCCTAAGGCAAACCCTCTCAAACACCCAAATCTTTTCCAAAAGACTTGCTCTCACGTTTAACCACACGGGACAACCAAATGAAAGCATAGGCCGAATAAGGGCCATGTAGCAGATCACCTTAACCCTCGCATCGAGTTGCCTGCTAAAGAACAGTCTCTTTGTAAGGGCAAAAGCACCTTTGGCTCTGGCCAGAGCAACATCTATATGTTTGTTAAAATACAGATATTGATCTAGCCACTGCATTGATCTGAAACTTACGCCAATTCTTTCTGGTATCCGTTTAATTTTATCGAAGTCACGCTGCAAAAGGATGTTTATAACCTCAATCTTTGGACCTGATCTGTACGCGATTAAGTCGTCTGCGTACGCTTTGGCATGGTGAAGTGAACCTATCAGATCACTTGTGTAAATGTTGAAAAGGATTGGCGAATTGACCGCACCTTGTTGCAGACCGTTTTTAATGTTGAATGTACCAGTAGAAGTCACATCGCCATTTTTCACGATGAACTGTCTATCTGTGAGCATATTGAAAAGAATATACAGCAGTGGCTTACTAATGCCCAGTCTGTTCAATTTATAGAAGAGTCCCTCTAACCATACGGTATCGAAAGCCTTCTCCAAATCAATCAGGCAGGCACCCGTGCATGACATCATGCCCCGCCTTGAAACCGAATTGATTATGCGGAACTATATTTCTGTCCTCAACCCACTTAGTCAGGACTCTATTGATAACTTTTTCGAAAACCTTACTGATGTTTGGGAGGAGACTGATCGACCGGAGATTCGCCGGATTGGAGGTGTCTTTATCCCTTTGGGGATGGGTGCACCACCGCAGGTTATAATGTGCATTATTCATTGCATTGTTAAACAGAGTGGTATAAATGTCCACCGCTTCTAGTGGGAGATGTCGAAGCACAATGTTCGGTATTCCATCGGTTCCCCTTGATTTCTTACTTCTAATTGTGTCGAAGATCGTTTGAAGCTCTTCCTTCGAAATGAACGGGGGTTGTTCCCTTTCATTGGCGATGACATTATTTGCCATATTCTCGTCACTGAACTGGGTAAAACCCGAGTTCTCGATTAGCCAGTTCACTATTTCAATTCGAAGGTAGAAATTGTACACAAGGACTCGATTTTCCAAGTCGTGGTTCGGGCCAATGGTGTCATTCGCCTTGTACACTTCCTGGAAAGTCGCTCCTATAGCCTCGACCTTCTCCTGCAGATCTTCGATCACAAAGAAGTTGTCATCATCAATAGCCTCATTTGGATCTATGCCTGCTGTTGCAAGTATGCGTTCGTTGTCAGTCGTTCGGGCGATTTTAAGACATGAAAGGTCGTCTTGATCTTTCCTCCGAAAAATTTTATTTATTTGCGGGAACATATTCGGGTTGCTGTTGTTTATAGCCCGAATTTTATTGTTCCAATACAAACTTACAGAAGACCTGTAATTTTCTTTTATTAATGTTTGGAGGTTTTTGATCGACGACTTTAATGTCATGATCTCCGGGCTATGTCTGTCAGTAAATTATCTGTACAAGGTCTTCAGTCTGGACAGTAGTCTACTTTTATGTCAATGCAGTGCATCTATATGTCCAACGCACCCTACTGTAGTTGTAGGAATGCCTTTGAACAAACTCATCCAATTCCGCAATTTCGTTCGGAACTGTTATTTCGGTACTAAGACCGCATAGGTCACTGTCATACACAAAAGTGTGAAGACAGTTTACAGTTTGTTGGTTCGTACCTGTCAGTTGTATACGTGTGTCGAACAACAGGAGATCCAAATAGGAGCCGTGTCTGGGAAACGACGGACTATCCGTCGCCTTAAGTCCGAGTCTATACATTACACTGTGTTGACCCCACCAATTGAAAAGTAGGTTCCCTCTAGTGTTTGGTGTATTATTTCCCCAATCGTTATGTTTGGCGTTGAAATCTCCGCCGATAATAAAATAGTTTTCCTCCAATTCCAGTCTCAGAAATCGAAAAAGTGTCTCGAGATCTGCGATGAATAGGGTGGATTGAGTAGCCTTAGATGCATAAACTGACACCATGTATAACCGCTTTCCACTACGGAGAGGGATATACATGATGCATGCTTCTAGCACCTGAAACCTACGTACTACACGACTGTATATTCTTTTAAAACGTATACCCTTTCTTACGAAGATTGCAACGCCTCCTCTTTGTATGGAGTTGGGTTGATTTCTTCGCATAATTTTGTACCTTTTGTGCCTCATTTTGTGTATTTTGCTTAGCTTAGTTTCGCTAACCAAAAGCACATCAGGGGCTTGGTCTTTAAGCAACTTAAACAGTGTGTCTCTTCGCTCAATCCTAATCAGTGAATTAACATTCACTGCAAGGACCTTCAGGGTTTTCTCCGCCATGTACGTACCCATTACGACTGAAAGTGCGTTAGGCGCGGCAGTAGCGCGTATATTTGATCTACCCGCGTAGCTTGCTCGGTAATTTGACGCTGCAGCTGAGCCATCTGCCCCTGGATAGAGAGCAAGATAGCTAGCATGTCATTTGCCGGTTCCGGTGCTCTAGGCACTGGGGCCTGAGAAGCAACCTTCGCTTGCTGTGCCGTATTTCCCCTACCTGCCGCCATTTGGGCGTAGGTAACCTGGGGAGTAACGGCTGGTGTTTGTTTTACTCTTTTTATGTATTGGGACTTGGGACAACCCCGATAGTTTGCGGTGTGTCCCGTGTTCTTACATAAAACACAAGAGAGTTGGCTTTTTTCTGACGCTCCATCCCTACCTAGAGCGCATTCTTCAGACTTGTGGTTCTTACCGCACTTAACGCATCGAGGCTACATTTCGCGGTTCGACGCGGCGTGCCCGAACCTTTGGCAGCGAACACATTGCAAAATGTTTTCGTGCCTTTTTACTTTTTCCCAGTGAACCACCTGGTAGTCTAGGACATTGATACTCCATAGACGATCCAGACGGCTTTCGGAACTGAGCCGCACCAGGAAGAACGGTAGCTTCCGTTTCACCCTTTTGGCTCTGGCTGTGACGAACGGCTTAACCCCCACGAATTTAAGACCGTCGCACTCTTTCTCTTTGAGCAGTGCAAGGAGCTCGTCCGGATTAGTAGACGGTTCTAACCAGCATAGTTTCCAGCTTTTCCCCCTTCGGGGTGAAGGAGAAGAACTCCGTCGTCGAACCCTTTAACAGGTTTTTAATTTTATTATAGCGCTCCACTGTATTACAGTGGATCGCATGCCTATCTACACTAAGCCTCTTAACAAAAAGTTTGAGCCAATGGCCGACTTACATAATTCGATCGTGTCCCTGTTTCTGCTGCTGCTGCGGTTTTTGTTGCTGTTGTTTCTGCTGTTGCTGTTGTTGTTGTTTCTGTTGCTGCTGTTGTTGTCGTTTCTGCTGCTGTTGTTATTTTTTCTGCTGCTGTTGTTGTTGTTGTTTTTGTTGCTTGTTTTTATTTGCTTGTATGTGTTTTTTTGGCTCTGCCTTTGTCTGCTGCTTTTTATTTGGGCTTTCTTGATGTTCCCGTGGCTTTGTCTGTTCGACATCTTGCTGCTGCTGTTGGACAGGCTGGCTTTCTCTCTCCCTTCTTGCCATTTGTTTTTCCTTAATGGCAAGAACTCTTCGCTGCAGCTCTTTAATGCTGTTGTTCAGAGCATTGACTTCGTCCTCTTCGTCTTCTGACTCCGAGGCTGCAAGCGATGCGAACGTATTGTCGCCGCCCATGTAGTGGCCTTCACCACCGTCTGACACATATGGAAAGTCGTCATTGTCTGCATCTTCCCTCTTTCTACTTTGTTCTGCTGCCCTTGCCGATGTTGTTGGCACCTCTTCCTTCGCTCTACCGGGCAGCTTTTCGGTAGACGTTGAAAGGGAAGGGCGCTTTACCAGGTTAGGAGTTGGTTTTCCTCCTCCGTTTGGTTATTGCCTCTGGATGTGCCGCTATTACGGCTTGATCATCGGATGACATTACGTCATCTACCGGTCCCGCTATTGGAATAGCGGACCGCTCTTTTTGGCTCATCGTCCGATCGTGCTTTGGTTGTTTGGTCTTGTTTCTGTTTTAATTTTAAAAATAAAAACTTTACTAAAAGTTTTCGGGAATCGAACCCACGACCCCTGATTGAAGCGTTCGACTGCACTACCACCTGGGCTACCGAAACACTTGTCACTATCTGCTCTAATTGTTTATTTCCATTTTTACTATTTTTGTTTTTACTTTTACGTGTATTTGTATTTGTATTTGGATTGGTAATTAAACAAATAAATGAAATTAAATTTGTTGGCCCACACTTAACATATTCGCACATATATTGGTTTAGCCGTCGTTGTCATTTTGTATGTAACTCGCCTGCGCTGCTAGCTACTGCCGAAATCGATGTTAAGGTAACAAAATTCTTGTATTTAGTATAAGAGCAGGGTTTCCCTCCATTGTAACGTTGCAAAATAAATTCAACTGATGTTGTATGACAATTTTATATTAAAGGACTTTGCCTCTTGTCTCAATCTGTAAGTTAGTAAAATTTCCTGAAAACAAGAGGAATTACCCTTTTCTCTATATCTAGAAACGCTGCTCCACCTCTTTTAACCTAATAATATGTAATTTACGAGATACTTTTTCCTTTCAAAACCTTGCAAACGTTTTTTTTGAATCCCTTTCCATTACTTTTTTATTTTTATTAATTAAAATTCCTAGGTATGACTGGGAAAATTTCATTTATCCTAGCAACCCCTTATCATTTGGAATTTAAGTAAATTATTTTGCGAAAACTGTGCGCGTCTGTAAATGCATCCGACCATAAAGAAAACATTAACAAAAAAATGTTTTTAAAATGTATAAATATAAAGAGTATCTCCAAGATAAGCAAATAATCCTTGTATATATGATGGAGTAGCAGGCCAGCATAAAAGGAGTATCTTGTTCGTTTTTTTTTGCTAATTTTAAACATTCAAACTGATGTTTTAGAATTCCACTGGTGTGTAATATTAAATAAAAATATTTTTCGCTTTTCTTCACTTTTTTTTTATTTTTAAAAAAGCCCAGGACAACGTGGAGAAACAAACAAAAAACACACACAAACGAGCACTCACCTTTCGGAACAGATACGGTATCTACGTTATCCATCATCGGATTGTACCTACTACAACTTGTTCTACTACCCACTCTCATACCTAAGGATGATAAAAATAAATGAAAAATGAATTAAAAATTGTTAAGTGAAAGGAGCAACAACAACAACAGAAAACAGACAACGACAAAAAAAAAACCAAAAAAAAATTAAAAATAAAAATTGGATAGAGTATGGCTTAGTGCATACTGCAAAAATATTTTCATTTAGACATTAGACATCCAAACAGGAATCCTACACATTTTAATATAAACGACGATGAGATATGAACAGGAACCGGAAATGCAAACAAAAAGGGAGAAATTACGAATAAGATACAAAAAAAAACACAGCAAAACGCAACGAATAAGCCCGTGAGAAACATTTAAAAGATTTCAGTTTTTTTTTTATCCTCATGATAATCCTGAAAAACAGTTATAGAACAGAAATACGAATAAAAAAACAAAGCGCACGTAAGTTAGGAATTTTTGCAAAGTGTTACCATCGCAACAACGGGGTAGAGTTGTAGATGTTTTTTTTTGTTATGTTGCTGTCGTTAACAAAGAGATACGAGTATAACTCACTCCAGGGTTGTGTGGAAATATGACGAATAATTGTAGGAATGCAGGTATTTCATATTTTGTACTTCGAAACGAACTTATTACTTTTTCTGTGAAATATCGTTTGACAGAGACTTGTCGTGCATGTCGTTTAGTTTTGTATGATGTTAGGTCAAACTGATTTTTTTTTATTTTCTGCATAAGGGCTATCTCAACTCAGAATTCAGAGAAGCGAATATAAATCAACTATGAGCCAGAGAAAAAGGATATTCTACGACTACCAACTTTTGCAAGAAAACAAAGTATTGGGTATATAACTTAATTCGTGCGGTTTTTTTTTCAAAATTTGAACGTTAATTTGAGAAAAACATGTGTAATAGTATTATTCAAAGTATTGCCCATCTGAAGCGATGACTTTTTCCCATCTTTCTGGCAATTTGTGGATCCCATCCTAAAAGAACTGCGCCGGCCTGGCAGCCAAGAATGAATCAAGCCAATTTTTGATATTCTGCTCTGATGTGAACCGTATTTCAGTGAGGGTGTTCTGCATCGACCGGAACAAATGGCAGTCAGAAGGCGGCAAGGTCTGGGCTATAAGGCGGGTGGGGTAAGACTTCCCATCCACTGTTTTCCAAATAGTTCTTAACCGGAATAGCAACGTTCGGCCGAGCGTTGTCATGATGGAAAATTATTGCCTCGTGTCTGGTCGCATATTCCGGGCGTTTTTCGGCTACTGCTCTCTTCAAACGGATTAATTGTGTTCGGTAGCGTTGTCCATTGATGGTTTCGCACGGTTTTAGCAGCTAATAATACAGAACACCCATCTGATCCCACCAAATGCAGAGCATTACCTTTGCGCCATGGATATTCGGCTTTGCCGTTGATTTGGCTGGTTGGCCGTGTTTCACATATGATTTTTTGCGCTTGGGGTTGTCGTAATGGATCCATTTTTCATCACCAGTAACAATCCGATGCAAAAATGACTTCCTTTTGTGGCGTTTCAGCAGCATTTCGGACATGCAAAACCGCCTTTCGATGTCTCTCGGCTTAAGTTCATGTGGAACCCAATTTCCTTGCTTTTGAATATATCCAGCTGCTTTTAAACGTTTTGAAATGGCTGCTTGAGTGACACCCAAAGATTCTGCGAGCTCTTCTTGTGTTTGGCAACAATCTTCATAGAGTAATGCTTCCAGTTCTTCATCTTCAAACTTTTTTGGCTGCCCAGGACGTTCATCGTCTTCCAAGCCAAAATCACCACTTTTAAATCGGGCAAACCACTTTTGGCACGTTCGCTCAGCTAGCGCATGGTCACCATAAACTTCCACAAAAATACGATGACTTTCGGCAGCAGTTTTCTTCATATTAAAGTAATGAAGAAGAACTCGCCGCAAAAACACTTTTTCAGGCACAAAGTTCGACATATTTGAGTGAAAAACAATTATTGTTGTTTACGCTTCAAATGAATGACATATACTGAAATGACGTACAATGACAGTAGCTTTTCAATGCATGTCCCAATGGAATAATACAAGTTACGCCATCTCTTAGCAAACCGCACGAATTAAATTATAAACCCAATAGTTTTGTATGACCATTGATATAGGAGTTGTTATGCTATTTTAAAAAGAAAGCGAATGCAGTCATAACTATGACCATGGATTACCTCCCCAAAGGGGGATAGGATATGCTAAGATACACCCGACAGAGGCGATGTTTTGTAAGAAATGCCTTAACGAAAGAACACCAGTCCATCTTGCTGAAAGTTCCCGTCTTTGTCGATTAAGGAAAAGTGCTAGATATAGTTCTCATCCTCTGGTTCATTTGTGTTAATATGTCCAAAGAGGGATTTGACCTTTTCCTTAAACAATCGACAACCAACCAGACTGATTACATTGTGATAGTAGACAGGCATTTCTACAGTATCCTGAATGCCGGAACTTACCGAAGAGCCAACATTGACTCGGCGTATTACCTCGTTGCTGCTTGGATATGAAAGCGGTTATCACACTAACTCCGCCTTAATTATGCGTTTAAAAACGTGCTTTAATCCTCGCCGATGGCCCTTTACTCATGCTCTTTCAGAACACTTGCCATATGCAAGGTGGCGCAAAAGTAATTTTTTTTATTAATGACAAACTTTGAATCATATTTACTAGATGTCTTGAATTTTGTTTTTTTAAGTCGAGAAAATGTTATCGTCTAAGCGGCCGCCCCAAAATCGATGAATATTCAGGCCCGTTTTGTGGCATTTTCCATAACACTTGCCAGAACCTCCGGCGATAGGTACTCGCATTCTCCAAGAATATTCTCTTTAAGGGCTTCGAGGGTCTGAGGCTTGTTGATATAGACTCGTGACTTCAAAAGAAGTCTTGAATGGTTAAATCAGGAAATCGCCAAAACATGAGATTGGGTGACCCAGGAATACAACATTGATTGTAATCTTTTGAATGCAAAATTTCTGGATCTAAACAAAACCAGTTCAAATGTACCTGCTGATTTGTTTTCTGACCCACCCGAAGAAGCTAATAGAACCTTTAGCCCTATCTTGCTTGATGATACTGATGTTATTGTAGCATTTCTGTCAGTAAAATCAAATGCCGTAGGTTTAGACAATATAGACACCATTAAACTGCTTTTACCCTTCATTTTGCCTTACCTCAAACTTCTTTACAACTCTATCTTGAAAACCTTTGAGTTCCAAGCTGATTGGAATAAAGCCAAGATTATTCCAATTCCGAAGGGTGGCAGCGGTTCAGTTGTATCTTACCCTTTTTGTCAAAGGTTTTTGAAAAAGCAATTTCAAGACAGATACAAAGGTTTCTCGATGTCAATAATCTCCTTAATGGTGCTCAGTCCGGATTCATGCGATCCTCTGCTCTAAACTAGAAAGCTTGTTTCGCTTCTCTTCAACCGCAACCAAACTGGCACTAAATAAAGGAACTGAAACCAAAGAACCCTCAGGGTTACGACTTTATGACCGGAGAAGACTTAAAAATGCTGCCTAAAACTCATTGACTAAGCTTCTTTACAAAATTAACGCAGTACTGATGCTAGAATACGTTCCGAGTCAGTGGAAAAATGCTGAGGTTATAATGGTCTTCAAACCAGGAAAACCTCCGAATGACAAGAGGTCTTGTAAACAAATTTCAATTCTCCAAGTTTTATCGAAAATATTTGAGAGGAAAATTCTAAGACGTATACTGCTTATTTTTGATGGAAAAAAATGTATCCCAATCACTTGGTTGTCAATTCACTATTGAAAAAGTGAAATAGAAATAGAATTCTTCATGTCAGACTTGGAAACAAAGTATTGCAATTTCAAGAGATCTTGGCCGGCCTACCGCAGGTAAGAGTTCTCGGTCCATTTCCCTATCTCCTCTATACTTGCTACATTTGCCGATGAAACTGTTATACGTATTAGCATAATGTAAAACGATTTAAGAAAAAATAGTGAAATTGCAAAGCGCTCTCGATAAAGTATATATATGAAGGACAAGGTCTAGGCGGAAAGGTCTCAATGAGACCAAATTTGTTCATGCAAAATTTACATACAGAAAAACAAATCGGTTGCCAATCCTTATAAATTCAGTTTGTATTCCATTTGAAAACGAGGTGAAGTAGCCTGAAATATAGTAGGTCCAAATCACCGGTCAAAAACGAGATATAAGTTTCACACCGAACTCATTTCACGATTGGCCCATCGATTTTGGGATGTACAGTCCGTTTGATAAGATCGAATACGGCAAAACTCGTTTATGAAAACCGGTTTGGAAGTGGCATTTGCATTAGAAGATAAAAACATACTTCTGCTAAAATGCTTTGAATAAAAAAATTTAAAGATTGTTCAATTTTTGTCAGAGACGGAAGTATTTTTAAATGAGTGTCGCGTTTGCATCACGTTATCAAGCAGTATTCTTGTGCACGCATCCAAAAGGACTGAAAATGTCATACGGAGCAGCTGCTAAATACATGAAAAAGTCAAAAGCATTTGTTAGCAAGTGGGTGCACCGTTATTCCCAAGTTCAAAATGTGAACGATTTGCCGGATCGTGGGTCTACGCCAAAAACAACAAAAAAGCAGGACAAAATGATTCTACGCGCGTTTGAAAAAAATCCTCTTCTATCGTTAGGTGGAGGACAAGGGATTTTACGTAAAAGGGGTCTAAATGTGTGTTGTGGTATGATACGAAGACGTTTACTAGCCAATAATGTAAAATTTCGAAGCACAATAAAGAAACCACTTCTGTCAAGAAAACACGTAGAAAAACGACTCAGTTGGGCCAAGGAGAATTTTGACAGAGATTGGAACAACGTTATTTTTTCGGATGAAGCTTCTTTTAGGGCATGGTCTCCTATCACTCATACCTGATGCACACAATCCAATAAATTAATCCAGCGGACCGTCAAACATCGGGGTATGGGTATTCTTCTTTTGGCTATGCTTCTCAAAATAAGGATTTGGTAATTTGTTCATGTTTACAAATAACTTAAACGCACCCGACATGGTCAAAATTTATAAGAAGGCTTTAATACCATCTGCCCAAAGGTGGTTTAAAAGAAAGAATGAGAATTGGTTACTTCTGGAAGACCCGAAACATCGAAACATCGCAGTCGTTTGTGCAGTGCGTGGAAACAAGAAAATGACGTCGATGTTTTAAATTGGCCATCACAGTCGCCGGATGCAAATCCCATTGAAAATGTTTGGGCATTCATGAAGCTAAAGCTCCGAAGAAAGAAGAACTCGACGGTCAAACAATTATCACGAAAAATACGAGTCTTATGGAGATCTTTGTCTCAAGATTATGCTATAAAATAATTAGAAAGCATGCCTCGAAGACTTCAAGCAATTATTGATAATGGAGGAGAATGGACAACATATTAATTGAAAATAAACCAGTACAATTGATTTTTTTTTATTATTATAAGTTCTTCTTTAATTTTGTCCGTATACGATCTTATCAAACGGACTGTAGGACCATTTTGCTGAAACCACATGTTGACTAGATTCAGCTCGTAGATTGTGGGGAAAATCCACACAGCAATCTGGCGCTCTCCAGACGGTCGAACCGCCAAACAAATCGTCCATCTGCTAATCGATGCGGGGCCCGCATCCAACATCTTCGACGTGCACACATTCCGAGGGGCAAACGTTGGCTCTGGCCATTTTCTTGTCGCGGCTTGATTCAGAGCTCGACTGTCCAACGAGAAGAAGCTGCGAACCGCTCAGAAGAAGAAATTCGACGTTGAATGCCTTAGCACCCTTGGAGTCCCAGCTCAAGCAGATCGAAGAGTCGTGCGATCGTAATAACATCCGGGGGTTTCATAAAAAAGCCAAGCCACTGGCTGCTGGCTACAAAACCGGAACGCAGGGTCTTCGAGACAGCGGAGGAAACCTAATCACCGATAGGGCAAGAAGAGAACCCACATCCAGACAATGAAAACCCAGTTCCACCACCTAGTATAGAAGAAGTTGGCTTAGCTATAAGGAAGCTTAAGAACGACAAGGCCACAGGCTCTGATAGTTTACAAACAAAGCTCTTTAAATACGGAGGTGATATTTTGATAGGGAGCATTAATCATCAACCAAGTATGGGTGGAAGAAAACATGTCCGATGACTGGACTATCAGCTCCATATGCTAAACCTTCAAAAAAGGCGATCCTGTGTCTTGCAAGAACTATCCCTGCTTAATGTCGCATATAAGATCCTATCCAACGTACTGCATGAACGTCTTAAACCCTTCTGCAACACACTTTTCGGCACGTACCAGTGTGGCTTCCGGCCCGGCAGATCGACTATAGACCAAATTTTCACACTGAGGCAAATGCTGGAAGAGACCTACGAATTTCAAGTCGAAACTCACCACCTATTCATCGACTTCAAAGCCGCGTATGATAGCATACATCATCAGGAGCTTTATATAGCCATGGCTGAATTCAGAATCTCGGCAAAACTGATTCAGCTGTGTCACGTGACGCTGGAAAACACGCGCTGCAACGTGCAGTTTGGAAGTACTCGTATTTCATCCGAACTATTTCAAACATGCACCGGATTTCGGCAAGGAGATGCGCTATCATGCGACTTCTTCAATCTTGTACTCGAGCAGATAGTGCACAGGGCAGGAATCAACAGGGAAGGCACTATCTTCAACAGGTTGCGTTCACGGCGATTGAAGAACAGGCGTAATCCGTTGGCCTTAAAGTAAATGAGGACAAGACTAAGTACATGCTATCAACAAACGAACAAGTATCTGTCCACCGCCTAGGACAAAACGTCACTATTGATAGCAACAATTTCGAGGTAGTTAAGGAGTTCACTTACCTCGGAGTAAACATGAGTGGAGACCCGGCGAAGAATAAGCCTAGGAAACCGTTGCTACTTCTGCTTGGCCAAACAATTGGGTTCAAAACTCCTAGCCCGAAGGACGAAATGTGTGCTCTACAAAACCCTTATCCTGCCAGCTCTGCTTTATGGCGCCGAATGCTGGACGATAAGCAAGAAGGGAGAGCTGATACGTCGTTCCTTCGAATGAAAAATACTTCGGCGGATTTTTGGTCTTGTGTGCGAGGAGGGCGAATGGAAGAGAAGATACAACCGCGAACTCTATGACCTGTAGCAAGATGTGAATGTAGTCCAAAAAATCAAAACACGTCGACTACATTCACTCAGCCACATTGAGCGAATGGACAATAATGCTCCAGCTAAGAGGATCTTCGAATCTCAGCCCCCAGGTTCGAGAAGACAAGGAAGATAGAACCTCCGTTTCAAAGATCAAGCCACTGAGGATGCCAGAGCGCTTGGTCTGAAACCTGGAAGCAGCATACCCGGTATCGTAGGGGATAGCCTAGCATTTGCTTACCTTCGATACTTTTCTTTCTACAAATAGACCTCCAAGCAAATGCTATCCCTAAACCTAACGAAGAATATTAACACAAACCACATGGCTTTTCTATAGAGTCTGTTCAGTGCTAGTCTACAGTGCCCACTTTAAGTATTGTGGATGCAACTAAGGTAGACATTACTTACATACATATGTATATGCGACAGCAGTTTTCTGATTTATTATTCACCACCTTAGTCACCGCTGCCGCCGATTTTGTATTATAATAACTCTCGATTTCGATCTGGAGAATGTTCATAAATTATGAATACACCGTTAAGAGACACTCGTACATTTCGCAAGGGTGAACAATTTGTGATATCGTCGGATACGAATACAACCCCTTCTTCTACCCATCATCCCTTTATCAGAGTCTAACATATAGTGGAGTCCTTTGCCATACCCATATAATGCAATTTACATACGCGATTCACAATGAAATACCACAACAAAAAGTTAAAAGCAACAATAACAGCAACAAGGAACTGAATACACAAAACTCTGCCAAAAGGTAAGGGAGTTGAAGAAGGTAAAGGTATCCGCAATGGAAAAACGCGGAAGCTCAAATATAGTTACATATTATCTTTCAAGTAGTTCTAAAAGAAGAAGCAAAAGATACACCAGATACAGACGAAGATGCATTGAGAAGGAGTTGTTGGGTGGTGGTAAAGGAAAAGGATATGGAAGCAAAAGACCAAGGAAAAGAAGATGAAGAGCTGAAACAGCAGGTGCTACAATTTACGTTCAGGAAATTTGTTATTTTTAATCTCGACTGAATAACATCGAAAGCACATCGCGAATAAATTTTATATAATAAAGTATACCGCGCTACGAGTGCCAGTACGAATCCGACCAGAATAGTGTATGAGTGTATGAGGACGAATAGAAGGAATGAGTAAGTGGGCTCGTATCTAGATACAAGTAGACCCTACTAAAGCAGACACGGGTATACTTTAATTAGTATCTATGCAGTGGTTAAATCTATGGGTCCGTGTATAATTATTTTACTCCCGATGACTGGTAGCATTCTGTATTCATCATGGTTGAAGGTTTTACTACATCTACGAATACGATTATATGGATCAAACGTAGTAGCAATGTGCGAGTGTATCCCAGATACGTTGGGTTGTAGTTAAATAATTACGAGGGCACTAATTACATCTCAGGTGTCCGAATGGGAAGTCAGATAGAGTTGACTTCAGGATGTGGATGTTATTCACTTTCTTTTTCTTTTCCATCTACTCAGTGACTCAGGTTCATTATAATAGAGAAAATAAAGTTAATTGTGAATCACGGAAATATCCGATAACCTGGTTTATATACATGACAAAATTAAATAGATGCTACTGTCGTAGCGGAGAGACAGTTATGGAAGACTTTAGGGATAAGTGCTTTGTCTTGGATGGGGGTATCTTTAGGAAGACTGATTCAAGAATTAAGTTAGTTTTATGATTGAGTATAATGGCATGGCTTTGGAATAAGTGGTTGCAAGTTAGAAAATTACTGAAGCAGGTAGTATGCTTCCATACATTTTGATTAAAGAGAGTATGCTACTCATATGAACAGACTTGTTTTGTGAATCCTTTGGCTAAGATGCCACATGGAAGAGTTTATGCATCATTTGGCAATATAGCATTTAAATGCTTAACAATACAGCGTAGGACAGCTATTAACTTTGTGAGCTGAGAAAATTCTTATGAACACAATCGAGGTTTCAGATGTTGATTGCAGTGAAGCTTCGAAGTAAAGATGGGCCGACGTTCTGTTTCTCTAGTGCCTGGCAAAACACGGTTTTCGATCGCCTCCCCTCTAGCACAGACAGTCGTAGTTGTAGTCCACCACTCGAAAGGTCCTTCAGTCGACCTCAATCATCTTGAGAGTTTTCTCTTTAGAAGGGGGGAAACTGACTGATACCAGAAGGAGTCATAATTAACTTACTTTCCTTTCGACTGCGGCTTACAGAAGTGGAAGTCAAAGAACATACGGCTCCAGTCAACCCTATTTCTATTGTAGTTATCTGCTCGCACGCCGACTAAGCTAAGGAGGTCTTCAACTGGTTGCTTAGTTTGGTCATTCCTTATCCTTCGACTGAGTACTGGCACTATCTATGCGCTCTTCATGACTTATTCAAATATTTCGCTGTGAGTGCAGCTTTCCGACTTGATCTAGTAGTTTGTTACCGTATGGTCGGTATAGTTCTTGGTCTCTAACTGCTATGTTTTCATATTTTTTAGAGTGTGTCCTTCCTGTTCTTATCCTTTTATTGACCCTTTCCTCATAATACGAACTTATGCGTAACGAGTTCACCATTTTTACTGCATCGCTGCTGCTCCGCTTATGGGGTTTGCTAATGTCGCAGAACGCAGTACGCGTCTACGTACTGCTCGCTCCTATATCGCTTCAGTGGTTAGCCCCAGGCGTTGTTGCGCATTTGCCATCTGAGAAATCCAGGAATTCTTTTTCCGACCTCGTTTTCCTGCAGTTGGAGTGACCGTAGTTGATAGTGCCTTCTTAACCGGATTTTCCGCAGATCTTCTTTGAACGTGGCAATACCTGCTTATTCTAATGCAATCGCGTTTAGTGACTCCACTAGACATCCTTAACATTTTCGCTGCCGCTACCATCATTTTGTTCTTAAAAGCTTTGTACATTGTCCAGCACTGTGAACCGCACAGAAGAGCTGGTCTAACAACCGTGGTGTAGAGTTTCCCCTTCAATTTAAGTGGAAATTTTCGATCGCAAAAGATACCCGAATTTTCCCGCCATTTAGTCATCCCTCACTCACTCTGTGGTTTACGTCGTCGTCGCATTTCGCTTCCATGTTAACGATTGATCCTAAGTACTTAAAGATAGTGCTTTTCGGAAGAACTATTCCGTCTAACATTATATCTGGAACAGGTCGCAACGAATGCGCAAATGGCAACGTCAAATGCTCCGTCTTTGAATGACTTATTTTAGACCCGTCTCTCTCTATCGTTCTCTCCCATGAATCTAAGGCGTTCTGTAAATCTTCGACGTTATCACTTAGTATAACTGCGTCGTCAGCAAAGAGAATTGGTGTTATATTTGCTTCGCGCGTGCAGTCCTTCAAAAGATAGTCGAATACTACGTTAAAAAGGAAAGGGCTAAATACGCTTCCTTGGTGCACTCCTAGAGTGTGTCCATAGTTCGTAAAGATTTTGCAAAGCATTTTCAATGATAAGGGGACTATGGCTATTGATTTCGTACTCTAGAGTCTTCTTCATGATATTTTGCAGATTTTTACTGGACGTCTTGGGGTTACAAGATCTACAACCAATCTGATATCGACCTCAAGTTTTGGTGCTTAGCTTTGGACATTCACCTAAAATGGTAGGAAGCATATTGTGTGCGATGCTTAGCAGGCGTATGCCACTTTAGTTTGCGCAGATCGAGGGATCTCTTTTCTTTAGGTTCAAACAGATGATGCTGATATTTCATTAATTGGGGATGCATTCAGGCGTATAAATTTAACAGATTTTGTGATACATACTCCTTAGCAGATCCCTTCCTTCAACTTTGAAGGAGGAGAGAGCTGACAGTGATATAGTAGTTATCTTCGCCGTCTAATGGTCTATAGAAGTAGTCTTGATATTTTTGTAGTCATCCGTGTAGACTTAAGTTCTCGTATTGTTGCACACGACCCTTTTACATGCTTTTCTGAACACATCATAGGCGGCATTTCTATCACAAGCTCTACCCCCAATTGGTGTTGTTGATGCAGGGTTATACGAGTATGACAACTTATCACCTCGTCTACATCTAATTTTTTTAAACTCAAAGGTCTCGATCAGATTTTGCCGATCTTGACGGAGCAGCGTCCATTCTCTATCTTTATCCTACACAGACGGACGAGTTTGGCAGGGACGCCAAAACTATGTAGATATTGCTCTGTATAGCTCGTCTCTATAGATGCTTGTATGTGATGTTACGAAGACTACTGCCTCAGTAGTTGGCGCAGTTCAGGGGGTCTCCTTTCTGGGGCAGCGACTGTGATTCTACCACGATTTTCCTTTGTTCGTTTCTACAGGCTTCGGTTCTTCGCTTTGTATGCATCTTTTTAGGCTCCATGTGCTTGCCGGCATTCGTCATTAAACCAGGGGTCTTGTTACCACTAATCTTTGATACTTGATGCTGGCGGCAGTGAGATATTATCACTTGACGATCTCCTGCTACTGTAGCCGTCTGACGTCCAAATTCTTCACAGTATTAGCATGTCCTGCCGCTGTTCGGGATATCGGCAACCGAACAACAAGGAAATAGTCCGAATCGTTTTTGACTCCCAAGAACATTCGGACATCCGGTGGATGAGTAATTGATCAGGAGTTCTGGAAGTCCCCTTGTGAATTTCGAGATGTGTAAACAGCGTGCTAGCTACGACAATATTTCGCTCCGCCACAAATTCGATTTGCCTAAATCCGTTATCGGGGATGGTCTCATGCATACTATACTTACCAGATATTCCTTCTCTTTCTAGCTTTGCATTTATATCGCCTAGGACAGTTTTAATGTCATAGCTACGGCATTCGTGGTATATCATGGTCAAGCTTACAGAAGCCATCTTTCTCCTCAGTGGGTGCGTGCGCGCATATGAAGCTTGTGTTGTCAAATTGATCCGGATTGCTACTAGGTGCTCGTTCACCTGCCGGAAACTAAAGACTTCTTTCCTAAGTCTGCCTCCAACAACAAATCCGCATTCAAATAGGCCCTGCTTTTGCCATAGTAGATGCCGCCGTTTCTTATCCTCGTTTTGTCCTGCCCATCCTATCGCAAGCAAATGACATCAGATATCTTAAAATTGCTTTCAATGGTCCGGTGTAAATTATGGGCTTAACCAAACAACGCCTATTGGTAGTTTTATCCTCTACCTGACCAGGCAACTTGGTATTTATACGTGAAGCTGTCGAAGTCCCCTTCTAATCACCATTGGAAAGTCTCCTCTTTAACTTGGTCTCTCTATGTTGATTGAATATTTTCGTTGACAAGGTTGAAAAGTTGTTCTGCAGATGTTCATCTTCACTTCCTACTGATCAGTAAAGGACTCAGCAAAACGAAGTACTTGGGTAAGAGCTTATGCTTCTGCAGCACAAATCAGGTCTGAGTTAATGAAAGCCTCATAAAAGTTGTCTTAATCGTTTCAGATACAACTTTTCGGAATGATTGACATAAGTAATTTCCTTCTGTTAGATTTATGTGTTGATGTTATTGTCAGAGTTTAAAACTTCGAAGTTGCAATCGCCGCTATTGGCGACTTCTCTCCCGATTCTCGCAAATGCCTTACTGCGGGTCCTTGCTTTAATGTAATATTACAATTATTAGCCAACAACTCAAATGATTTATAAAAAAAGTACGCTGTTGGTTTTCTGGTTCTGCCTAAATCTTTGGCTTTTGGCCGCTTTAATATGTGATAGTCGAAGTTTTATAAAACATCGCACATCGGCAATGGGCTAGTGGGGCTTAGATGAAGATTTTCTCGGTCCTCAATTTATGCATGTTACGATTATGTCTTTGGTCTATGTCTCTTCAAGACCGAATGAGCTCCACACGTCGTGTTTTTGAAAACAAGTGTCCCTTTTGTTGTAGTTATCATATACAGTAGCCTAGTTAACATTCACAAGTCCTTTTTGAAAGCAATCCTGCGAGTAAAATAGAACGCGAAAACCAACCTTAAAATGAAAATCGACTGTGTACGAATGACCCAACATCACTATATCTTCCAATACACCTAGTTGGTATCGCACAGGTGTATCAGTGTCTAGATGTGAGATAAGTTTTAAATGGACAGACTCTCGTAGATGCACCTATCATATATTGGGATATCCCTTTCATATCAATACCTCGACGTCAGAATACGAGTTAACTAAAGGTTTGACTCAGTCAGGGTCATCAAAACCAAAAGGCTCAAATGACCACACTTTTCAACACCTTAGTCTTAATCGCCATTAAAATGCATTAATCCCAAAGATATCGACAACTTAGGTCTCCAAACATTGAATTATGAATAAGTCTTCTTCCCAAGAGGCTTAAATCTTCACTGTGGGAGGCAAGTATTGACGTGGTTGCTTTTTAACGAAGAAGAAGATGATAGTTAATGTGTTCACGGAATGTCAAACTAAGTAAGAAGTCCCTTTTCTTGGATCTACACAGAACGATTTACTCAAATGAGATAAGCCAACTAAAACTAAATTCCAATTAATCGCACACGTGTAACTCTATATAGAAGAGCAGAGTACTAACATTAAATGTCTCATGCTGAAAGGTGCATATTGTGAACAATTTAAACACCTTTAAGCGCTCGGTTTACCTACTTACTTACTGACTTGGGCCTTAACTAACAAGCCTTTCTAGTAAGCTCGGATTTTACCTAACTGCCTTCAGGTGCTCATTCCAAGTAAGAGTGCCCACATTTTCTAAGATAAGGTCATCTTCTACAATGTCCCCACACCTTAGATTCAAAGACTCTCCGGGATGGAGTATTGGTGTCCATTCGCCCTACGAGTATATGTCTTAACCATTTCAAACTGAGGCCATGTGGCTGCACAGGTCATATATTTTGTCGCTGAAATTTCTCCTCTAAAGCCCGTCAACGCAACCGCGACCAAATATTTTTCGAACGATTTTCCTCTCTAAACAATGCCGTAGCGCCATAAAGTTTGATTGGGATGATCAAAACCATAATAGTATAGAGTGTCTTTAGTTTTTCGGTTTAAAGAGTTACCACTCAATTTTCTCTTGTCCTTTGCTTTCTTTAGCAAATCAGGAGTCTCATCATCCTGGGCGGTTGAAGACCAACAGATTAGTTTCGGCTTCTTTGAAGGTATATTGACAGTGTTGAACTGGCCCACGATACTTGCTGTTTTAGAGATACGCGTTCAGCGAAGACTCAGGCGGTCTCTTGCGAATGCAATTTTCCTACGATCTGATTCAATGTAAGCTCCACCAACGCTTATGCGTCCGAAATACTGGAGACATGCCTCACGTCTTAATCCAGAGACCACAATGTCTCCTTGTGTATACTGAGATTAGGAGGCCGTACCTTGGTTAAGTTTCACACCTGCTCAATGTAGTGTCGAATAAGTTATACCTACCAACTATCCTAGATATCCTCCTTTCTTATCGTGGCATCTAAATCACCTAGAATGAGCTTAACGTCATACTTCAGACATTGCTTCTAAGTCTAATTGAGAAGTTCGTAGAAACAAAAATTGGTGGCATGGTCCTTATCTTATCCGTGAGGAATCGGTGTATATACGGCATATGTTTGCCTTAAATGTGGATTGTCGTAAGATGATGTCTTAGATGTCGGACATATAAGTCTGCGGCATATGAAAAATTCGCATCCAAATTAGCGCTGTTTCTTTTCCTTCACAAATCACTATAGTATACATCACAGCTTCTTCTCTGCCTAATGTCTGGAATCCATTCAATGGCCGTGACATCTGCATGATAACAATCAAGGACCTCGGCTTATTGCTCAGCTGCACGTGGCCTGATAAGGGTGGGAAGATTCCACGTGAGGATTCAAAAGCCGTTATCCTTTAAATGTTTGCAAGTGTCGTCAACAGTGGATTCATTTTTATCCAAGGCCATTTGTTTGTTAGTTATAGTACATCCTTTCAGTCTGTCCCATATATGGCTGTGAATCCTATGACAGCGTAGGCCAGTATTATACTACATGGTGAACATGCCCTTTCCATTTAAGCCTCCATGGGACATCTTGCTGACTGTATGCCTTCAGTAAACTCCTTAAAAACAAATCGTATCTCATACAAACCACAATTTTCTGTAATGATCGCAAGAACGTTCAAAATGATGATGAGTCCCTTAAACGCGTAATTTGAAGTTGAAGCTTTAAGACCGGTTTTCGGAATTTAATAATCTCCCCCTATTCCTAGTCTCCTTCTGTTAACTATTATTTTGTCAGTCTTCACACTCTGTTGTACATCAAAACAAAAAGAAAAAAAGGTACTCGTACATATAAGAAACCTACCATATAGCTATAGAATGTTAATGCTGCCACATCCTTCTCCAAGTCAGGTTGGTATAGTGAACTCTTCCAATGGGCTTCCCCAGATCCATTATGTAACCTCACTGGAAGGCAATTTTTCCGTCTAATGATTGACAATAAAGTATGAAAAAATCAGGAAAGGCGCGAAGAGATTTCCATCAATTCAGCCAAAGATAAATGGAAAGAGGAATGCAAGATACCATAAAATGGAAGAAAGAAAAAAACACATAGAAAATCGTCTGCGAAAAAGGAATTGTCAAAGTCTTCTTACTTTGACCTTCCTCAAAAAGACGAAGTCATTCCCACCCCCATCTACCACACATCTACAGCATCCCTTCTACACGTATCTTTACCCACCATTCCTTATCTTCTCCGTCATAATCTTCATTCAATTTCTTGCCCCTGTTTTGGTTTTTGGTTTTGGTTGTGTGTTATTGTTTTTATTTTTGCTCGTCTTCTTTAATTCTAAATTTATCTCTTTCTCTCTCTCATCCCATAGTAGGTACCTACTCAGGATTATCATTTTTCTTTTTTGGATTTTCCTTCAACCATCGTTCTGTGTATATAAATTTCAATGATTGCAATGGGAAAATTGCAAGCGCATGCGATTAGTCATGCGCTGAATATATTTTATCCGCCTACCGGATTCTATGCCAACGTTGGCGTATACGTAACCTTTTTCCATCATTTTGTTTTGCTCTTCTTTTTTAATTTTCCTTCGTTGCTTTGGTCTCTGTTTGAATTTCCCAAAAATAGAGAGAAAGAAACTGTTGAATCAAAATTGACATTTTGTCAAAGACAGATATTTGACGTGTCCTTCGCAAGGATATTCGACAATTTCCAACGAAATTCTTGTCGATTCTTTTGAAAAAGTTTAGTGGTTACCTGACAACTGAGTTTGAAATGATTATGTAATGGCAGGAATGAAAGATGAAACTGCTGCCATGGTAGTAGGGTTAGATTTGCTGAATGAAATCTTTTGCTGAATGCGGCAACAACAATCGGCCCGAGTATCTAAGGGATGAATTAGCGCCTGTTGCTCCTGGTGTGGCGCTTATACTCGTAGTATGGTTCTCTACGTATTTCATGGTGAATTCTATGGAATCTCTTTTCAATCTCACCACAACTACTTGGAGTTGAATGCTCTATTCCACACTTGATCAAGGTGCCCCTACATAAATTGTTGATTGTTGAGTAGGGGCTGCAGGCCTCTCTGTGTGTGGAATCTATTTCATGAGTTGGAGGATGAGTGGTTGATCTTTTTTTATTTTTATTTTTTATTTTATTTTTATTTTTACATCGCTTTCTACAGGGCTAAGGTATATGTTACGACACACGTATGTATGGCCAACTTAACTAATACTCTCGTGTCTATTCTTTAGTAGGACGAATTTTAGCTTGGGGAAACTGCAATTTGATGCAATGCACTTTCTTGCATGTTTTCTTCTTTTAGATTTTTGATGTTCCTCTAGTTTCACTAGTTTCACTAGTTTCACTCGTATATCCTTCTAAGTAGTTGTTTCTTCAAAAAATATAAAAAATAAAAACAAAATCTTGGTGTTGTTCACAAATGAGATGTTCATCTAGTGCTTTTCGGTGATAACAAAAGCATCATTCAGCTCTTTATTAGGTATTGCGCTTCTAACTATTTTCGATCAGGAGGAAGAGGTTTCCACTCGCATTGAAAATCCATCGGCAGATACAACAACGAGGACATTGATTCGTAAAATTCGACTGATCTGCTCTAGTGTTGGTTATTTTATGGTACTGTGATGCTATTTTAACTGTCCTAACTATTTGCTCATATTCATACCGGTATTCTCTCGTTATTATCTCGTTATTTTCTGTGTGATTTTATTTTCCAAAATAATAAAGAAGAAACGAAAACTTGTAAACCAATTAATTTGGTGCAGATGAATTCACTCCGAAAGGTACGCCGTTTTTCGTGAAAAATTTACAAATTGTGTATCGAAGTGATTTTTTAGTCAACTTATATTGGATTTACGTCTCAAAATTTAGCAACTAAAACTAGGTGCGCTTTAAATGCTTTCATTTCTTAATTTTGTAAATTTTGGTGTAGTACACAAATTCATAATCGTTCATCGGAAAGTGAAATTTTGAACAATCAAGTCAATTAAATTTGTGAAAACCTAAAGAACAATTTTAGTAAATATAATCTTAAAAAACAAGAAGTGTAACTAATGTGTAGAAAATTAAGTGGACAATAAACTAAACTAATCAAAAGGAGAAATTACCTTAACGCAGATGGAAAATTAGGTAATTTTTAGATTTAGGAAGAATGTGATTATTTTTTTTTTATTTTAAGTTAACAAAAATTTAATATAATTCACTTTTATTTCTATTTTCATTTAATTTGACCTTTTTTGAAAATATTTGTCATATTCTAATGAAGACCCGCATTTAAATACTCTACTCTTTTTGGCTTTGAAGAAAACATATTCCGTAGTTTCGTTTCTACTTCTGGATATATGTCTGGACTTGTTGAACGTATATTTCAAAGCATGGTTCGCTAGTTGACTTGCGCACACTTTGTATTACCCTGACCTTGTAAATTTATTTTAACGCACCAGCGCAATTATATATTTTAAATACCCAAGAGTGCAAAAAGTTTTTTTTAGTCATTTCTCTTGCACATCTGAGTTCAAATTGATGCGTGATCATATAAAATATTTTTTTAAGGTTATGTCTCAACAGATCGAGGAAGTCCATCTTAAACCGACCTACTCCTTAAACTTTTGTAGCCTTGAGCCTGAAGTTTTTAAGTAAGACTTTAAGGTATATTTTTTAAAAAATAAATTAGATTTGACCATACAACAAAAAAATACAATTTTTAATTCAAGTTGCACAAGTAGTATTTTGAGTAGATGCCTGCAGTCTTCAGATAATATCCAGCTCGCTCTACAAGGGTCTGTTTCTGTTTGCTTTCAGACATATTGTGAGAGTCGATTTAAGATGCCACATAGGCCATCGGCTTTTTTTCAAAAGCAATTCATTAGACTACACATGTGATCGAATGTATCAACCCCTCCCTTTGCCTAATTGCAAAACTCCACGACATCAGGCTTTTTTGAAGTTGGGCTTATTCTACCTTCTCCATTGTAAGATGACAGTAAAAAATTGTTTTCGAAGGCTTTGGCTTATACGACAGCAACGTCAGATTCTTGTCGTAGAAAATATTGAAGTTGGATATAATATGCACTGTTACTCATTTCGCGCAAGTATTTCTCGTTTATTTGCCCGTGAGGTTCCCACTACGAGTATATCCAGTGATTTCGCTACTTAAACAGACATTAGTACATTTCAATTGGCTTCGTTAGTTTCTTCACAAAATCCAGGCAGGTTGCTAGCGTTCAATCCTAACCCCAAATTGGGCATTGCATCTACCATGTATTTAGTGCCGCTGTCGTAAAACCTAACCATTTTCAATCCGTGTTTGACAGCCTGACAGGTTCCACGAAAAGCTAGGAGCTGATCATCAATTGTCAGATAGGGAGCAGAGGTGCTTTACCTACACAATGTAAGCAAGCTAGGAAAAAATAAAATCTTGCTTTAGTTATTGTCGAAACGAAGCGGGACTTACTGTATGTTACGAACTTTAGATGGCGCTGCAGTTCTGGGTGGACCTTGGCCTCAGTCAACAAGCTAGCATCCTCCATTTTCGCCCGATAAGTTGGATAAGGTCCCCTTCCACTCGCGTTCGCTACCTGCTGCCTTCACAGCTATCGATCACTTGAAGACAGTTTTTCTCAAAGCAGCCAACAGCACCCTTACCTATTTTTGGTAATGTCCGTGCCTCTGCGACATAGAGCAAGACTGGGATTATCAAGGTCTTATATAGGGTAACCTGTGTCGTTCGAGAGAGGGCTTTGCTAGTCAATTGCTTTCTAAGCCCAAAGAAGCAGCGATTGGCAAGAGTTATTCTTCGTTTTATCTCAGCGCTGGTGTCGTTGTCTGTATTTATAGCAGAGCCTAGGTAGACAAAGTCCTTAACAATACTCGCGAAAGCGCCACTCACATCACGCTGCTTTCTCCCGATTATGTCAATATCGTCGGCGTATGCGAGTAGTTGGACGGACTTTTGAAAGATAGTGCCTCTTGTGTTTGCTCGTGAGTTTTGCCCTACTACTTCAAGAATGAAGAAATCAGATGACAGCGCATCGCCGTGTCTAAGCACTTTTTGGACATCAAAGGTCTCGGCGAGATCTTTACCGACCTTGATGGAGCAGCGTGCATTCTCCATTGTCATCCTGCCCAGACAGACGAGTTTGGAAGGGATGCTGAAACTTGACATTTCTCTGTATAGCTCGTCTCTATAGATGCTGTCATACGCGGCCTTAAAATCGATGAAAAGGTGGTGGTATCAATCTGAAGCTCATGGATCTTCTCCAAGATCTACCGTAGTGTGAATATTTGGTCGATGGTGGACTTTCCTGGCCTGAAGCCACACTGATATGGAGCTGTCAGGTTGTTAGAAAAAGGCTTCTACGGCAGATAAGTTCTTGTATTCGATGTTAAGAAGACTGATGCCTCTGTATCTGGCGCAGTTCAAAGGGTCTAATTTTTTGAGTGTTGAACAAACAATGCTGAGGTTCCATTCATCGGGCATACTTTCGTCCGACCATATTTTACAGATGAGTTGGTGTATGCTCCTTACCAAGTCATCGCCAGCCGCTTTGAAGAGCTCGGCAGTCAGGCCATCTGCTCCAGCAGCTTTGTTGGACTTCAGCTTATATGTTCCTATCTTCACTTCATCCAGGTCGAGTGGACGGAACTGTTGGTCAGCATCGTCCAGGTTAAAACGTTCAAACTGACAGCGGTATTTTTTTCGTCGTCGCCGTTATACAGTCTACAGATGTAATCTTTCCATATTCTTAGCATCGACTGCGACTCTTCTAAGATGTTCCCTTGTTCGTCTCTACAGGCTTCGGTTCGGGGTTTGTGGCCGTAGCATGTTTATTTCACCTTTCTGTAAAACTTCCGAATCTCATTTTTGGAGTAGAAATCTCTACTCGCTACTCGATCCATCGCTCTTCTCATGCTCTTTCTTTTAGCACGTAAGAAGCTGGTGTTCGTTTCTCCTCTTCAGATCATAGAGCTCGTGTGCGGCTCTAGTTTTTCTTTGTAGCGCCACTTCATGTTCGTCTTGCTAAACTGCATGTGCTTACCTGCATTCGTGATCAATCCAGGGGTTTCGACGTTGTCGTTGAATGAAACCCAGCTCACAAGTAGCAACATCCGTAGGATATCCGCAACCGTACCATGGCTACAATAATGTAAATTTCCGACAAAAGCAAGCCTGAATCCGTTATCGGATGTGGTGAAGTGCATGCTAGATCTTCGAAAAGTACTACCAAAGATGCCCTCTCATTTATTACGCCCAGGACACTTTCGAAGTCAGAGCAAGGGAATTGGTCGTAAGTCTTGTTCAGGAGCTCGCAGAAGCTATCTTTGGTGCCGTCATCTTTCTCCTCTGTGGGAGCATGCGTGCATACACGAGACGCTCCTTCCCATGCCGGAAACTCAAGACTCCTTGCCTAAGTCTGGCTCCACCAACAGCAACCTATAGGGCCTGTTCTTTTTTTGATACCCCTGTAACGAGGGTTCGGTGAAACCGATTCCAATAACCCGTTGCGGAATGTGAGTGCTGCCGTTGGTCCATAAATTGCTCAATCGCCACCATCCCTTTCCCGATACCCTGACTTAGTCCCGGAAATCCTTACGGCCTAAGCTCTAAATATATCAGAGTAGCCCCGATAAGGTCTGATTTGTTTCGGGATTGTTTTCACCGTTGATTCCATCTTCGGAATTCATCCGCTGTCCCGTTGATAGTGCTGCTATTTTTATCTGCTGGTAGGCAGTCCGAATGGAGATTGACCAGCACCCGACGGTTACCACGTGGTGGTATTATAAGCAAAGTTGATGTGTAGGAAACAGTTGCATCACTGGATATCGCCAGGTTGTCATCTCTCAGTGTCTTGTCCATTTCTCCAGCATCCAACTGTCAATTGCTAGGCTACCAAAGCAAATTTTGCGGGATATAGCACTAAGCACCTTCAAAAATGCGTTTTAAATTGGCAAAGAATTCGTCCAAACACCTCTTCTGTGTAAGTAACACATAGTTTTACCTCTCAAAAAATATTTCGGAGGGAAGATATTATCAATACAGCAGAAATCGCTATTTGACGTATCGTCTCGTAAACTAAAGATGAGACCTGTGCCAAAGAATCTTTCCTCGGAATCTATTTATTCAACATGTTCAGGGTATAAATACGCACGAGAACTACTTTGTCCTTCAACACTGCTTAGAATTGAAGGACAAATATCAGACCAATAGAACACTTAATATTCTAAATGACAAGTGAGAGCTAGTGCAAATGAATTTTCACTGCCAATTATCATTTTGTAACCATTTTTTAAACTGGACTTGGGGTACATCCAATTACCTTTTTGTAGATACAATAATAAATGTGTATACGTAACCTCTACTCAAAGGACTTAATCTGTAACAAGAGATTACGAGAAATTAATACAAAATATTCCTCCGAGACCTATGCGTATACTCGAAACTCCAAAAGGCTTAAACTACACTTTAGTCCTTCTGACCATTCAAGCAAAACCTCTTACGCACACACAACATTGAAGCTACATAATTTAGTGGTTCGTCCCTTTTTCACAGACTTTTATTAAAATTTACGACTTGTTTGAATAAATTACATTCGGAGACCAATATATATTTTAATTTCGACAAGAAGGCTTAGTGTTGTATATTCTTTCGAATTCACCTGGGAAATGGTATACTACAATATATGTATGTGAACCCTTGAAGGTATCGTATCTCAACTAAATATCACAATCGCAAAGGACTATAATTTGGCAATTTTGATTGTGTTTAACTCATATATTGTATTTCATGGATACAAAATATAAAAACGAATCATCTGACAAACCGAATATTGTGTTTGCATTAAAATTTTGACATTCCAGATATTTTCTCATTTTTTTTGTTGGCTTTTCACGATTTTTCAGTTTCACGTTTCAGGTTTCAGATTGTAGGCTTTCAGTTTCGGTTTTCGGTTTGATTTCGATCGAATGAATATGCAAATTAATTATTATTTGTTTACGGATGAGAAAATCATATTATTTTGCCAATAACTACCTACGTCAATCTATCAATCATCTACTTGAGCATACATCAATCTATCGATTCGAATCTCAGTTGTAGTACAATACATACAACGCCACCACCAACCATCCGGAGATATGGTTAATGGAAAATTATTTGTTTTTTACTGTTTTTATCACGTCGAATTTTATCCGCGGTAAAATTGTTTTTATTTGCATTTTTTCCAGATTTTTTTTTTTTTTTTTTTTAGTTTTTGATGCTCGGTGACCACCGGAAATGGTGAATAATTTTGAGCAATTTTTTTTTTTTCGCAGGTTTTGGTTTTGGTACTTCAATATCGCTTTACAGTTAATGTTTGAGTTGATTGAAAACATTTTATTTGCATATCGATGTGTAATTTATTGAAGATACCAGAAAAAAAATTAAAAAAATTATGAAACAGACATGTTCGTATAGCGCTGGTTATTAAAATTAAATGTAAACAGAAGTTTCAAATTGTATTACCAACTGTCATATCGAGTTCTGGTTAGTTAATCAAAATTACATTTAAATATTAATCATAGATACTTTTCTCTTCCAATGGCAATATTTACACTGATGCTGTTTTCAATTACATTGAGCGATAATTTTTTTCCTCTTTTTTTTTCGTATTTCACTTTATTGGATTTTGACGGAGTTACACTCGTATTCGCATGTAAATTAAATTATAGTTTTTCTCAAAATACTCGTAGTTGAATTACATGAGGTATTGAGCCTTCACGCAGTTAACATTCGAATGTTACTCCCTGCACCAACCAGATAGTCATGTGTGTAGATGAATTATCAAGGCCCGCCACAACATTTGGTCAAAATTTTAGTTTCGATTGCCGAAATACATGGTCACTTTTACTTGTTATCTAAATGAGGTTCAAAAATGAAAAGAAGTGAACCAAAGCCTCTTAGTCTCCCCTCCATATAGCATCGGTCCATTGTTTCTGCATAGGTCTTACGAGAAACTTGAAATCGTCTTCTTACGAAGCACCACATCTTAGTTGAAGTCATTCGGTACGCTGGGTCACTCCTCTGGCTTTGATCTAAGCCTAAACCCGAAAATTTTTCCGATGAAATATCAGCCGCACTAGCCTGAGGAAAACATGCTACGAGATCTCGGATTATTTGCTTAAAAGTTCAAATTGACTCATGAATAGTTGCTTAAATAGAGTGACTGCCTGACAAGGTATATATATTCTCGCGAAGGTGGAAACCTTGCATAGGCACCAATACGACGTCCATTGGTAGTGTCAGATTCTTACCGACTAAAACTACCTCCCGGGGAATCTTTCCGTTTATTCCCCCGCGGAACTACAGCTAAGTATTACTTCGCGAAGGACGGATTTGAGCTTTTTGCTTCGTCACGAAGTGCTTAGCGAATTCGCGTTCCGCTGCTGTTCTAAATTATTTAGATCGCACATTATTCGTACTGCTGCATGGTTCACAGTAGCCCAAAGATCTTCGGATTTCAACATATATTCAACTATGCTTACTGGTGTTGGCCGTTCACCAAATTCTTCACACAATATAGCTCTTTCGTTTGCATACAGAGCACTTTCGAAGAAAACGTGGTCCACGTTCTCTACCGAGTTTATGTAGTGAGGACAGGACGGACTTGAATCACGGTTTTGCTTGAATAGATATTTCCAGAAATAACCCTGACCCATCAAGAACTGTGTAAGATAGTAATTCAGTTCGCCGTGTTTTTTTCCTTTGCCCAACTATCAATCCTTGGAATTAGTCGGTACGTCCATCTCCCTTTTTGGGACTCCTTCCATTGTTGTTGCCACGTGTCATTGTACTGCGGCTTCTTTCGAATTTCTTCGTTTGATTTATGGATGATCCGATTTTCAAAAAGTCGCAGCTTCTTAAGCTACCGATTGCTACCATAGAAGATAGTACCAATATCGCGTAGCGGGAAACCGTTTGAAATGCACATAATCTATATTCAGACTTGATTACCCTCATGTGGGTCTTTTTATTTGCGACGTCAGACCACATTTGTGCCCCGTACAGCTATACGGAGGCTACAACTCTCGCAAGCATTAATCGTTTGCCATGGGCCGCCGACATTCGACATGAGTCTCGAAAGAGCGCTTATCGCTTTTGACGATTTCTTGCAATCGTATGAGAGGTAATGCTTGAAATTAAGCCGAGCATTAATCATCACTTCCAGGTATTTTATAAATTGGCTGGAAATAATTGTGTGCTCTCCTATTTTTATCTTTATCGTCTCTAGCACCCGTCCACTCATAATGAGAACGGATTCCGTTTTATGTTCCGCGAGGTCTAAAATCACATCACGTAGCCAGTCGTTTCGCCACGACTACAACAGCAATACCATCCGCGAAACCTATATTGAAGACTTCCCTGGGGACTGGGAGTCGTAGAATGTCGTCATACATCACGCTCTACAGTAAGGGACCTAACACTGATCCTTGGGGCACGCCCCCTGTAATTTTATATAATTTCGTCCCGTCGTCGGAGTCATAAAGGAGCAACCTATCGATAAAGTAGCTCCTGACCCTTCTTAATATGTACTTCGGTACATTTAATCCTTGGAGGCATTGTAAAATACGTGACCAGTTCGCCGAGTTAAAAACATTTTTCACGTCAAGTGGAACCCCGGCATTGTACTTTTTACTGCCTCCTTTCCATCGCCTCCGCCCCATCGCTAGCTATAACTTCTTCCCATCTTTTTGGCAGAGCTCGAATACCGTTACGGTTAAAGTGTTCATCTTTTGAGGCTATCCACGAATCAAGCCATTTGTATGAGCGAAACTGTTGTTGATGCATCACTGAACGGAACAAGTAATAATCGGACAGCGCAATATCTGGGGAATATGGCGAGTGGGGTAAAATTTCCCATTTGAGCATTTTCCGGTAGGTTTCTACGAGTTTGGCAACTTTTTCGTGTCTCTGCTGGTATTTTAGCCGTTTTTCGTGCAGTGCTCAGCTCAATCGCATCAATTGAAGTCTTAACCGTTCCCACCAAATACACAGCAAAACATAGGAATAGCAGGAATATTCGGCTGAAACGACGACGTAGAAGCGTGACCGAGCAGTCTCCATGACTTTCTTCTCTTTGAGTTGCTGCATTGAATCCATTTTTCATCACCCGTCACGATGCGATGAAAATAACTTTTCCTCTTTTTCCACTGGAGCAGTTGTTCACAGGCGAAAACACGACGCTTCAAATCATAAGGAACCCAAGTGCTGAAGCAAGCTCTTCTTGCGTTTGGCACGGATCCTCATCGAGCAATGGCTCCAATTTACAATATTCAAACCGGAATAACCGTCTTTGAAGCGATGGAACCAATCACGGCACGTTGTTTCACTTAGAACAGCTCTCGATGCGCTTCAGCCACCGTTTGCTTCAAATGAAATAAGAAAATCAACATTTTCCGCAAGAAGTCTAAAGGCGTCAAATCGTTGACGTTGGGAGCCAGTCAACTTCTCCTCTAACCGAAATATTGCGATCTTCAACTTTGGTACGCAATCAATTTATTGATTTGTGGCTTGTGTGGGCTTAGCACTATCCTGCTGAAACCAGACCCAATTCATTCAATTTTGGAAAAAAGAAAGCCAGTCAACATGTTGCGGTAACGTTCTCTATTCACTGTGACTGTCTCTTCAGCCTCATATTCGAAAAACTACGGGCCAATGATACCTCCAACCCATAATCCGTACCATACAGCGATATTGGATGCATTGGTTTTTCATGAATCTCATATGGGTTTTCCGGTCCCCAAGAATGACGATTTTGTTTATTTACGTAATTCGATGACAAGTTTTCCTGGCGATCCAGCATCCATTTTACAAATCGGCGACGTCAAAGATGGTTTAAAGGCTTAAAATGTTGTGTTTTTTGGATTTTGTACTCATGCCACCAGTGAGGCCCAATTGATTGACTTTGGAAACGAATTGAGGTGTCTGGCTGGCTTTGAACACTTTCGCTCACAGTGGCCGAACATACTGGCCGAACATGCTGACATGGAGTTTGACCCAATACAGAACAAACATCCATACCATCTGTTGGCTGTTTAGAATTACAAGAACCTATTTATGCTCGTATAAAAGGAAGTCAACACGCTAGAAAATTAGGTGGGACAGTTCCCTAAAGTAACCAACATGTCTTATCGAAGAGTTTTTATAAAGAATTGATAATCAACATTTCTTGTGTAAATATCTATTAAATAGCTCTCCAGACTATTCAGAGATTTTAGTGCAGCCATCAGGAAAATAATCATCATCATAGATGGAACTCAAATGCTTAAAATATAGATCTATAATACTCATACGTACTATCTAACTCCATAGCTCATTTGTGCACGCAATTTAGCTCTTTCACCTCAGTTACAACTCAAATAAATCGATTCCTACAAATAAATTTATAAGTTTTCCAATCTAGGTCCCCAAATCACATCTACATTCTCGTAATCATAGTCGTCATCTTCATAATCCTTCTCATTATAAATTCCAGAAAATTTATGTTGTAATAGCCATAAACGAAATGTAATTAAGGGATTGCACAGAATTATATATAAGCCGTTTGGCACCATTGAAAGTACACACGGCCTTCCAATACAAATTTCACATACAATAGTATTTAGTTGCACCTGCACCCGATACCAGATACCAGATCCTCTACAGCTTCACACGCATTTACTTGTAGAGTATTAGGCGCACAGGCAATAATAATGATGGTAAGGCATTCGTTACTTAGAAGACACATAAAGACCAACAATGAGATGTAATTTGAATAGACTTAGACGTACATACTCGTAGACATGAAGATATTCAGTTGGTAGACGAAGCCAAAGAAACGACAAAGCTAAACGCTGATATTTTACGAGTATATATAATAATTAAGCGATGTAGCAACAATTAACAAGAGATGACAACAAAACGTTGGCAATTTCCACTGGGGAGATCCAAAATATACATTTGTATCTGAATCTGATGCCAAATCCGAATCTGACTCTGTCTCTGAATCCAATTCCCAGTGCTTTTGAATGCATTTGCATATGCATACACAGAAGGGGATGAAAGTGTTCTGAAACGACAATTAGTCACTATTGTGTGTACAGTCGGAGAGTTCAAAATTTCAAAATTATTCTGAAATGAAACAGTGCTAAGAGATACAATTGTATATTTGCAATACAATACCCATTCTAATCAGAGAAGGTCACATGGATTTTCTTATTGAGCAGGGATGCCAACCATTTTTATAAATATATAAAAGGCTAAAGGTTGCATAAGAACTTTAAAAACAGTGCCTTTGGCTTTAAATATGAGCTGATGTTTCGACATCATCAAAGAGATAGCCGAGACAATGGCAAGATACTAAAGTAAATTGAATAAATGGTATTGAGTCTCTATGTGGATCGCAGACTGAAACAGAGTATCGCTCGAATAGAAGAATGAGTTCAAGGTTCCCCTCTTCGCATTACGATATTAAATAGCACGCTGTGTGCTTTTCAACATGTATAGCATACAAGTTTGGCAATCGATCCCTGTTATACGATCACCGTCAGTACGTTTACAGCGACTGGTTCTTTGGTGTCAATTTTCCACCACTCTTCCACACATATCAGCCGATACGTTGGCAATTTAACGTTCGATATTGTTCCTGAACTCCTATTCTTTTGTTAGCTTGATGCTATAAACCAACGACGGACGTAAGGTAAGGACGTAAAAAGAAATCCAACGGCGTTAAATCGCATAAGCGAGATGGCCATTTCTACAGTAACATTTCTCGAGATAACACTATTGCCGAACTTCCCCTTCAATAGATCAATTGTTTGGCCAACTCTGTGGGATGTGGCACCATCTTGTTGGAGCCACATATCACTGATGTATAGTCGATCTAATGGTCTTCTAACATGGCACGATAGCAAAATCCATTGAGCGAACCATGCCGATCATCGACGAAAAAATACGGTCCGATCGCACCTTCGGCATGAATCCACACCAAACGGTCACTTTTCACTCTCGCAGCACATGTTGCTGATCAATAATGCATACGAGTATTTTGCTTATTAACGCACCTATTAAGCCGAAAATGAGCTTCATCGCTGGAGATGATTTTTGATGAAAACCGAGATTTTTGTCAAACTTTTGCAGAGCCAAGAGAAGTTTCGACGCCTTTAATAGCCAAGAGGCCTCATTTCTCGAAGTGAGGTTTAGGGTGTCTTGCCACAATGTCGACTGAGAGATTCCCAATTCTACCAACGGCGTGGAATCGATTAATTTGGTTCTTTATAAATTGAAACACTTAAGGCTGCTATATTTTCATAACTTGACCCGGTGCGTTGTCTCATTGGCACAGAAACATTTAATGGCAAATATGTTGACATGCATCTGTCCACTATAGCATGATAATTACGACCGAAAATTGGAATACGTGCTCCTAAAGTTACGATTACCGACTCAGAATTTAGGAGGTCATTTGTAGCAATTTCCAAACGTTGCTGGTTATTGAACATGACCATGATCAAAATGTAAATTAAATTGTTGGCCCATTTTTGGCACTTTTTTAAGTCAATTAAGCAGTTTTTGGCTAGGTATGAGAATAAGTCGTAAAGTATATTTTATACCGCTTTATGAGGGTGGCCCTACTGAATAATTTTTTTTTTTTCCATAAAATACATTTGGCAGCAATATGGCTTTGTTTCAAATTCAGAATACCAATGTGAATGAATGGTCCTCGATTGAATGACAACGATGAAATAATGCGCTGCCATATTGGACGGTACATCAGCTCAAATGAAGCTGTTTGGCGTATCTTTGGTTTCCCAATTCATATACGGGACCCAACAGTTATACATACATTTAGCCGTCCATCTTGAAAACGGCCAGCGCGTATTTTGCAACAATGAGAAAGCAATTGAGCGTTGCCATGAATCTACCAAATATTACAGTCACAGAATTTTTCAGTGCCTTTGCGTGATGCGTGCCCCGGCCTATTCAAATCAAACACTTTGGGCCGGGTATATACAATATTTGCCGGGTCAGCTCGTTTTTTGTATTTTCTCCCGAGCTATTCTAAGTTGCTTTCATAGCTTTTTGAACTTTTGCGGGTCTAAAGATAATGCTTGAGGCATACGAGGTGAATTTTGTTGAACTTTACACAACAAATGCTAAAACAACCGATGTCTCAAAAACTAGGATACTGGCTTAGTCATAGTGCCTTAGTAGAATACATCACTAATTAAAGGAACACCAAAATGTGAGGCTAACTTTTTAAGCTTAGTAACGTAAAATTCTTGTTGAAAAGGAGAACAGTGAATTATAGATATGGCTTACTTACTTACTACCTTATCTGATTAATCTTAGATACCAACATCATAGACAAGAGCGTTCTTTTGTCTCACGCAGTCAAATGTGCTGCTTTTTTCTTCTAGTACCTCAAGCTAGCAATCAACAGCCTTATTGCCTAGACCACTCTTGTCGATCTCCCCGATTCGACAAAACCGGCTGCCTCCTTCAATAACTCGCTGAATTCACGTTTCAGTCTTTTTAGGGTCTTTTACAGACAAAATAAATAAAAAATCACGTTTTTTGAATGCGCCGAAAAGTCCTATAAATAAATAAAACCTTGCCATTCAATTTTGAAAGATAGCTTCATGTAAATGTTGACCACGCCTACGTTTTAAATGGTCCATACGGAGAGTCCAATTTTGCCGCACTTTTTCGAGCATATTTGCTGGTATCTCGCTAACAACAATTGTAAAGTTGTCTTTCCAGGCTGCCATTGACTCTGGCTTATCGGCATAGATGAGTAAATTGATGTATCCACATGAAAAAATAATCCAAAGACATCACTTCGCACGATCTACAAAACGAGAGATAAATTGCTCACCCAACTCATTTCTCAATTGGTCCATCGATTCGCGTGCTGTATGCGATCTAGCGCCGTCTTGCTGGAACCACATCTCGACCACGTTCAGCTCATGCATTGTGGGTTAAAAAAAAGTTCAAAATCATTGAAGGATATCGGGTGCCATTGACGGTAACGTCGCTCTCATGGTCACCTTTGAAAAAATACGTGCCAATGATTCCGCCAAACAATAAACCGTAATAAACAGTAAATTTCGCCAGATGCATTGGCAGCACTTGTATTGCTTGGGGTTGCTCATCGGACCATGATACGTTAGTTTTTTTTAATTAACATACCCATTCCTCTGGAACTAGCCTGATGACAATTTTCGATTCGACCGAAAATTCGACGCTGTGGCATGTTGTTCGGCTTCAGTTCATGCACGAGCTGTACTTTTTAAGGTTTAAGACCAAGATTCTTGCCTAAAATCTTCCACGTAGTCGAGTAACGCAACGCCAATTGCTGCCAAATACGACAAATGAAAAAATTACGGATTTAATAGGATCTCTTGACAAATAAAATTCAGGGAATTCGGCAGCAGTCCGGATGTTGGCCTAAAGATTTACTACCTGCAAGTCCTTATTCAACTTGCTTAAGTTTTCCGATTTATCAGCACGAAGTTGACAAGAATGTAAGTGTGTCGTAGTTTGCTTACCAACTTGAGGGAGGATATTAATTTATGAAACAAAAATCAGAGGTCTAAGGAATGAGCCCTGAGGAATGCCTTTAAAAGATTTTAACACGATAGAAACATTTGTAGCTCCGTCTAAAGATTGTTTTTTGGAATTTTGCCTAGTTCCCCGAACCGAAGCCTATAGAGATGAACAAGGAAACATCGTAGTAGAATCGCAGTCAATGCTGAGGATTTGGAAAGACAATTTCTGCAGACTGTATAACGGCGATGACGGACCAAATACAGCTGCCAGGCAGAATAAACCTTTCAACCTGGACTATGATGACCAACAATTCCATCCACCCGACCTGGATGAAGTGAAGATAGCTATATCGAAGCTTAAGTCCAACAAAGCTGCTGGAGCGGATGGCCTGACTGCCGAGCTCTTCAAAGCGGCAGGCGATGACTTGGTAAGAAGCATACACCAACTCATCTGTAAACTATGAATGGGACCTCAGCATTGTTTGTCCGATCCTCAAGAAAGACCCCTCTAGACTGAGCCAACTACAGGCATCAGTCTCCTAAACATCGCATATAAGATCTTATCCGCCGTATTGTGTGAACGCCTGAAGCCGTTCGTAAACAACCTGATAGGTCCATATCAGTGTGGCTTCAGGCCAGGAAATTCCACCATCGACCAGATAATCACACTACGGCAGATCTTGCAGAAGACCCATGAGCTTCAGATCGATACACACCACCTATTCATCGATTCACCACCTATTTTTGGCATCCCTGCCAAACTCGCCCAGCTGTGCAGGATGACGATGGTGAATGCATGCTGCTCCATCAAGGTCGGTAAAGATCTCACCGAGACCTTTGATGTCCAGAAAGGATTTAGACAAGGCGATGCACTGTCATTCGATTTTTTCAACATCGTACTTGAAAGAATAGTGCAAAACTCACGAGCAAACACAAGAGGCACTATCTTTCAAAAGTCCGTCCAACTACTCGCATTCGCCGACGATATTGACATAATCGGGAGAAAGCAGCGTGATGTCAGTGGCGCTTTCGCGAGAATTGAGACAGAAGTGGCGAATATGCTGTCAAGGACAACCAACACCGACGTCTCGGACAGAACGTCACCCTCGACAGATATAACTTTGAGGTAGTTAAGGACTTTGTCTACCTAGGCTCCGCTATAAATACAGACAACGACACCGGCGCTGAGATCAAGCGAAGAATAACTCTTGCCAACCGCTGTTTCTTTGGGTTAAGAAGGCAATTGAGTAGCAAAGCCCTCTCTCGGACAACAAAAGTCACCCTTTATAAGACTTTAATAATCACGGTCCTGCTCTATGGCGCAGAGGCATGGACATTATCAAAAATGGATGAGGGTGTTCTTGGTTGCTTCGAGAGAAAAATTCTTCGGGCGATCTTCGGTCCCGTCTACATTGACGGTGAGTGGAGGAGGAGATACAACGACGAACTGTATGGACTGTACAACGACATGGATCTAGCCAGAAGAGTGAAGATCCAAAGACTGAGATGGCTGGGTCATGTAGAGCGGATGGACACCAATGCTCCGGTCCGAAAAGTCTTCGAATCAGCTCCCGAGGGACAGCGCAGTAGAGGAAGGCCAAGACTCAGGTGGCGCACGCAAGTGGAAGAGGACCTCAGCCTTAGCACTTAGCGTGCGAAACTGGAGGCAGCTAGCCAGGGATCGAGCTGGCTGGAGAAGCTTGTTGACTGAGGCCCAGGTCCACTCCGGACTATAGCGCCACCTAAAGTAAATAAGTAAGTTCATAAATATCTGGTATTTAGTCATTACACTGGGATGCACGAGATGACCAGACTTTGTGCCAGGCACTGTTCCTTTATCACTTCCATAAAGTAATATTTGAATGTAACTTTAGCTGAATTTATTTCCTTTACTGCTCTTGTCGACATCTTTTAAACGGAGGACTGCAAAAATTCTTGTTGTTCTAGCTTTTTGCTCCTTGTAACTATTTTCTTTGAATGCCTTGTTGTCATCATACCATATGTTTCGTACAAGAGTTTCAGATACCTACTTCTTTGACGAAAGTGGCTTCGCGACTTCAAGTTGCTGGCATTAGTTGTTAACAACATAGGTAGCTTAAATCTGGTATTGTATCTGACTATTTTTAGTCTACTTTTGTGTACTTTTGCCACCCATGGTGGGTGGCTGTGGTTCAAGTGATCGTGTATTGGCTTCCAAATCGGACGGTTCGGTGTACAATTCCAGCCGCGCCCGAAAGACGCTCTTTTTTTCAGGCAACTAAAACCACGTCAAGTCAAGGTTGCCTAGAATTACAATAACAAGTCCAATTACACCAATAATTAAGTCTCCCCATTAAATGTCGGATGCCACCCATGGAGCGAAATAGCCTCTGAGCCCAAACATTTTTCTTTCTCTCTCTGTCCCATTTTTCTAAATAACGTAACACGTGCTTAAGCACTTTAAGTGCAGTCATAACCACTTGAGTGTTATGCTCTTTTTTAATAAAAAATAAAAAATCCTCCACTGTATGGCAGAGGTTTTTGGGTGTAGTCTAGTCCAAAATACCTCCACATTAGAGATCCCAAGATGAAAATGCTTCACGATTCAGCTTCATTGGCTAGTTGTTAGCCCGATCTTAACCTAACTGCCTCCAGTTAAACAACAAGTCGGTTTAGGTCACTTGTGCGTGCCACATGAGAAAAGGTCTACCTGTACTATATTGCCCCTCCCGATTAAATTCGAGGACTCTGTGGGCCGAAGCATTGGTGTCCATTCGTTTCACTGCTTGTATAATTCGTCGTTGAATCCTCTTTTCCAAAGCCCGCCAATACAAACGGGACCAACTATTTTGCGGATAATTTTCTCTCAAAATGACTGAGAATATTTTCATTCGCTTTCGATAGACTGACTATATGCTGCAGCGCCAAATAGTAAAATTTGGATGATCAAATTTCTTATACCGCGTCTACATATATATCCTGAAGCTGCCGACTGTGATGTTCTGCCCAACTCGCTAAAACTGTATGCCCCATCTTGTTGACTGAAAATATTTAACTTTTCCCTCATTGAGTTTCTGTTTCAATGAATGCACAAGTGACAGAACGTTGTATTCTCCCAATTATGTCGATATCATCAGCGTACGCTTGTAGTTGCACATACTTCCGAAAAATTGCGCCTTCAGCGCGGTGTTCGCTTGCGAGTTCCGCACATTTCTTTCAAGTATGAAGTTCAAGAGCTAAGAAGCAGCTCTCGACCTTGGTTGCAACGCCGCTTTGCCCTTCCCATTTAGCTGCATCCGTTTGCCGACGTCATTCAAAAAAGAAGGCACTTCCTGATAGTGGTCGAGTGGAATCTAGTACATTATAGTAGTTGCGGCATCTTTGGTGGCGCGTTACCATCGTTGTTACTGGTCCTCGGTACTCGAAACAAGTGCCATAAGAGTTGTTGAAAGATTTCCGTATATGCGTTCGGCCAAGATTCTGACGCGTGCTCATGTGATTGTATTTCTGAAATTGGAAATGAGACATTCTCAGCCCCATGGAGAAACCTTATTTCGATGTCGAGCATGCGCAAACTCCTAGTGGTGGAGTTTCTGTATTTCACAATATCTCCTGAGATACAGGAGGTAAGGTAAAGTGATCCTTTTGGTGAAAAGCTCAAATATTACTTGGCAGCGGATTACACGGATCAATCTTCTGAAAATATAGTCTCCGGGGTGACTAAACCGGGCACTAAATCATTGAAATAGATCGCAATCTTGGGAACTCATTTGTGAAGCTCACAAAACTAAAAACTCAGCTTTAAGGAAAAATCAAAAGCCCACGATAGATTCATGGAGAAAATTTAAGGTTCTCCGAAACAATCTAAGCAATTGGCAACATTAGTACTCTGGTCAAGCCACAGTGACAACTGATTAATGGCATATCATTCATTTTTGTGTCCACCTTTAAGTGATATGCTTATGTTATGACATTGTTGGCCATAATCAGTGGTAGAAAATACCAGAAGCAGTTTACCTCAGGTGCCATATCAAATTTACAAGGACAACCAATGGATGAACCGCTGTGATGAGCTTCTTTCTAGAATGCGAATCCATCGTTTTGGATAAAGTAAATGTCTATGGTATATGGGTATGTGTGTGTGTGTGCCCAAACATGGAACTTTTATGTTAATGATGACGGGCGACTATGATGCTGATGATAATGATGATGATGGTACTTCTGCTGCTGTTGCTGCTTCTGCCAATGCTGATACTGATGCTGATGCTGATGCCGGTGCTGATGATGACGTCTGCAAATGTCTAACCGAATGAGCTGTGCATGTGTAAGAAGGAATCCATGGATCGTTCCTCACATATTATAAATTATAATGAAAACCCAATGCCACGAGAGCCCCAATAGCTGTAACAGCATCAGCATCAGCATCAGCATCAGCACCCAGTCCAGAGTTGAAACGGGTGGTGGTAGTGTGCAATTTGATTATGTTAATGCGGGACGAGACATGCATGTGAGTATGACTATGAGAATATGAGGATAGCAACATCGTAAGGGCGGTTGAGCTTGGGCTGTCTGAATTTCAGGACACACGCTGTACCCTCCCCTTTGACGACGGCGGGGGGTGTAGACTACTTTTGCAAACGGTAGCGGAAAATTTATCGATAGTCTAATTGTGGCATATCTTCTCAACTCATCCGTTCCATCTGTGGTCGATTGAGGTTGTTGTCGGAGAGTCTAGGTGACGGACGCCGGTAATGTAGGTGGTAGGGTCGGTGGAATTTTCGCTTACATATCATAATTTAATGCCTGGACCTTATGTGGCGCCACACATGCGATTAAACGCATCACATTTACTATATTCCTGGCAGCTGTATTCCTATGTAACTCTCTTGATGCCCCTTATAGTGCCTCTCTACTGCCTGCCTGCCTGCCACTGTCGGTTTTGTTCGATCAACAACAGGATTCAGTTCGTTTTGAGATTTTTTTTTTTGTTTTTTTTTTTTATTTTTTCTGAACATTTTGCATCTGCATTCGTTGGTTCGCATCCATTTCATGAATATGAGATGAAGTTGCTATGGTGATGTGTTGTTGATATGGCTAGGCACTGTCAGTGATGGTGGACGATGACTCCACTTTTGTTGCACATTTTGTTCGGCATGCGTTAAATAACAGACAGGGTAGATAGGTATTTTTAAGTTTTGCATAATTTACATGAACATTGAGCATATGATCGGTGTCCTTCCGCAAATCCCGTATGGCAGGCAGGTGGTTTCGACAGGTTTCCTGGCTTAATTCCCATGGAAGATACTACCGACCTGCTGGTAGCGCGGCGTTATGCAACGTAACAAATTAAATGAAAGACATTTCACGTTTATTGAATTCGACATTTAATTTATGATACATGGAGCTTGGCCATGGTCTTTGCCTAAAGGGTGAAGGACTGGTTTTTGAGAGAATTATCAAGAAATCAAAAGTATCTGAAGGTTTTTCATCGGCTGAGGAGAGTTTGTTTTAGTAAATTGAATAGACGTATACTTCAGCCGTAGATTGTTATGACAAGACAGAATTGCCCCAAAGGAAACAGGAATATTTTACACTTCTAATGTCACAATGAAAGCATGAGACCTTGCAGGAGTGGTAACTTCCAAAGTTTGTGCTTGGAGGGATGGGGGATTGTTTCTTCAACCGAAGACTTTGCGGCTCTGCTACATATCATTGTTCAGCATCACATGGAAATATTTTATCTGAGCAGCCTTTTCGCCAAGAAACAGGATATGGATTGTAGTCAAATTAGCTGCGCTGTAAAACCCTAACTTTTCTAAAAGAAAAACAGTTTTATTTTGTATTGATAATGACAATAAAATACTGCTGGTTCTGATAAGCATTTTGGCTAGTGATTTGGCCGATTTCTACAATGGCGTTAAGTAACTGGCTTTTCAACGATGAAACCCCGTATCGCGTCTCACCTCATTTTCCTAAAGATTCAGCCGATCTAAGCGCACAGGAGCATCTGATTGGATGCGGGCAATATACCTCAAGTTTAGAGCGAATAAATGGCTTATACAAATGTATTGAGGCTAGATCCGAGAGGAAAATATCACTTGTGGAAACTCAGTGATTTTGCAGAATTTTTGACGACATCGAAATGAATTATTGCAAATGCCATTCATGGATTATGGTTGTGCATTTAAATGAGGCGTTAACGACGGCGGACATCATAGTTTTTTGTGAAATTTTATTCTGTACGTGACTCTCCTAAATAATAAACCTGACAAACCTAATAAACCTGACAAGCGCTGCAGCTGATTATTTTAAATGAGAAAGAGTGTCGATGATAGAACGAAGCCGAAGGAACCGCCTAAGACAATGCCAATTGAACATTCTAATCCATTCATTGATCTGTTACTATGTTACACGTGTTTGAACCATCAAGTGTAATTATCTTGCTTACACCAAGTTCCCAAATTTGAAAAAACTTACCGGAGCTGCTATCTTCCCTCAGGAAAATCAGAAATATATCTCAGAAAACAGCTACACAAGAGAATAGCTCAGGAGGTGAACAATTCCTTTACAGTAGATCGCATACGGACAAACTCAAGACAAAACATAGAAGCGCGAAGTGTTGCCGAAAGCGTGAGTGCTAAAGTTTTACTCCTTCAGCGGCGACAAAGAAGAAAATTGGGTCGACGCAAGTGACACCTACTAAAACCAAGCAACATTTTCCACTCCCTCCTTCAATGGAACTCTCCGTGATAGACCCAACTCCATCGACAAAACCAAAAACGTCGGTGGCGGTGGTTTAGGCGCTCACGATATCCGGATGAAGCCGGTACTACAGCTAGCGTAGGTCGGTTAATGTGGCAAAATCCACGCTGAGAAACAATTTCAATAGTGGCTTTCCCCACACACAAGATCAGGCTGGCACGTTGTTGCAATCAAGAAAGTTGCACTATGTTCGTCTACTGTTGAAGCTAGCTTAAAGAGAGAATGTCTACATTCAACTCTTCGGGTGAATTTTCTGCTTTACGCTATCAATATGTATTGTGTCTAAGCAAAATAATTAGCTTTACTTCCAATTAGATCATGTCTAGTGACTGTCTGGTCTAAAGCAAAGGTAGTACTAGACGTGATCCAAGATTGGTGCCTTAGGAATTGGCTCTCAGTCAATCCTCTCAAAACTAAGGAAGCTCTAGTGTTTGAAGGCATCATCATACATTTTTCCAAAGATGCTTAGTATTTGGGTGGCACCTTGCTTAGCAAATTTCTATGGGTCGAACATGTTACTTCGAAGACGCCTGTAAGTGGAAGGTTCCCGACAGAAGTGGAAATCTTAAAAAATCAGAAATGGGCCGACCTACATTGGTAGTTCCGGATTCCTATCAGCTTAAACCCTGAGCAATTAAAGCCAATTATTCCCTCGCGGGACCGAAACATAGTACTATATTACTTCACGAGGGACGGTGTTGAGCTTTGGCTTCGCCATTAGGTGTTTGATAGATTATCATTGATGGTGTTGGTACATCACATACGGAAGTTCAGTTTTCTTCGCTTTTAAACACACAATTTACGATATTATTCTTTGCCAGAGCTACGGTTTCTCTCTCACCTTTTTGAAGGTATCAATTGGGCAACCGTCATATAATCTTCTCGCTTCTTTACCGAGATCGGCATTAGGGAACATAGAAGATATGACCAGTATCGCGTCGTGGGATACCTTCCGAAAAGTGCATAATCTGTGCACGGATCTGTAACCCCTCATATACGATGTTCTTTCAACAGCGCATATTTCAGTTCCGTAGAGATGTATGGAAATTTCTACTCCCGCATTATACTTTTGTCTTATTTCGGGCCGCCAATATTAGCCATAAGTCTTAAAAGCGTCCTTGAATGATTTTTCACAAGCATATTCGAGGGAATTATTGTACGTTAGTCTAGTATCAAGCATAAGTTCTATATATTTGATAACCGAGCTGAATGTGACTATGTTCACCAACTCTAATAATTATCATCTTTCGGTCTTTGCTGCTCGCAATGAGGACCGCTTCGGGCTTATGGTCTGCGAGATCTAAGTTCGCGCTGCGGGGCCAACTCTTAATTGTCCATCTCTTCTATGTTTTTTGGCAACAGGAATGTAGTTCACGATATGTACTATAGATGCTTCCCTGATAACCGGAAGATGTAAGTTGTCATCATACATAAAGTTATATAAGAAGGGGCCCAGCACCGAACCTTGGAGCATTCCCCCAGTAACTATGTACCTTTTGGTCTTTTCATCACAATCATAGAGAAGCAATCTATTGGTAAAGTAACTTGAGATCATATTAAGAAGATACTTCGGAACGTTTAGTCTTTGTAGGCAGAACATTAAACGGGACCGATTTAGATTCTTTACATCGAGGGTTACGTCTTCATAATATTTCTTCCTCCTTTCCAGCGTTTACCCTTTATGACAGTATGAGCTTTGTCTGTCACCATTTTTAATGTATTCACTGTGGATTGGACTTTACGGAAGCCGTACTGATGTTCCACGAGTCCACCAGTGTGTTGGATGGCGGCCTGGAGTGTATTGTGTGTAACCCGTTCGAGAATTGAATTTAATATGCAGAAGGTTCTTTCTGTAGTTCTTTCACCGTTGGCATTTCCTTTGACTTGGAAAACATCTTCTACGTCCATGTCGGCATACCACTGAGACTTGGAACAATCTGATCTTTTACTCTACAAAGAGCTCTTCTTGTGACAGAGTTGATATTGGTTGTTATTGGCTATTTGTCGGGCTAAAGAGGCCAACGTTTTCTGGGAAGGGAAACAGAGTCTCAACTTTTCTACGAAGAAAATGTGGTCATGTGGGAAATGGCCTTTGAGGGCCCTTTAGATTAGCCGTTTTGATTCCAGACAGTGTAAACCATACGTCTCCGTTTAGTTGACTACACATTTCCTCAAAGCATTACTTTCTTTTCGCCTTAATGGCGAACTTAAGTTTAGCCCGTGGCTCTTTATACCCTATACGTAGTAAGTCTAGGTTATCACTGTCTTCGCGCTCTGTGGTTCCACCAGTACGTAGCACGACGGCGATATTGTGTTACTATCCTAGCCATGGACGCGTCGACAAGTAGAAAATTCGTTTGCTGTCTACGATTCTGTTATTACAAAATCACGTATTTTAGGAGTTCGTCATTTAAAGTGCCAATATACCACTCGGTTTGTTTGGTCTTAGGCGGGTTTTTTATAGTACGTGGAGCACGATGGATTTATCATTGTCACTCAAAGTCGTATTCCGAATAAGGACGCTACCTACGAAGGTGATGGCGATAACAGAACCCGTATTAGCTATTACTATATCTAAGCCCGAAAGAGCTTCGAGGAAAATCATTCCACTTCTATTTGTTAGCGTATTCTATGGCCCAGGCGTTGAAGTCCCAGTTATAACAATTGGCGTTCCACTTCTTGCATCAAGCACTATCCTCACGATGATCCTTTCGGAGGAGCGGTCTATAGGGACACTGGGAGGAACATGACAGCTGTATAAATACAAACCATTATCTTGGTACGTACAAAGAAGTTTTCAGTGCTATATGAAAGTTCCTGGATGGTGGCATTACCAAATACCCAAATTGCAGACTTGTTTGTCGCATCGGTTACCCAAGTGCTCAGGTTAAGGTTGCGGTATTGTTCGTAGAGTACTACGATGTCAACATTAAGTTAATGCACGGATTGCTGAAGGAGATCCGAAGCTGCCCCGGAATTATTTAAATTTAGTTGTAGTTTTCTCATTGTTTAGCGGGTAGGCTTTCCAGTGCTCTGCCAGTTATAGGCCCAGATTTCACACGCTTCGCGTGCTGGCATCTCTGTTCCGCCTTACAATCCTTCAATTTATGCCCATTTTCTTCACATCAAATGCATGTGTTAGAACGGTCTGTTGGAAATTTACACATTCTTTTCAAGTGAACAAATTCGAGGCGTCTATAACACTAACTAGTTGAAATCTTTTCTCCTATCCAGCATAGTTATTGTACGGTATTGCAAAAGACTATCAAGCCTGAGGTTACAGTTACAGACCCGGTAAGAGAAGTGTGAACTGCAATCATACCTTCGCAAGCCAAAGATGTATGGAACGGCGTTGTTACCCTTATATACGACAATAAGTTTCCGCACTTTCCAAAGACTTCGCAACTATAAGTGAGTATAGGAGTGATGAGTGTTTTAGTGAGAAGGATTCTGTTTTTATCATACCTAGATTTTTAGCGGTATCCACATATTTAATGGGATCATCATTGAGGTGGAGCAGTGGGAATCGGGAGGTGTTTAAGGCTTTCCCTGATATGACCATGCAATTTGACTTTCTGGGGTTCATCATCAGCAGATTCTGTTGTGACCAGTTAAAATTGTTTTCCAAGTCAGAGTTTAGCTGGCAAACGCAATGGTTGATCGAGTCAAGTGAACAGCTGTTGTGTAAATGGGTGTCGTCGGTATACATTTGAACGGAGGAACCTGTGACAATGGAAGATAGCTATTTAACATATCATGGGAACAGGAGGGGTCTCAATATAGGTCCCTGTGGCACTCAACATTCCACCAAAGGTTGGTGAGGACCTGCGAGATGCGAAGCCAAAAGTCTCACTACTGAAGGGGAAAATTTACTTGAGAATTTATCGCATAATATAGCGTGGTTGATGGTATCGAGCGCCTTTGAGAAATCAAGGAGGACTAGAAACGTTAGCTGATCATTATCTAAGTTACGTCTTATGTCGTCTATTACCGTAGAAGGAGCTATGGTGCAGCTATTTTTAGCGGGGAAGCCGGATTGTTTAGATGTCAATTGATTTATTTGTTTCTGCAGAATTTTTTTGGAGACTTTAGAGAGGAATGAAAGTATCGCAATTGGCCGAAAGTCATTACTTGTAGGGTTCTTAGGAATAGGTAAGATTTTGGATTTCTTCCAGAGTAAAGGAAACACACCCGTAGTTAAAATATGATCAAAGATATGGGTAACGTACGGTAACACCTATATTCTTCTTCTTCTTATCCTTTTATTAACCGTTCCCTCGTTATACGAACTTATACGTAACGAGTTTCCCATTTTTACTGCATCGCTGCTGCTCCGCTTATGGGGTTGGCTAATGTCGCAGACCGCAGAACGCGTAGACATACTGCTCGTTCCTCGATCGCTTCAGTGGTTAGCCCCAGGCGTTGTTGCGCATTTGCCATCTGAGAAATCCAGGAATTGTTTTTCCGACCTCGTTTTCTTACAGTTGGAGTGATCGTAGTTGATAGTGCCTTTTTAACCGGATTTTCCGCAGATCTTCTTTGAACGTGGCAATACCAGCTTATTCTATTCGCCTCAAGCTGTTCGGTTACAGAATTCTTTATATGTAGACTTCCTCTTATATGCGTAGATCTAATGCAATCGCGTTTAGTGACTCCACTAGACATCCTTAACATTTTCATCTCCGCTGCCGTCATTTTGTTTTTAAACGCTTCGTACATTGTCCAACACTGTGAACCGTATATAAGAGCTGGTCTAACAACCGTGGTGTAGAGTTTCCCCTTTAATTTAAGTGGAAATTTTCGGTCGCAAAAGATTCCCGAATTTTCCCGCCATTTCATCCACCCACACTCACTCTGTGGTTTACGTCGTCGTCACATTTCGCTTCCATGTTAACGATTGATCCTAAGTACTTAAAGATAGTGCTTTTCGGAATAACTATTCCGTCTTACATTATATCCGGAACAGGTCGCAACGGATGCACAAATGGACACGTCAAATGCTCCGTCTTTGAACGACTTATTTTAAACTCGTTTCTCTCTAGCGCATTTCTCCATGAATCTAAGGCGTTCTGTAAATCTTCGACGCTATCGCTTAGTATAACTGCGTCGTCAGCGAAGAGAATTGGCGTAACATTTGCTTCGCGCATGCAGTCTTTTAAAAGATAGTCGAATACTACGTTAAAGAGGAAAGGGCTAAGTACGCTTCCTTGATGTACTCCGACATTAACTGGAAATTCTCTCGTTAGTCCAGCAGAGCTTTTAACCGCAGTTTTCACGTTTCCGTACATGTCTTGTATTATTCTTACATACGTTTCCGGTACGTTTTGAGACCTCAGCGTGGCCCATATGAGATCCCTAGGCACTCGATCGAATGCTTTCTCGAGGTCGATAAATACCATGTGTAAATCCTTAGACGAATCTCGGTGCTTTTCCATTATTATTCGTAGGCTTTGGATAGCGTCCACCGTCTTCCTTCAACAAATCCACACTGGCTATTATCGAGCTTTATTATTTGCCGAAGACGTTCATTTAAGACTCTTTCGACGATTTTCATTGTGTGTGACATAAGCTTGATTGAACGGTAGTTGTTGCATTCTCGAGTGTCGCCTTTTCCTTTTTCATTATTCAAGCCACCGGTCACAAATTTTCTTTTCATTTCTGATGTATTTCGGCGAAGTTATTTCCATTGAATTTTTTCGCCTCTGTGCAGCGAGCTTAATAATATTTGGCTTTTTAGTATTGTACGATGTTTGAACTTCTTGTATAGCTTGTCTTTTATCTGCCGATCGTGGGGATATTTGTTTCAACTCCTGGTACCGGTTTTTTGCTGCTGCCGCTCGAGTTCGACTCAGGACTTTCTTTGCGACGATTTCAAGACGCTCGTATTCAAGAGCCAGTCGAGCTTTTTCGATATCGTCGCTCTGAAAAAATTTCTCCACGCTTGGAATGCATTCTACTTGACGGCCACAACTCGTTTGGTTTCGTTATCCCACCACCATGTTTCTTGTCGACGTGATGGTATCCCGATATAGTCCCCATAAGGGACTTTGCGAGTGTTATGCATTCCTCGTGTATGCTGTTCCACATTTCTTGCGGGCTAAGTGAGTCTGGGATACCGCTTAAATTTTGAAGTGCTTCTTTAGCCAGTGCGATAAATCTTGCGCATCGTTCCTTCGATAGATTATACCACCGGATTTTTGGCTTTCCGAACGATGCCCGTATTTTTGGTGGTTCCGGCTTGAACAATTCTGTAATGAGCAGACGGTGTTGGCCTACTAGCAATTCTCCAAGTATTACTTTACCATGTTAAGGGTTCTCATCCACATTTTGCAGAGGTGATTATGTATTTGCGTTTCGTGGCTTCCGCTGCTATAGGTGATAAGATGTCGTTGATGTTTAATAAACATTGTATTTAAGGCGGTTAAGCCGTAAGCCCTACACGCTACAAGGATGTCTTCGCCAGCTGAATTTCTGGTTCCAAAGCCTTTACCGCCGTGGCAGTCTTCATAATCAACATTTGTTTCTCCGACGTGGCCATTTAAATCTCCGCCTACGAAGACCATCTCATCGATAGGTATATTTCTAAGCAAATTACCGAACTCTGACCAAAATGTATCTTTTTCCGATTGGTCGCATCCATTTTGTGGAGCGTACGCGCTAACAATGTTCCACGTTTCATTGTGTATGACGAGTTTAACACTCATCAAGCGGTCGCTTATTTTCAAGATACCAACGATGTTGTTTAGAAGATCCGCTGCAACAACGATTCCAACACCGTTTCGTCCATTGACCGTTCCATGGTAGAACACCTTAAAGGCCTTAGTTTTTAAATCTAGAAAACGCGTTTTATTTCCTGTATTACACCACTTCGTTTTCTGTACGCACAGGATTTGTAGAGTTCTGCGACGCATAATCGCTTCCAGTTCTAAACTTTTTGAAGTCATCGATCCGATGTTCCAACTTGCAAACCGAAGTTTAGGAAAATATTTTGGAAACTTCATTTTGCCCGCCCCCGGAATTCGTCGGACTCTGACACAAGCACTTCTGCTTGCTCTGGGATCACCCGAGTGCGTTGCAATCGTGGTGCCAAGCGGGGTAGTGCTATTAATTGCGATCATTTCCATGAAGTGTATCTAAAGTTTGAGTGGTTTGACACTTGTATGCTCATTTCGAATTGATTGACTGTTTTTTTACTCCACCGGTAGTCTCCAGACGTGGGAACCCACTGATTGCATACAAACTTGTGGGAACGTTTTAAGGTGTTAAAGTGTCACAGGCTCATTTTTGGTGTCATAGTTGCCTGTATATGATTGGTGTCCCATTTAGTCGCCTCTTACGACAAGCTGGGACGCACTGCGGCACTATTCTTTATCCGATGCCGCACGGATACGGTAACACCTATATTATGGGAAGAATAACCTTTATGAACTTGAGGTGCATTTCATCTATTCCGACTGAGCTGGATTTAATGGAAAGTAAACTCTCAAGCACATCTGCCTGCTCTATAGCAGAAAACGCGAAGGTTTCGAAAGGCGTTGTACTGGTGCTGATGTTGAGGTTGGGACCATAGTGAGGAGGATAAGCAATCGGAGGGGAATACAACACAGAGTTTTTGTTGAGTACGTAACTATCGACATTGTCAAGAAGGCTACTCTTTTGCTTAGTCACGCCAACCTCTTTGAGGTTCTTCCACAACTGTTTACCAGCTTACAATGATGCGTTCAGGCGTTTAGAATAGTACTGTGTTTTGGCTGCGCGAATTTTGCAAACAACGTTATTACGGAGAGTTCGATATTATCTGAGATGCTCGTCTATTTTAAAGCGCTTCCAACGGTCATACACCTCGTCCCGTTTTTTCATAACTATTTGAATGTCAGTTTTAAACCATGAATTTAGTCCATGTCTTGATGTTTTTGTCTTTAAGGGTACGTGATAGTCGAAAAGTTGAAGGACTTTGGTTTGTAAGAATTCGACTTGTTGATTAGGTGAGGACATGAAATATAATTGCTCCCAGTTTATGGTGCGCACGTCGTTTTCCAACACAAGGTAACCAACATGTCGAAAATCTCTAAAATCAAATGTATTGGTTTATACCTGGTTACCAAAATCGAGTGTAATGTAGATAAGGTCGTGTTTGGAGAACCCAGGAGCTGTCAATTGATCATAAAAAATAAATTTTTTGGTTTTGCTAACGAGTAGTGTACTTAAGAGTCTGTTAAGTGCGTTGGTGTAGAAGAGTTAACAGGAGAAAGGTTAAGTGAACTCATATCACCGAAAAGTTTACGCTCCATTAAGAGATCACTGTATTACGTTGGATGAGTTCACTGAGATTTCTTCTAGCAGGGAAGTGAGATGACACAGGTTAACTGATTTGTTTGGTCTAAAGACGACTGCAAGAAGAATTGTATCAACGTTGCTAATCAGGTTCAGAAACAAGTTATGCTGGGACCGACATTTTATTTATACATTACGGAATATACCAACTCTAACTTCTCCACCAATTTGATCAATTCTGTCAAATCGATAAATTTGATAACCTTGTAAGCGATACAGTTCGTCATTTATATCTTCACTATCAGAAACGGAAGAGATCCAAGTTTCAGAAACGCAAATGATGTCGATCCCGGAACCTTCAAACAGATAACGAAATTTATCTTCTTTTGGCCAAAGACTTTGTGCGTTGTCAATTTCGCAGTTGGCGTTTAGTTGATCGGAAATAGCAAGGCAGAGCTCTTCCTTCGTTGTTACTTCGTCTTCGTCCTTGCATTTTCGCCAAGCGATTCTCCTATTTTCTTTGTCAAGCCTGCGCTGAAAACATCGGCAGATTTCTTTAGTGAGAGTCAGAGATCTCCGCAAGCTGTTTTCCGACAAAGAAGCTGTCAGGAAGACTTTGTCACATTTTGCCTCAGCTTCATGGAGTGTTTCCCTAGTATGCCAGGCTTTATTCTGTTTGCACTGATGAATTTCTCTCCCCTGAAGCCTTTTAAACAACAGTAATTTGCACTTTGATGGCTTTTCGTGCCAACTGTTTTTTTTACTCTGGTCTTATGGGCATGTCTTCTAAGGACACCATAAGTGTGCTTGGTAAAATCGATACAACATCTCACGAAGCTTGCTTTGAAAGTTGTGATGACATCGCTGAATAATAGCTCTATGAATGTGCTGTCTACACTCGCATCTTGCTGAAGGTACACGATGCTGACGTGGTGAATGCTAGTACATTAACACTTTGTCACTGAGTCCTTACTTATCTTTCTTTAAAATACTAAGAAATATCAGTAAAAGGAACATCCGATGAGATTGCTTGAAATTGTGATTAAGAACTTCGACTATTCCCTTTTCTATGGTCACCGCGTTCAGTATTTTGGCGTCAGTGGAACCACCTTGCGGCGTATTTTGAAGGATTATTTGCATTTCCTTCCGTATAAAGTACAATTAAATGAAAGAATATTGCCGACAGATCGTCCACGTTGCTTGGAAGAGGCCCATTTCACACTCTCTGGCAGCGTTCATAAGCGAAATTTCTGCATTTGAGGATCGAAGAATGCACACGAAATCCATGAAACACCATGGCCTTTGCGCCAAAACGATCATTGGGCCATTTTTTGTCAGAGAAGGCGAAGCAGTCGATGAGAATCGATATCGGTGGATGTTGGCTCATTATGTCTGCCAACAAATGTGTGAAAAAGAGCTGAATGATTACTTTTTTCAACAAGACCGTACGCCATGCTACACTGCAGTTTCTGCAACGAAAATTCCTTTGACATGTACTGTCAAAAAATAGTGACATTGACTGGCCATCTAGATCTCCGGATTTGACCCCTCCGGGCTTCTTTTTGTGGGATTATATGAAAAGCAAAGTGTACGCCAGCAAGCTTCTGACTATTGACGAACTCAAGGCCAACATTCGTGCCAAAATCATTGCCATATCATCCGAGATGCTCGTAAAAGTGATGGAAAACACAGAAAAAAGTTTAAATTTTGCTTTGGTGAGCAAAGGCGGTCACTTGATTGATGATGTATTCAAAAACTAGTCCAAATGAATTGTAAAAGACCAAAAATACCTATAAAATATTCACATACCGACTCTGGTTGAATTTTCAACTGATACTACCTTGTCCGAACTGCACTTTACATTGGTAACATTGTAAATTGTGATCTGATTCGCATTCGTGTTATGCGTTTCGAAATCTACTAACGAGGCACATGGTGTATGTTAAAGCTATTTTCGTAAATTGTTTTTTTATATACCTATACCTCGTACGACGTCTGAAGCCAAATAATCTTTTATTGCCATTTCTCATGGGCCTTGACATTTTTTGTAGGTTCTCCCTGCTCCCACGTCTCCAATTAGAGTCCTTTGTGTTACTTCAATATTTCAACATATTTCCCATCATCGTCTCCTGAGCGACGGCTTCTGTTTCTGTTTCTAATCGTTTCACCGAAAGCCACAAAACCAAAATCCCCCTACTTCAGCATACATACTCCTATATGTATGTAGGTACATATGTAAGAGCTAAAGCTAAACTAATGCTGTACCCAGAGCGACCATCTTAGAGTCAAAGTACTAATTATCTTAATTGTGCAAACATAACCATATGATGTTGTGCACTTTGAATAATTTAACGACCTCATAAAACTTCAATATTCCATTGACGTCTCTGCTATATATGGTATGTACATCGGTTCCTCCAAAAACGGTCCTCATCAACTTTTAGCTCCCCCCTCAAATTGGTCTTTAGCTTTCGACTTAGTCCGATGGATACATACAAACGATTACGAGTATATCCACATCCGTATGCGTTAAGGTGAGGAAGTGAAAACGTCCTCAAAAGCCAGAAGTTATACGATTGAAATATTAAACAGCTGGCAACTATCAAATCTAACGAAACGACCATTTCGCTTCTAATTCGTCGGGGTTGGGGTTGGTTATAATAAAAAAATCGCCACACACATACAACTACACTGCCATATAGACAAACAGTCACTCATAGACGGTGGTTGGCCTGAAAATATCCAACAACAACAAACGTAGGAGGACGATTTAATGTGAATATCAGCTGTCAAGAGGATTGCATTCTTTTGCGGCTCCAAAAGGATACTACAAGTAATTATTATCCTATCCTTCTATCTTCCACGCACACATCAAGTCGAATCCATTTGATAGAAGTCCGAGAAACACAAGGATACCCATGGGATAGATAACAATAAACTGCATTTGCCAGATCCATAGCCTTCTCCTTGTCCCGCACGGAACTCAGAGAGACTACGGATAAAAGGCACAGAACTGAAGATGAAGACAACACAGTGGAGCAGGAAATTCGAGGCCACATATAGCCATTTACACCATTTTGATGATGAGGAATAAACCTTAACCTTTTTTGTTTTTTTTTGTTTTTTCGTTGTCAGAGAGATGAAGTGATGGGGGGGTTATTGCGTGCTGCCTTAATTGTCCTCTAAAGGATTTTGGAAGACAGCAAAAAAGGATACAAAACTCTGAGGATACATGGAAGTATTTTTTTGAATCGAAAAGGTCTACCATCAGAAGTATGTGTTTGGACAAGGATGTGAATAATGGCTAAGTGGTGAATAGGCACTCATGCGGTTGGAGCTGTGATATATGATTGTTACTTTGGTGCGAAATAAAGTTGAGATAGTTTTCGTCTAACGGTGAGTAGTTTATTCTCAAGAGGAACTAGAAGGGGAAGGACATTGCCGGTAGACCCATCTGAAACTCGGGTTTTGTATTTAGTGGAAACTTGGGATACCAGTGGTCTGAGAAGGAAATTAAGGTCAAGTTGGGAAGCTAACAAAAACGATTTGATGAATCGAAAAAATATTATGTGTATTAGAAATAAGGGTTCGATTTGACTTAATGTTGGAAAGTTGAGAATTTGGTATTCATATACCAATCCACTGGCATTTTTCATCCTTGAATCTAGTGGCACGGCATTTTACAGGATCTGGTTAGTCTTTGTTGCTTTGAATTTATTTGCGCAGTATTTATTGTATTTACTTGGTGTATCTAAAAGTTAAGGCTTCTCATCAATTAATTGACTGCTCTCGGCTTTGAACTTAAATTATGACTCAACGTTGTCATCTTTTTGAGGAAGCAAATCGATATTTCGCATTCCGTTTAGATCCGGGCAATCAGTTCTTTATGACGACTATGAAAAAATTCCAAGACTTTTCGAACCGGAGTGTTGGTGTCTAGCCGCTCTACAAGACCCAGCCATCTCAGTAGTTAAATCTTCAGTCTTCTGGCTAGGTCGCTCAAAAGAAGACCAGGCTCATCCATTTTCGATAATGTTCATGCCTCTATACCATAGAGCAAGACTGGGATAAGTAAGGTCTCCTATAATCTTTGTTGTTCAAGATAGGGCTTTGCTAGTCAACTGCCTTTTTAGCCCATGGAAGCGGGGATTGGCAAAAGTTATTCTTCGTTTGATCTCAGCGCTGGTGTCGTTGTCTTAATTTATAGCAGAGTCTAGGTAGACGAAGTCCTTAACTACCTCAAAGTTATACATGTCGGAAGTGACGTTTTGTCCAAGGCATCGGTGTTGAGTGTCTTTTTTGCTTAACAGCATAAACTTGGTCTTGGCCTCGTTTTCGCCGCTTCCATCTCAATACCCGCAAAAGCGGTCTCACGCGACTTTCTCCGGATTACGTTAATATCATCGGCGTGTACGAGTTATCCGAGCATGATGTTGAAGAAATCGCATGCAGTGCATCGCCGTGCCTTAATCCGTTTTTGACATTAAAGGTCTTGGTGAGAGCTTTCCCGATCTTAATAAAGCAGCATGCATTTTCCGACATCATCCTGCATAGACGGATGACTTTGGCAGAAATGCCAAAACTAGATATTTCTCTCTGTACTTCGTCTCTAAAGACGCTGTCATACGCAGCCTTAAAATCGATATATAGATGGTATGTATCGATTTAAAGCTCATGGGTCTTCTCCAAGATCTGCCGTGGTGTGAATATTTGGTCGATGGTGGACTTAACTAGGTGGGTGAAAAGTAACCTCCTTGGGAATGAAAAAAAAATTTTTTTATTTTATTCAATATAGTCCCGGCTTGTTCCCGTCCGAAAAGTAATTTTAAGGAAGGTCTGCAAAATACTCCTCCGTGTTGTCGATGATTTCCTCGCGTGAGCTGAATTTTTTTATTGATGAGCCATCTTTTGAGATTTGGGAAGAGATAAAGTCCGAGGGAGCCAAATCGGGCGAATACGGTGGATGCGACAGCAATTGGAGCCGTAAGTCATTGATTTTAGCTGGGGTTGCGATGCTCTTGTGCGCCGGCGCATTGTCTTGCAAAAACAAAATTTTTTTTCGCTTCATGTGAGGCCGTTTTGGAGCGATTTCGGCCTTCATTCGGTCCAATAATACACAGTAATACTCGTTGTTGATGGTTTTTAATTTTTCGAGGTAGTCCACGAAGAGTATGCCATAACAATCCCAGAAAACCGACGCCATAACCTTTCCGATCCATTGAGCCTCCCTCGCCCGCTTCGGAGCACTCGTTCCGGTGCCGGGCACTCATTCTGTTCTCTGGTGTGTAATAGTGGATCCAAGTTTCATCAACAGTTACCAATCGACGCCAAAAGTGCGCCCGATTCCGCATCAGCAAGTCCAAACACTCTTTCGAAGTGCGACCGCGTTCGTGTGGTCAGGAGTGAGCATGCGCGGCACCCAGCGGCAGGATAACTTTTTCATATGCAGAATATTGCCCAAAATATGGCGTGTGCGCTCAGTACTAATTTTTGTGGTATCTGCTAGCTCGCGCACCTTCACTTTCCGGTCAGCCAACACCATTTCATGTACTTTTTTGACATTGTCCTCTGTAATCGGAGGGCCTGCCGCTGCGGACTTGATCGGTAGTGGAGTTGCGACCACCACGAAACTCTCGAAACCAATATTTGATGGTGTAATCTGACGGAGCACTAGCCCCATAATATTTATCCAACTTTTCTTTTGTTTCCTTCGCCGTTTTGCGTGAGAACGAAAATCGTTGTTCTCCAGAATCAACATGATTCCAAACACGTCAACAACAATCAGCTGTCAAAACAAAACTAAAGACAGTATCGCACTGAAATTTGGCATGTCTGCCTTAATAAGAACGGACTTCAAGGCACCATAACCTTTGCAGTAGCAGTGCATTCTGGTGGTCAAGGATGTTACTTTTTACCCCACCTAGTACTGGTCTGAAGCCATACTGATATGGACATATTGGGTTGTTGACGAACGGCTTCAGGCGTTCACACAAAACAGCAGATAAGGTCTTGTATGCGATGATAAGAAGACTGACGCCTCTGTAGTTGGCACAGTTCAGAGGGGCTCCTTTCTTGAGGATCGGACACAAAAGGCTAAGGTTCTTTTCAGCAGGCATACTTTCGTCCGAACATCAACTGTCGCGTTGAAAACTCGCCAGTTAGGCCGTCCGTTCCAGCAGCTTGAAGCTTAGGTATTACTGTCTTCACTTCATCCAGGTCGGAATTGTTGGTCATCATCGTCCAGGTTGAAAGGTTTATTCTGCCTGACAGCGGTATTTGGTTCGTCACCGCCGTTATACAGTCTGCAGAAGTGGTCTTTCCAAATCCTCAGCATCGACTGCGAAGACTACGATGTTCCCGTGTTCGTCTCTACAGGCCTCGGTTCGGAAATTGTGTCGGTGGCATGTTTTTTTTAGTTTTAGTAAAACTTCCAAATCTCATTCCTAGAAAAGCATCTCTTAATTTCCTCGACCGCATGCTTCTCATGCTCTTTCTTCTTCCTCCTGAGACGCCGCTGTTCGTCTCTTCTATTTTGCTCATAGAGCTCTCGCAGCAGCTCTAGTATGCACCTTGCTTAGCTGAAAGATGTTGCCGGCATTCGTCATCAATCCGGCGGATTCATTGTGGTGGTCAAGTGGAACCCAACACATCAGGAGCGGCATCTTTGATGGTTTTAGTGGCACTGTTGCCACTGCTTCGATGCTTGATGCTGGCGGGAAGGGACCTCTTAAGTGATTTAAGGATAGTCGATTGAAAAACGGTTTTGCGATCTCTTAATATTGTAGCAGTCTGACGTCGAAATTCCTTTAAGTATTAGCTTGTCTTGCGTTGTTCGGTAGATGCGCAACTGTGCCTTAGCTAGAACAAAATAATGGTACGAGCCGATATTGGCTCTTTGGAGCGTTCGAACATCCATAATATTGGAGGAGTGTTTAGCTCTGATCACAATGTGCTAAATCTGGTTGAAGGTTGTTTGATCAGAAGCTCTCCAAGTCCTCTTGTGATTCTCGAGATGGGGGATACGCTTACTAGCAACACCAATGTTTCGTCCAGCCGCAAAGTCGATAAGCCTGAGTCCGTTACCGGAGGTGGTGTCGTGCAGGCTATATCTTCCAAGAGTGCTGCCAAAGTTGGCTTCTCTTGCCGAGGATAATTCTATTGTCATGGCTAGGGTATTGCTCGTAGGTCTTGTTCAAGAGCTCTAAGAAGATATCTTTGGTGTCGTTATCCTCCTCATCTGTGGGGGCCTGCGCGCATATCAGGCTATTGTTGGCAAATTTAGTCTTTATATCGATTGCTACGAGGCGCTCGTTCACAGGTCGGAGACTCAAGGCTCCTTGCCTAAGTTTGCTTCCAATAACAAATCCGCATCCAAATAGGCGCTGCTTTCGCCATGGATAACAATCGCAGTACCAGATGTCGCGGTTTTTCATCCTCATTTCGCATTTCTTGGTAGTGTCTGCGTTGCAGCAGTCTAGGGCCTCCGCTAGTTGTTCGGCTGCACATGGCCTATTCAGGGGCCTCACATTCCACGTACATATTCGAAATTCGTTTTCCTTTATTAGTTTGCACGGGTTGTCAACAGTAGATTCATCCGTAATCAAGTCCTGTTGTTACTTCGTAACTTTAATTTTTTGTTTTCCATGGCAGGGCAGATACTCTGGTGGCACAACCGCCAACCTAGAAGGCCATCCATTTTTGATACCCCTAGGAGAAGTGGTGAGTTGAACCGAAACCAGTAACCCGTTCTGGGTTGTGAGTGCTGCCCGTTGTTCCATTTAGGGCTTTTCTCCCGCACCATCTCTTTTTCAAGAAACTGATTTTGTCTTGAAAATCCTTAACCGGCCTAAGCTCCAAATATGTCGGAGTATCCCGGATAAGGTCTCACTTATTTCGGGATTTTTCTTCACAGTTGATACCGTCTTTCCTATTTATAGTACTGCTATTTTTAACTACTGGTCAGAACGCACGCTTATAAGTTTACAAAGTCGAGTTCGCGTGGACACTGACCAGAACCCGACTGTTACCAGTGGACGTATTACCTAGTCAAGTCATAAATACTGGTACACAGAAAAATCAGTGCTAAATGAAAACGCCACTCATCGATTGCGAGACGCACTTCATACATGAGGAAATTGTCCACTGCACGGACAAGGGCTCGCTTCAACGAGTCAATATTTGAACTTGTAATCCAACGGGTTGAAGTCTGGACTACCAGTTGGCCAATCATCCGTTGATATGAAGTCCGGAACGTAGTTTTTGAGCCACAGTTGAGTCGTTTTTGCTTTGTGAGCTGGAGCAAAGTTTTGCTGGAAAGTCCATGGCTTGTCGTTGAATATTGATTGGTTGAGGAACTTCACAATGGGTTCCAAGACGGTCGATTGATATACTTTGGCCGATGTTTTCACTCCTTTCTCGCAAAAATGGAGCTTGGTAACGCCATCGTAGCACACTCCCCCACCGTACTATTACATACGCGAGATGGTGGCCTCTTTGAACCCTCGGGATGAGTTGGGATGCTTCTCTGGATGACCGAGCATACACACGATCGTTCTGGTTATTAAACGATTCTTCTACGGTGCAGATTTTCTCGTCAGTAAACAGAATTTGTCTGTGAGCGTTCTCCGCGTACCGGTTGCGTAACGCTTTCGATCTTCGCTTGCGTTTTTTCTTCAATGCGGCTGTGAGCAGGTGTCCAGTGTGTCGCTTGTACGCGCTGAGTCCTAAATCTTCTTTGATAATGCAAGACATGGATTTTTGCGAAATTTGCATTACCCTCGACAAGATTTTCTGTTTTCGCAGTGGTTTTTGGTCGAATCGTTTCTTCACGGCTTTGATCGCTTTCGGAGTTCTCACAGTGCGCAGACGGCCGGATCTTTGACGGTCTCGTACTCCACCAGTATTCTTAAACAACTTCACAGCACGATACACAAAATTGCGAGCGATTCCGAGCTAAAGATATCGCCTTTTTCCATGTTGCATTTAAGTAGGCCAACTACAACAATACGATTTTCGATATCGCCCCATTCCATAATTGTAAGCAATTAATGTCAACAACTTTTTACGTCACAATGAAGCATAAATATCAACTGTCAAATCGCAATCAATACGAAATGGATGCGCCCAGTGTTGCATTCGTAATGAGTGAGTTCAGCAGTGTACCAGTAGTCAATTAGGTATATGCACAATTGATGTGTAGAAGATAGTTACAAAACTGGATGTCGTCAGGTTGACATCTGTCAGAGAATTCTAAAGATCGAAAAAGATTAAATCTTTCGTAAATTTCTTCCAATGTGTCGTGTATGAATGATCAGCCGATTTTTTTTCAAAAAGGTCTGAGAAATCTGTTCAAGAACAATCACGCCGAGTTGGGTCTTTCTGGGTGATCTGTGCTCCTAACTTCTGGTTTCGGACGATGTATGGCAGGAAGATGCCAGAAAATACATAGCATCTGAGAAACAGATGTAAGTGAATGAATGTTTGAAGTCCGAAACATTATGTCAATTCTAAAAACGAGGAAGCACGGTCTAAGTAAGAAGCCAAAGCAATTGTTAATGGAACACACTCGTTCGAAGCAATAGTAATTTTTGAAGGAAGGTTCTAGCTAGGGCGTTAGATTATGGTACATGCTACTCAATTCCTAAGCTCTTGGAGGACGACTTTCTTTCCCGTTTGCATTACTACAACTCGATCCTTGCCAGTGAAAATAGACATGAATTTGTATCCTTTTTGTTTCGCGCATCTAAAAGAAATAAATCTTCATCTTTGGCTCAGTACTTATGAAATCTGAAGGCGTACGAGTACATTTGCCCCAGAAGAATTCGTGTCTAAATATTCTTCTCTACTCAATTTCGAAAATCATGTTCCATCTACTCGTATGTAGAAAAAAATCTAAAAAAATAAAAAACAAATTCCTCGATTCTAAAACTCTATTCCTTCTTCATATTCACACCGTGAAACCATAAATCAATCCAAGGCTAACCAATTTATTTTCATTTTTCTTTTTTTTCAGGTGAGTACGAGTAGAGAGTTACACCATAACCATATCCTGTCAGTGGCAACAAGCAAACAACTCTTAGGCAACCCAGAGTAAAGTAATTACAACAACAAAACATGTATTTGATTTGATTCTCAAAGCGAAAGCACTCGCTGGCAAATCTCATTCTCGCTCGGGAAAGCAAGTCCCTAAAGTTGTTTCGTTTGATGGTAGATGGCGTAGGTGGTAATCTAAAACTTGAGAATCCTTACCCCATGAAATTCGCTTGAAACTGTTGCCTCCACAGTATCGTACCTCTACCATTTGGTGCTTGGAGATGGAGTGAAAAAAATAAATAACTCTCTCTCTGCGAGTGGAAAGGAGAAAATTGTGCAATCCTTCGCATTTGTAGAAGCATAGTCCCTCACTAGCACCGGCATCATTCCTCACCCAAGACGGTACTTGGTTTATTTTCATTTTGTGTGTTTGTTGTTTTTTTTTTTGCATTTTCTTGTGGCATATTCCTTTGACGTTACTTCATTTCCGTTGTGGAAATAATTCCTTTGAACTTCGATTGGAAATGAGAACACATCAAGAACGTATGTTGTAAGAGATTTCCTTATTTTTTTTTTTTTGTATTCCCCCTTTAGCCTTCAATTCGGTTCAGGTTTTTGGTCTTGTAATCTCAAAGGAATACGAGTAAACTGTGAGCTTCTAGCTTGGCGGTATCAGCCAGAAAGAGGGTCCTTTACGCTGTACCTGTAGCTAGTTCCCACTTGTTCAACTTGTTCAAGTTGTTTTAGCTTGATGGAGGGGAGGGGGGGGGGTCTGTTTCTACAAAATTCGAGTATCTCATAAATACCTACGTGCGTAGATTTTTGTGATGGCGTTTTTTTTTTCTTTTTTTTGAGAGAGGGGAATAGTTCTTTGGTTTCGATGCGACTGTTTTGGATATAGCGGAAATTAGTTTTGTTTATTGTGAGTGGTTGAGAAGCGACGAAGGGATGAGTTCTTTAAATCGACTAAAACTGTGGTAGAAAATAATCTGTTTTGGTTTTGGATTTTATTTCGAACTTATGTTCAAGGACTCCTGGTTGAGAAAGACCAGCATCTGGATGGGATTAATTGAAGTTGGAAGTTGATAATTGAGTGTCTTGTTTGTGACATGTAATCAGGAAATTAACTTCCTGTGTTGGGTTTCATTTCAAGATAAAACTCAGCAATTGAAGGTGAATGATGGAATAATCCATTAAAGCAGGCACTAAGGTGTTTAGACCAACTTGAATTTAAGATGGCTCAGGTTGACGCAAGGAAAAAAGGAGTGGACGGTTGCTTATAAGAAAACAACACTTTATAGGCTAAACAAGGTCGAATTCCATTTACAACAAAGGACTGCCGAATTTTCAAAGAATGAGGTTGAGTTTAAGTTGGTTGAAGTCTTCTTCCATTTGTTCGCACCACAGTAGATTCAACTCTCCTCTGCTACATAGTCCCCTGGGCTCGGGTTTGAAGATTATTCAGGGCAAGGGTGTGGTGTCCATTCGCTCTATATAGCGCAACCATCTTTGACGTTGAGTCCTTAGAAGCCGGACTAACCCAGCGTAACGGCCAAGGGCTTCCTAATCGTTTTTCAATAATGTCCATGCCTCTTCCAATAACGTCAAAGTCGGCAATGTACGCAAGCAATTAGGAAGACTTCTAGAGTCTTTGCGCCATTCTATCTAAGGCGATGTTGAAACAGTCAGATGACAGCGCGTTGTCTTGTATTAAACCTTTTTTTACGTTGAAGATCTCGGTTGTTAGTGTCCGACCTTAATGGAGAAGCAAGTATTCTCCATTGTCAACCTGACGAATTTGGCAGGAATGCCACCGTCATATGCTGCTTTAAAATCGACAAACAGGTCCTGGGTGAGGATCTAGAATTCCAGGGTCTTTTCCAAGGTCTGCCGAAGTGTGAATTTTTGATCAATGATCAATGGCCTGAAACCACCCTGATATGGACATATCCGACTGCTCATGATCGGTTTTAAGCGATTACGTAAAACGGCAGAGAAGATTTTGTAGGAGATGTTCAGGAGACTGATTACCCTTTAGTTGACGCAGTCGAAGGGATCTCCCTTTTTCGGGTTGGGCAAACGATGCTGAGGTTCTGTTTATCGGGCATGCTTTCTTCTGACAATATCTTTAAGATAAGCTGGTATTGCTCCTAACCAATATCGCTATCTGAACTTTGTCTAGGTCAGATGGACGGAATTCACAGTAGTGTTGATAGCTCATTCTGTCTGGAAGCGGAATTATGGTCGTCGCCGCCGTTATACAGTTTGCAGAAGCGGTCTTTCCATATTTTCACCACCGACTGATATTCTACCACTAGGTTTCCGTTTTCGTCTTTGCCGGCTGCCGTTCTCACTTATTTTTCTTTGATAGAATTTTCGAACGTCATATGCACCATCTATCTATTTCCTCGACCGCGTGGTTCACGTGATTCTTTCCCTCTTTTCGTAGAACTCACGAGCAGCTGTATGCCTCTTGTTTTGCTGCATGCGTGTTTCTACATTAATCATCGAACCAAAAAGTTTTTTTTTCCCGGTGGCGGTTTGAAACCAGTTATGTCATTGGTGATCAATGGATTGTATGCAGGGAGTTTGAGGACAAGGCGATCGGTGTAGAGTCAAGCTGTCTCCTACGATTGTAGCTTTCAACGTCGAAGAAAGGTGGTCTGACTTGACTCTGTTGTGCTCGTGATGTACGCATCCGTACAGACAGAGGAAGTGAGTCGATCACAATGTGGCCAATCTAGTTGATTGGTCCGGAGACCCCCAAGTCCCTTCTGTGAACGTGAAGTTGTGAGAACCACGTGCTGACTTCTATAAAGTTGCGTTCCGTTTCGTTTAAGGCCCTGAGTTAATTTTCGGATGTGATGTCGTGCAGGCTTCGTTTCCCAATAGCGCGCTCAGAAACGGCTTCTTTGCCCAGCTTAGCGTTCAGGTCTCCTCGAACCATTTTGGTGTCATAGCTAGAGCATTGAGCAAATATTCTCTTTAGGAGGTCATAGAACCCACCATTGATCATGTCATCCTTTTGTTCTGTACGGGAGTGTATGGAAATGAGGGTGATGTTCCCGAAGTTGGCTTTGATGCGTATTGTTACGGAGGGTTCGCTCACATGCCGGAAGCGTAAGATTCTTTGCCTAAGTCTGCCCTGGATAACAAATCTGCATCCTAATAAGCGTAGTTTTCTCTCTTTCTAACAGTCACCGTACTAAATGTCACAGTCGCAGTTTTTCATCCTTCTTTTGTCTGGCCCTCTCATCATATCTGCTTTATAGTAGCCCTAGTCTATTAAGGCACCTTACATTCCAGCTGCAGAGACGAAATCTGCTGTCCTATTTGAGTCTGCTGTAGTCCTCAACATTGTTTCCGCCCATATCAGAGGCGTCCTACCCCAATCTGGAGGCCAGTTCCTTAGTTTATCACGAAGGACAAAGGGAATGTCAGTATCCCACTTAGGTGATGTGTAAGCTGTGGTTGGCTCATAATAGAGCTCGTCCGCATCCATCAACAACCCTAACTAGTAATGGAAATCCTTATGGACCTGGGCTTCAAATATATTGAAGTGGCTCGCAAAAGGCTTCGCCATACAATTTTTTACGCCGCCGACGACTCCATTTTGGGGGTTCTTCTGCTATACGTCCTCCTTCTAAGGGATTTTGCTCCAAATATGAGACACAAGTTTCAGCCATCAGGGCAGCAGAAGCACCCTTGCCTGGTATAGTCCGTGCGCACTATAGTTTACAAGGCTATGCTCCTGCAGATCCGAGTGTCCAGTTACACATGTTCAATAATACTAACCACGCTCGTCCTTAGTTCACTATAAATATCTATTCAGGGGGCACCACAAGGAGATTATGATACGATTTTGCCCTCCTCAGAATACGAACACTTTAATAATGCTTGGTTAGTCGGATCTTACTGGTCCAGCATGTTTATTCTTCAGATTTGCCCAGTCAAGCTGATGTAGATGTTGTAGACATAGAATAGTTAGACACCAAGAATTCCTATGAAAGAAGTAAGTTTTGAGTTTTCTATTCCTGAAATGGAAGGGTCTTAACAGTGGCAGAGAAATGTCCTTATAGATTTACTCACCACTACTGCCTCTACCCATAACATCGTTCTTGCGATTAAGGTTTATTGTGGGATGCGCCATGATTTTGTAAACTGCGAGGACGACGGCCAGAGTTATTAGCCTTACTGGTTAATGACCACAGAGAGAATACATTGCGAATGCATCTTCTGTCTTTCTTACAGCATGCCCACCAACGTACCACAAGAATGCACTCCACAATCTGGTAGGCAGAAGCAAAGACGAGAATAGGCGCAGGCCATAGGTGCTTTATACCACATACCTAAGACGACATTTGTAGCTCGGCCATACAAGACAGCGTAGTCAAGACACTTATTTTACTGATGGTGCAATGGGCACTGAATGTGGCCAATATATCATTGGAGGGATAAGTAATGCGTCTTGTCTCCTTAATTCTACTGCAGTATTCCATGTTGGTCGGCTCTATGCTTTACCCTTCCAATAGTTCTGGCATCTGTCCTCAAGCTCATGCAGATGAAGGAGTTGTACTGTCTGTTGTATCGTGTCTAGTGACTGTCTGCTCTAAGGCACAGGCACAGCTATTCCTGTTATCAGGTTCGCTAGCATCGGACTAGTTTCGTTTCTACGTAAACCACAGATGTTATTCAGTCCAACTTACGACTGCATACAGGTCTCTGTTTTTGCCTTCTGTGCTAGATCACTTAGGGGCACCTTATGGAATGCTCATATATAGTCACTGTTCCCATTAATCCACGCGCACATAACTTGGGCACGCAATTAATTATCAGCCACGAAGAAGAGATTCCTCGAGCTAATGAAACGAGCAGTTAAATCAGGAAGTAAGCATCAGGAGCTGTACTACACGAAGTTGTCGTCATCGACGCATCATAATATTTTCCAACGAGGTAAATGGCGTCTTCATAGGATAATCTGCTGGCGAATACTGGCTAACTGTTGTGACCTTTGGTATGACACCCAGGACTCCATTCAATTATGAAAGCTACGTCCATCAATGACAGTACTGGTTCTATCGCACGGGCTTTCAGACATCAACGCCACTGAAAGTGGACCTAAAAGTATTAACATCAGAAATCAGGGCCCCCCGGACTTCAGTCCCAGGAGGTATGTAGGTAGACGAACGGCGGTCGTGGGAAGGGATTTCCACATGTTGATTGGCACAATGTAGATTTGCAAGAAGTACTGGGTGCTGCGACGGTCAAACCTTTTCAACCGGCTATTCTACTGCTTAAAAGTTTACATTTCGATTAAATTTACCTTGAAGTACAGGTTCTACTGAATAAATGCACATAAATCTACGCCTATCTATATCTTCTTAATCAAAAGTCCAAACCATTTCTTAGTTTCGAAAGTTCCTGCTCCATAAGTACCATCCACTACAAAACACCTAAAAAAAATTCCCCAACATTCAATCTGCCAACTGGAGGCGGTTCGTAACCAACTATTACGTGCCACTTTACCTAAGGCCCACTTTTGAAAAGTTGCCAACTTTTTACCACAGCGAAATAAAAATTTAGAGAGTTAAAAATAACTTTTCCTCTACCTCTTAACAATTTCTTAAATATATTCCACGATTTTGGTTTTTTCTTTTCTGTTTTCGATCGCAATCTGTAGCGCCTACGAAAATCCAACAAAAGGACAGAATACTAGCCCTTAACACTGCGATTTAGTGAAATGGAAAGCCAGTAGTCCGACTACCGCCAACGTATTCAAATTACTCTACCTCCTTCTTGGTTAGGTAAAGTTCCGAGGTTAAACTTTAGACAGAATAAACCATCGGTCGGATAGATAAAAAAAAAATGTTCGGTAGTGTAGAGAGGGCAGAGAAACTAATTGCAGTGCCGTGGTCCTATCATGTGCAGTGGTGCGCACCCCTGATGGTGAATGAGCCTTCCCCAAGGCTGTGTCGGGTTCGGGTCTGCCTAAAATTAAAGTTATTAAACACCAATTTCCGTTAATTTTTTTATTATTTTTTTGTTGCTGTTCTGTGTCCTGTCGGTCTTTTTTCCCAATCCTCTTGCATGTTGTATCTTTTCATTTGCCGGAGAAGAGACACGTTTCAGTAGAGGGTTTTCGTTGGATTTTTTTTTATTGCCAAGTTGCAGTCCAACTATCCAACAGCAGAGTGGCTATGGAAAAAACGCCTCAAAATCGGAAAATGAAATCGAGGACTACACGACGACTTTACCCCCGACTCTTTGTCGGAGCGCAACAGTTGTTCGGCTAGAACTGCTGCTGCTGCTACAGCAACACATTGAAAGCAGTTCAGAACTTGAGGCATAGACTCATAGAGCCACAGTGGAAACTGGAAACTGAGAACTGAAAAGCGGAAAACCACTTCATAAATAATTCATTTACGTAGCGTTTTCAGCTGAAGTTTTTCTCTACTTTTTTCCGCAAGTCCCTTTCCACAGACTGGTGGTGGTACTGTTGTCGAATTTCCCTCATCTTGTGGGTGTACTCGTACTGTATCTGTGTGGATGGAAGTTCGTGTTTTTGCTGTGAGATATATTTTTTTTCCTCTTTTTCGGTTTTTTTTTTTCAAATTTAAATTGCAATTGAAATAAATTTGCTGAAATCGAGAATGAGAATCATTTTTCAAAGTGTGCGCGCGTGAGAGGGCGTTTTTTGGCAGAGGGAAACTACAATACTTTGGACAAACCTGATTCAGAGATGCAGATGCAGATGCAGAGATGCAGAGATACACGAGGTTGCCAGTATGGATGGTGCACACATAATAAGTACTCAGATTTCAGTTGGCTTTGACTTTGTGGATAGTACTAGTAGGGTAGGTGTGGGTGGTAGTTCCTGTCAGTTTTGTATCTGCGGTTAATTTTATTTTTTATTTTTTTCGTAATAGTCATGACTTTTGTTTTATTTTTGTATTCAGTCCCTTGTATCTCGCTTGTGTGAAAAGGAAATGTTATTTTGTTGTGAAAATTGAGATTTTTTCCTTCAGTCCCCAACCTATTGTGGATGAGTAAAAAAGGATGAATTCGTGTTGACAAAGGATTTACGCTGCAGGCGATTATTCAAATTGTCGGTGTATTTAATTTTAATTAGGAAAGTTTTCTGCCAAAACAAAATGAAAAATTAGACGACGATGAAAAGTAAATAAATGCATCCTAAGGCTTTGAATGCCTTTAATTAATCGAAACCTAGGAACCACAATTGATTTTCTTTAAGAGATTGTTTGATTAACTTGTGGTCGATGAGAAACTCTCATAGAAGTCCTTTGAATCGTTTTTAACTCATTAATAGGAGACTTACTATAAAATCATCAATTCAAATCTGAGCAGACGTTCACTTTCAAAAGGAAAAGAATGAGTGTATCTTGAAAAGGTTTTGAAGTTTTTTTAATATATTTTTTTTTTAAATACTAGTTACTCAGATTCTTGTAGTCCACGAGGCTGATTCTATTCCTTACTGTACCATTCATAGCTCATTCAGGAACGTCTGCACTTTTTAAATCCTTTTTCACGATTTTGGGTAAGTATGATTGGAACGTCTTTCCCAGAGCCTTTGACAATAAGGATCTTCCTACCGAAGAGCTGTTTTGTTGTCATTAATCAAAATATTCGTCTTAGGCTATGGTTTCAGCCAGCTTTGACTCTAATACGTGCAAATAGTTGACTCTGAATCAAAGTGAAGTAAAGTTGTTTCACAGATATTTTCTGCTGCAAATGATGATTGATTCAATGGCACGTGGCAATACTAAATCACTACCCCTAATGCTGAACCATAAGTTGCAGCGGTTGCTTTCAATAAGCATGCATCACACATTCGAACAATGATATTCTGTCGGCGGTTATTATATTTAATTTACCGAATCAACCTAAGGAGCAGGTCCCCATGAAGCGGCTGCGGAGTAAAAGTGGTACTGCTTTACTTTATTTACTTCAGATGGTGCTACAGTTCGGGGTGGACCTGGGCCTCAGTCAAAAAGCGTATTCAGCCAGGCCGATCCTCCACTAGCTGGCTCCAGTTTAACACGCTAATTTGGCTGAGGTCTCTTTCACTTGCGTGCGCCACCTAAGTCGTGGTTTTTCTTCATGGTGCTGTCGCTCGGGGACGGATTCGAAGACCTTTCGGACCGGAGCTCTACATCCGCTCTACATGACCCAGCCATCTTAGTCGTTGGATCTTCACTTTTCTGGCTGGGTCGATGTCGCTGTACAGTCCATGCAGTTCGCCGTTATATAGAGTTAGTCCAAACTTCAAAGAGAGCGGACGTGTTTTACAAAGTGTCGTGGGGTGCGCGCTTTTTCTAAGAACTTAAAAAATTGATAAGAAAATATTTCGCTTTTAATATATAGTATACCAAAATGAATTGTCATATATGTAAAGAAAAAATAGAACGCAGTGATGTAGGCAAAATTAGTTCCTCTGATTGCCTTGGATTTTTTCATTCTTCTTGTGTGAATATGCACGTTACAGACATGGCATATATGAACGCAAACAATATTAACTAAAGATGTGATAAGTGCACTGTTCTGCGTAGAAAATCTCTACAGGAGCAGCCCAGAGAAGCGTTAAATGTAACTCCAGTCGGCGTTAAAAAACAACCGTCACACTCGGAGAGACTTAAAAAGACAGCAGCTACAACTAAAGAACAGCAACAACCACGACATCACCAACAACATAGTGCAGAAAGAAAGCAAGCAGCAGCGATAGCAATACGACACCCAAAAGCACCAGGCCATCAAGCTGTTACATATGCCCAGAAGCAAACCAGCAAGATGACTGAAAGCGAGCAACAGCCTGAATCTCAATCAGTGACTGAGCCCATGAGTCAACAACAACTGCAGCAGCAACAACAACAGCTGAACAACAGTCCAATAACGATGCAGCTTCTCTACGAGGAAATTCTTTGTTTAAAAAAAATAAACATAGACTTTCTAAACACTGTCCAGGAACTAAAAGAAGAAAACAAAACTCTCAGACTAAAGGTCATTAACCTTGAGAGCAAATTAAACTGGAGGGAGCAGAAGCTGATGGAGAATGTCATTGAAATTGATGGCGTACCAGACGCTAATAACAATAATGCTGAGGAATGCGTGCAAACAATTTTCGGTGACGCACTAAATATCTCTGTCACTCCTGATGAGATCCAAAAAAATCTACGTAAAGCGCATAGAAAAAAGGAATTCGTCAAGTGAATTGAAGCGTACGCACAATAATATTATATGCGTGCAAACAAAATGGAAAAAAGAAGCTGAACTCCTCGTTATTAACTGGTGATAGTAAAAGAAATATTTTTATCAATGATTGTTTCACTAATTACACTCGTGCATTGCTTATGGCAGCAAAAAAACTTAAAGCAGAAAAAAAATTCAAATACTTATGGTTTAATAATTGTAACATTCTGTTGAGAAAGGATGTAAATGGTGAAGTTTTTGTTATAGATATTGAAGATAAATTGGGAAGAGGTGTATACTCAAGATAATGTACGAGGGCGGGTCAACAAGTCCGTGACTTTTTGAATTTCTGACGTCGTTACTGAAACAGCAACACTGCTCCTGTCAACAGGCATCTGTCAGTTGACTCCTGTCAAATTTAAACTTGCTGCGTCAGTTAGTTTGTGTTTGACAGCTATTTTTGTCAGACTACTCACTAATTTGAGGAGAAAATGGAAAAAAGTGAATTTCGTGTGCTTATTAAGCATTATTTCTTGCGAAAAAAAAACCATTACCGAGACCAAGGCTAAGCTTGATAAATACTATGGGGACTCTGCACCATCGATTTCAATGGTAAAAAAGTGGTTTACTGAATTTCGTTGTGGCCGTACAAGCACTGAAGATGCCGAACGTCCTGGACGCCCAGTTGAGGTCTCTACACCCGAAACAATCGAAAAAATTCACGATATGGTGTTGGCCGACCGAAGATTGAAAGTGCGAGAGATTGTGGAAGCCGTAGGGATCTCGCATGGCTCAGTGGTTTCAATTTTGAATGATCACTTGGGCATGAGAAAGCTTTCCGCAAGATGGGTGCCGCGTTTGCTCACAGTCGACCACAAACGCATGTGCAGTTGCCATGGCAAAAATCCATGAATTGGGCTATGAATTGCTCCCTCATCCACCCTATTCTCCAGATTTGGCTCCGAGCGACTACTTCTTGTTCCCAAACCTGAAGAAATGGCTTGGTGGAAAAAGATTTGACTCCAATGATGAAGTCATCTCGCAAACAAAGGCCTATTTTGAGGACCTCGACAAATCATTTTTTTTGGAAGGGATAAAAAAATTGGAGAAGCGTTGGACAAAGTGTATAGAGTTCAAGGGAGACTACGTTGAAAAATAAAATTATTTTTTTATCAAAAAATCTGTGTTTTAATCCAAAAGTCACGGACTTATTGACCCGCCCTCGTATCTACGGCTGTTAATTTATTTTTGACGATATTAAATAATTATATAAGCTCAGTTAGCTATGTCATTATCCCTAAAAAGACAGATTTCAGGCTAAAGCCTTGGATTAGGAAAATTAGGCAAAGACACAAATTACGGAAAAAGTGCCTTAAACATCCACAGAACGCTAGTCTAAAGCGTCGCTATAACCGTATGTGTCGAATAATAAATAATGAAGTACGAAAATGCCGCGATGATTACTATCACAATCAGATAAGCTCTGCGCTAGGGAATCTTAAACAAGAATGGAAAGTGATCAATAAAATTATGAATCGAAGTGTAACCAAGCAAAATAATTCTGTTGTCTTAAAAAATGGAAATATTAATGTTTCAGAACCCACAGAAATAGCAAACGAAATTAACAAATACTTTGCTTCAATTCAAACAAATAATTTTAACATTTGCAATTATCGCTATCCCGAATCCAGGCTAACAGATATTAGTTTTGAAAGGGATAGCTTCTTTTTCGAACCAATTTCTGGGGTTGAGATTTTAAGGACCATCCACTCCTTAAATAGCTCCAACTCCTGTGGCAGCGATAATATTTCCAATGTTATGCTTAAAAACATTTCCTTCAATATTGTTGATATTTTGGAGCATATTTTCAATTTGAGTATCCTGTCCGGATGTTTTCCTGAAAGGAAGCAAACATGAAAAAAGCAAATATAGACCAATTTCACTGTTGTCTTCTATCAGTAAAGTTTTTGAGAAATGCGTAAAGAAAAGAGTGTTAAAGTATCTGAACAAAATAAAATTCTTCAGTCCAATGCAATTTGGGTTTAGAGCTAGGCTCTCTACTGAAATCTGACGCCCTTTTAGATTTTTGCTCCATTATACAGAAAGGTTTGGATGAAAAAAGGTCTTGTGCTGGACTTTTTGTTAATATAACAAAAGCGTTTGATATGGTTAACCATAATCAAGTATTATTCTAAACAAGCTATATAATATAGGTTTTCGTGGTTCGATACATAGTTGGTTTATGTCCTACCTAAAAGACAGAAAAACAAAAAGTGAAAATCGAATCCAGCCTAAGTAACTTTATGGTTATCAACCTTGGTGTCCCTCAGGGCTCGGTCCTTGGACCTATATTATTTCTCATATATGTCAACTCCTTGTTTACCCAGCCATTTGTAGGAAAAGTCAGGGCTTTTGCAGATGACCTTGGGATCGCATATGATTCCGCCAATCCCATAAACTTAGTGGCTGATATAAACCATGATGTTGAATTGCTAAGACTTTGGTTCACGGAGCATAAGCTAATAGTAAGCGATAAGACAAAACTTATGTTTTTCAGTCTTACCACGCACGAGCCTCCAGATATTGAGGTCGTATTCCATGCTTCTAAATGTGCAAGGTTTAACATGTTTCACATTCCATCTTCTGTCCAATGCTCTAAAATGTCTTTTGACGTGAATGTTCCCTGCCAGGACGGTATAGGATGTTGGGGAAGTGCTTACCTGAGTAAAATTCAGCGGTTGATTGTTCTACAGAAGTGTGTCATACGGAAGATCTGTGGTTCTTCTCGTCTGGCCCACTCCATGGAATTATTTAGATACATAAATCCTACCAGTTAGGCATCTGTTTTATTTTAAGGTCTTAAAAATATTTTTCATCCGAGGTGGTTATATGCAGAGTCCGATTTCTAACGCTTACAACTTGAGGAGCCATCAACAATCTCTTGTCGCTATTCCTGCTTTTCGTACCACCTGCTACAGAAGTTCATATTCTATTTTATCCTGCAAATTATTCAATAGTCTCCCTGTAGATACAAGATTCGTAGGTAATTTGCGTACTTTCATGAAAAGAGTTAAACAATTGGCTTTTTAGCTACAATCAGAACGAAATCGAGATTTTGCTACACTACATTGACTAATAGCTTTTAATATACTCTAAACAAATTTTCCTTATGAATTTTTTTTTTCCTTCTTGCATCTAGAATAAAATGGTTCTGATTTTACAGTATGATTCTGTCTAGTCTCCCTCGATGCAAAACGGACAGAAAATTTTGGGGAAGAACTTCTATCTTGAAACTCCCAACAGTATTTTCATTGCTTACAGTGATCTAACAATGCATTCCTCCGTCTTTCGTCTATGACTTAAAAGAAACGAAGAACGATTTCATGGGTCCTGTATATCGTCCCAGGATATGAGAAGATAACATACGTGTTCTTCTAATTTTCTGGTTAATGAACAGAGCCATGTAACACGTTTAGAAAAAAGTACTTGAAAAGAAAAGCTCTTACGAACTACGTCCAATGAAACTGTCCTTGGCTGTAGATATTTATTTTTTGATATGAAAAATGAGATGTAATCCTCAAATGTAAACCCTTTTCCTCACAACAACACTCACTGAAAGGGATCCAACATCTAATCGTCATTTTAAAATTTCTATTTACTTTTCCCTCGAAACAGAAACCTTTCTAGCAATAGATTGAATGAAATTCGACAACTTAAGGTAAACGTTTCACTATTTGTCTTTCATTTATCAAACATAGATACTTTAGATATTTTTCATTTGTTTACTCTGAAAGATTCGGAATCGGCCATGAAAATAAATAAATTGGGAAAATATCGTCCAAGAATATTTGTCTGGGTAAAACTTTGAAGTAAAATTCGGCACAAGGAAAAAAAGTGATGAAAAACTTTCCTCAAACATAGATGTGTAGAAGGTACTCTTAAATACACATGTTCCGGCAAAGATGTGGATGTCCTTCATTTGTGAGTTTGGGATTGTAAACAAGTTTTTCTCTTTTTTCTTTTTTCTGAACCTATTCGTACTTCTGCTCGCATTTAATGGCGGCAAATTGTAACTACACACGCCAACTAACAAGATACATTTGTCAACATGCCCGGGACTAAGTTTCTTCCTTGAGTTCTTCTATGTATTTCCATCGGCTCTATCGGCACGATGAGTTCTAGGTTTTCTATTGAACTTTCAGGGCAACAACCCTATCGATGAAGTGCAGAATGTGAAGTAACGAAAAGAAAAAAATTAGCAATCAGCAGTTTTCTTTGCCAATTTTTACTTCCACCATCTTGTTTGTTGGTTGGATTTTCGGTTTTCAGTTTTCAGTTTTTGGTTTTTGCAGTTTTTTTTTTGCTTTTTTTTATCTGTAAGAATTCCTTGGGCATACACGCTCATTGATTCCATCCGCACCTTAAGGTGGAAAAGTTTCAATTTCAATTTTCCCTTTGCTATCAGGAAAGTTCTAAACTGCGAGCAAATTTATCTCTCGGATTTTTTTTTTTTTTTTTTGTTGGTTCGGTCTTTAGAATTTTGCCCGAAACCCTTTTTTTGATGGTGTGGAACGTCGTTTTGGTAAAAAACCAAAATTTATCTGCTTGAATGGGTTGTGTTTTAAGCGTGCTGTGGAATGAGGGCCTACCTTTGGAGCCCTTTAGAGCCATTAAATACCCCGTTCACAGTCGTGGTTCCTCGTATCTCTAGGCATCTACTAGAAGGAGGTGAATAAATTGAATTTATTAATGACAGAGCTTATCTACTGTTTTTCCAAAGTGAAATTGTTTTTCTTTTCGTAGTCCACATCGTACTCGTATGGTATAGATATAACCATCTAATGGATAACATGCATTGTTTTGGCTTGCTTCCAAAAAACCATTTGTTGCTGAAGTTGAGAACAAATATCGGCGTCGTCGACGTCGTCATCATCACTGTCGTCGTCGTAGACTTCTTTTTTCATCGTCTTCTAATCGTTTATCGTTCATCGATTTGTGTACAGAAGGGACTACCGAGAAAGGACACTCAGTCTGCAAGGGCAGCAACTTAAATCATCCAGGACGAAGCAGAAAAAAGCTTAATTGACCGAACTGATTGATTATGTCGATATCTCAACTGTTTATCGTTTGTTGACAATAAAAGGCTCGAATGCCTTTTTACCAAACTATTAGATGGCGATCAAGTCCATTGCACAGGAGAACAATGGTTGGAACTTGGAAGTATATAGTATGTATGTGTAAATATGTGACAGTGGACTAGACTTGAGGTTTTTTGATGGAGGAATTTGAGACAGAAATTATCGATTAAGATGCCAATATTTGGATGTGATGTTTGGAAAATTAAATGGCTTACCCTCACCAGAATATGTACTCGTAGATTTACGACAAGATTCACAGAGATAACATGTAACATAGTTCTTGAAGAGGTAGAGGTGCTACGATTGGGAACATGGAAAAGTATCTACATCAAAATTTGCGAAAGTGCTCAATTTGGCTATTTTTCACTTGTGTCCGTCAAGGGACAACATTGCACTCATTTCAATATTCGACAAAGTTTTTTTTTTTTTTTTCTCGGCGAGGGCAGGTGAAAATCTCCCATCAAACACTATGAGAATCGAGAGCATGTGCTCTTAATAGTGCGAGATTCTTACTCACCAAAAACACCTCTTTTCGATAATTATGTTTGATACCACAACTAAGTAGGTAACTACAATTCAGTGAATTTGAAATCATGGGAGAACTCGTTATGTGATTCAATACCTGAAAGGTCTCAGTATAACTGATTTGATTTTACACTGGATTCTACTCTGGTAGTGTTTCGCAGGACTAAAACCGAGTTTTTGCTTCGATTCAAAGGTGAGTTAGAGTGGCTGTTGGAAAAGGACCAACCCACTTAGGCCCTTTGCTCCGCTGTGATGTGTCCAGTGATAACATCTATGATGACGCTGAGATGTTTTCTGTTTTGAAGGATCAAACTCTTAGAGTGATTCAGATCCAGTTTTGGCCAGATTTATTTGGTCGTTATGCATGTCAACCCAACAGTCCACCTAAGGTTTGTTTTTCTATTAGCATCCAGCCTTAGTTCTTGTTTTTTTTTTTGCGTAGCGATAGATATACCGATATTCCCTTTTTCTTTCGACAGTCTATTGCGGTCTTTAAGTCAAAAGAACATGAGTCGAGGCATTAGAAAGCAGCCTGACTATTGAAAAAGATGCGGATAACTTTTACAGATATTACGTTTGTCTTCAGTGAGGACATAGCTTTCTTAATTGCCATAATTTCCGCCTGGAATACACTACAATGATTAAGAAGGCGAACGGCTTTAGTTAAGCTTATCAGCGAAAACACCGCCACCAACCCCACTGTCAGTTATTGAACTGTCCATCAAGGGATCCATAACCATGGATGAAACATGAACCCACCATTTTACACCTGAGACGAAGGAACAGTCAAAAAAGTGGACCGAAAGGGGAAAACGGGCTTCCCAAAATATGAAAACAATTCAGTCAGGTGGCAAGCTCATGGCATCAATCTTCTGGGATAGTTTTTATTGATTATCTTGAAAAAGACAACGGCTTATATTATGCGGCCTTATTGGATCATTTGAGTGATAAAATCAAGGTAAAACGGCCGCATCTGGCGAAAAAGAAAGCTGTGTTTCATCAGAACATCCACCAGTTCATCATTGCTATGGCTAAAATCAATGAGCAGAAGTTCGAATTGCTTACTCACGCACCCTATTCGCTAGATCTAGCTCCCTGGAGATTTTTATTTCCCAAATTTTAATAAAAATGGCTAAGTGGTAAAAGATCTGCCAACAATGAAGAGATAGAGTCTACGGTTTGTGGCGGTTTGAAGAGCCTGGCAGTTCCTACTATAAAGAGGGTATCGAAGCAATTGAACATCGCTGGGAAAAGTGTATCTTCGTCTAGTCGGGTACTTCTGAGACTGCTCTCATTTCGTCGTTTCCCTTTATCGGCTTCCACAGTTGGCTATTCGTTAATCTTTGATAGTAGCTTTTCATCCTTTACATCGCTTGATCTTAATGGGGCTCCGCGAATTCGTCTTCGTTGCGTAGTTTCGAGCGGTTTCAATCCCATTTCAACTGCTCGTAGATAACTAACCCTGTTTCTTACCTTCGACGGTTGCACGACGAATATTAGGACGGTTCGATTGTACTTCTCTATCTCTGAATACTGCTTCCGAATTTCCAAGAAGCGATTTTAAAACACTGCAGTTAACTTTTCTCCCAAAACTTCTTCAAAATATGGGACATAAATCCAGTTCTTTAGTTGATGAGATTCTTCTTAGTGACGAAAACTAGCTTTTCACTCTAATTAAGACACAGTGAACACCCTTACTGTCTTCTCAGTTTTGAAATGCATACCTACTATCATCGCGGTATATGCATCTTATGAATACTCATTTTCTGACGACAGGTACGTAATTTCCTCTGAATCTGATCCTTTACCAATATTATCACGGATGCATTCAGTGCCGTGATTATATCTCGTAGATTCTAATCCTGTGACTGTACCGTGCCTATTAAACCCTTGTTACACATAAGATCATCAATAACAGTGCAGACGCTTTTTTCATCTACTACTCACCGTTTACGGTTTTTCACCTAGAGCATTGACGTGAGCCACTTCGTAGTCACATGTGTGCAGTTTTAAAAACCAGCGGCCCATTCGAGTAATCAATTCTGCCTTCTGCCTTATAGTTGATTGATATAATGCCTTCAAATTCTATGACTTTCTTCAAATGTGTGGCCAGAAAGATCATCGTATTGTGGCTAAAATTCCTCACTATTGTTAGAGACTTACGCTGGTTAGATGATTAATCTTTAAACCGCCCCTTCCTTGGATTCACGCCTGACACTTCCGGACACCACGAACATTTTAAGATCTACATGTTGGCCTCGGGAGCCAACCGCAGACGTGGTATGCCTTAAAATTAATTTGATGCGATAAAGTATAAAGTAAGATGGCAACTCACACAGTATTAATATTGGAGTGAAAGAATTTACCATACCGAGACCACGTAGGTTTCCACAGTTCTGGTGGATGAAAATCGTTGCGAGTTACAATAACTAGGAAATATTGAGCTTGTCAGGACATTTCATAAGCGAGTTGAATGGCAATTCTGAAGAAGACTTAGTGGTCATAATAGGAAAGGACAAGGTCAGGCACGATACGATACGTCAGTGTTGAAATGTGTCAAATGAATGTCCAATATTGGCCTTACTCATGAGTCTTACCGCATACTTTTAATCTTATCTAGCGAATGTACCTAGAGATGTCTTAGGGGTACCTGACCAGATTTGTGTACTCCAATTGTGGGCGGATAAAAAGCTAATGTATTGAACCCAGTTCAGGGGGGTGAAATAATTCTTCCATCGCTTGGGGAAACTTATACATTTCGCAGCATTTTTGCGACTTGGAGTTTGTGATCTTTACAACGTAAGTTGTGATTGGTTCTCATACGGAGAATGGAAAGCTTTCCAGTTTCGACGATGCAAGTGACATTCATGGACGATGAGTAGGTCAGCGATTAGTTCCACTCAGTAGTTAATAATTCCTAATTCTACAGCAGAGGAGCAAATACATTAGCCCGGAAATGAAAATGAAAAGCAGAGAGTAGATACTGTCATCAGCAGACAGTGGTCTTATCAGCATGGAAGAAAACCTCTTCGGAAGAAGGGGAGATTTACTGTCTTTTCGTTATTTTTTTGCTAAGGATTCGTAATCTGCATAGATACAAGTAGCCCGAATTTCTCATTGTATGCATTATTTACGAACTTAATAATCGATATCAGGTGCCTACGTACTAGCCCACAGCCTACAAACTTGAACTACTCTCCTTATAGGACTGCTTTAAGGCATTTCTTCGCGCGACTTGTGTTGTGTCACCTGCTTCTGGGGTTTCTGGTTCCTCTGAGGTTTCCGCTGTTGCTTTTCTTAGCCATTCTCTTCTCAGCAGCTCATTTTGTAGAGTTGTTACGAAATTATGAACATTTTTCCCTCCAATTTTCCCTCGACTGCAAAATGTGATATAGGATAAGCAACGGACTGAGTAGTTTTTCATGTCATGAAGCGTGCGCAATAAAATATTGGTGCTCCGTATCTTCATTTTCATTTGGGCGTTCGGGACAAGATAGTGAGTTGTCGTGCCTAAAACAGTGGAGATATTTGCGATAACCACCGTGGCCAGACAGCAGCTGTGTAAGCTATCGACGCTGTGTTTTCTTAAATATTGATGGCCTTGTTTCCATTGTCTCTTCTGTTAAATATCCTCAACATTTCATCTGCAAGAATATCAACGGGAACCATTCTACCTACAACAAAGGCGGCCTCGTCCGATATGATTCGAAAGCCGCTGATTGTAGCGTGCAGAGTCTGTGTGTCATTTTGGTCTCGGTCGTCGTCAATGCCTACACAGAGAGTGGAGTGGCGTACAACAGAAGTGATATGACATCTCTGGAGAGTAAAATACGTTTTGCGTAACCAGATCCACCAATATTCGACAGCATACGAAAGGGAGCTTCCTGCATTTGTTATGCTTTCTTGGTTAAATAGTCGACTCTTCTGTTTTGCTTCTGTCTGATACTTTTAGGCTTGCGGCTGCTGACCAATCCTTTGTCCGTATAATTGTAGCAGATTCATTGATACGAATCTGTTTACCTACTTTCACGATGGCAATATCATCAGCGAATCCAACTATCGTCACCCTCCAGGCGACGCAAATCGTACGACTCTATCGTATGTGATCTTCCACAATAAGGGCCCAAGACTAGACTGATCCCTGTAGAACTCCGTAAGTAAAATTGTAGAATATCACACCTTCTTGTTGTTGAAATAGTTCGTATCACTATACGGAGCAAGCTATATGATGTATCCATCCTGTTGAGTGATCTTCTAAAATATGTTAGTTTGGCGAGTTAGAAGTTCATCGTCCAGTGTTACTACTGCACGCGCTTTTTGTGATATCAACTACTGGCCAACGACAGTAGATCCCATTTTTCCAAAGCCAAATTGATGGTCTAAGAGGGCTCCTTTTTCATCTGCCGCTATGAGTAATCAATTGTATGTGTAGATTACATTCTCGAGGATCGTTCCCATCGTGTCCTATAGGCATATTGGATGATAGGGCTATGATTCTGCTGGATGCTTCTGTACTTTTGATAGCAGAACTTAATGTTCCATTTTCAACTTTTCAGGAAACGGTCGTTCTTTGAGGCACTTCTGCTCGGTCATCACTAACAAGTCTGGTTTCTTTTTTAAAGCCGCTTTTATTGTCTTATTCGCGATGCTATCTGGTCCGGGTACCTTGTTGTCGCCTATCTTGCTGCATACCTGGAGATGCTCCACTATGGATTTCAGCCTTATTGAACACGTTATTGGATGCCCTTCTCTATGCCGAACCCCATAGGTTAATATCGGCCTCCGTACAGAGGCGCTTAAAGCGTGCGGCCCTGCTCTCTTTGATGGCTCTTTTAAAATTTCGGGAGATATACCGTCTGGAAGAACTTATTTGTGTATGTTGAAATCTTGTTTAGAATCTTGCTACTGAGATAAAGTATAATCCGGAAGTGTCAAGTTGACCGCAAAGTGTGCAGCAATCCGATTAACTTTCTCCAAGGAGCTGGCAGTCCTTGTACAACATTGAGGCGTTCTGGATAAAATTCGTATGAGGTATTTGTTTACCTGATAGACTGCAGAACATGATCTCACATTTGCAGTGTGAATTCGACAACTTTTTGTACGAAAGTGTTGCTTCTTTTACCAAACCCTAGAACAGTAAAAGCAGGTAGAGGTAAGCAAACCTCTTTGCTATACTCGCTTTGAAAATTTTTCTATTCGAGTTATGATAACTGGTGCGAAGAGAAAAAAAAACTGTGTCACTGCAAATTGACTTGAGCCATCCCAACAAATGGCTTTGTCGCCCGCTCACTGTGATAATTCTTTGACCTCATTGTCCGTCAATTCATCTTAAGATCATCATTCTGACGTCGACTTTTCACCAAAGGGAAAAAACCATTTGCCGAGTTCAATCCATTAACTCCTGTTGGTTGGGTTTTCCACAACATCATGCACTTGCTTGGGGGATTTTTTTTCAGCAGCTTCATGCACCCTATAGCTTACCACCGTTGTGCTTCAAAATATCAGACTCAGACTACCCCCATGCCCCTCGTCACATCATGTCCATGTCATCACTTTCTATTGCTAAAATATACAAAATGAAAATTTTTCTAAAGGATGATGGAGCGATTTTTTCGATTTTCCTCTTTTTTTTCTGTATTTTCTCTTATCATTTTCTTTTGCCGAGATTTTTATTATTTATTATTTTAGAATGGACTGGGGGTGAAAAAGTTCCGAGGCAGTCATACGAGTATACTGCGCTTTCACTGAACGAAGCATGACGAACAAAAAAACGGAAAAAAAGGACGAGAAATTAATTTTATGCAAATCAAAAGCAGTTTTATGAATTTTTTTTATTTTTTGTTTGGTCGTAGTCTCACACCACGGTTTGGAGTGATCTTTGCGCTGAAAACGGTTGATTTGGAAAATTAAATGCTGAAGCTGAAGTCCCTACCCGAGGGTGGCGAGACACAAATACATAAATGGATGACTGTTTTTTTTTTTTTTAAGGTAAAGTACCTCATAAAGAGGTGACGACAGTTTATCGTATTCTGAACTTTGTTCACTTTTATGTCAGGCGTCTGACGTGTTTTATGCTTTTCATGGTGCATGATTATTCATACTTTTTATGCTAACTCCTTTTTTCTCAAACATACATTTCTTGAAAATAATAAACCAACACATTTCCAAAGGTTATATACTCGTAGTTTTCTACTTGAAAAAAAATGAAATGTCCTGAAGTAGGAAAAGGAAAGCGGGATTTCTATCCTTTTTCATTATGCAGGGTGACATACATCGATATTGTTGGATTAAGGATGTTAAAACTGAAACGAAAATTATACAAAGACGGGAATAATTTAAGATTCATAGCCACGTCGAAACTGAAAGTTTTATGCAAGTGCGCATTCGAATTATTTAAAGAGTTTAGACTTTTTGTTGGAGTGTGTGCCTTTGGATTTATACCATCCGTTTAGGGTGAAGATTCCGATGAAGTCATGTAAAAAAAAAACCTCCGAATGGAGATATAGAGCTCATACAATATCTGCTGAGAGATTTTCAAACCATTCGAGCATTTAAAACTCAGCGTTCGCCAAATCTTTTATATGCTTAGTCATTCTGAATCAATCGTCTATCTAAGAACTGGTCTTTCAGTGATATCTTCTGTCAACATAAGACTGCATGGTCCCTTTTCTATACACTAGCGAAAGGTGAGACTTAAACTTAACTCGCAGATAAAATGATTAAATCTATTCTGTCACTAGTGTCTGATTTGCCGATGTAAAATGAAAAGACTTATCCTCTGAGAATGCATCATCCTGCCAGAACGATCTGCCAACAATTTCATGTTTTAGAAGGTAATGGGCAGGTCCACGGAGGTGTATCATTTTGACGTATTGCAAATTAGATCATAACCATGACAGCAACAGGTTTATTGAACTCCATCTGCATTCTTTGTACACCAGCGGCAAATCTGTATCTGACAATCATCGCAGCAAACGCAAACGGAATACTATTTGTAAGGACGAATCATTTCGTTGCTTAAGATTATAAACAGCATGGGTCCGAGCCATGATCTTTGAGGGACTCCAAACTTTTCGACTTCAACTATTTTTAATTTTACTTTTGGAAGTTCCCTCACATAAATAGCTCCGAAGCTAAGGTAACTCTGATTCCAAGCCGGTATAAGGCATCTATTGCATGACTTAAGGTGTCGAAGACTATAAATGTGAGAGAAGTTATGATTTCTGTACAGGATCCAAGATTTACCGAGGATGTTCAAAGTAGTTTTTCTCTTTCAGGAACCCTTACTGCTTTTCGTGTACTATTGCGTTGTTGTTAATAAAGTTTAGTAGCTTCATAACAACCGCTTCTTTAAGAACCGCAGTATTTTAAGAAACCAGAGTCAATGTCAAGGACTTTGAATGAACATTTTTGTAGACTATATAAAAGCCTTTCGGCGGGCAATGGCAAACTCCCGAAAGTAAAACTGCCTACGAAAAGCTTCTAAGGAGTGCCGTTCGGACTCGGCGATAAACCGTAGGCCCCGCTCAGATGTGACTAAAATGACAACATGAGCAACACAAATGAGTGTCAGGAAGCTAGGCCATGGGCCCATACAGGGCTGTCAGCGCCACTGTGGTTTTTTTTATATAAAAGCGATAACGAAGCAAAAACTGCCGTCAAACAGAATAAATCCTTCCAGCTGGATGATGTACACTAACAATTTCATCCGACTTAAATCCGATAAAGCTACTGGTGCGGAAGGCCTCACTGACGAGCGATGACTAGGTAAGGAACCTACACCAACTCATCTATAAAATATGGTCGAACGAAAGTAAGCGATCCTCAAGAAACACCCCTCTAGACTGCGCCAACTACAGAGACATCAGTCTCCTAAACATCGCATATAAGATCTTATCTGCTGTTTTGTGTGTCCATATCAGTGTGACTTCAGGCCAGGAAAGTCCACCATAGACTACATATTCATACTACGGCAGATCTTGGAGCAGACCCATGAGCTTCAGATTGATACACACCACCACAGCATATAGTGAGACGAGCTGTACAGAGCAATGTCTAGAATTTGCATGCCTGCGAACTTGTCCTTTAGACCTTTGATGTCAAAAAAGGTTTTAGACATGACGATGCGATTTCTTTAATATCATTCTTGACAGTGCAAAAAAAGTGCAAAAATAACGTGCCAACACAAGATGCACGTTATATTGACAAAATCGGAAGAAAGCAGCGTGGTGTCAGTGGCGCTTTCTCGAGTATTAAGACGAAAGCGGTGAAGATAGGTTTAGCAGTCAACGAGGGCAAGGCCAAGTTTATGCTGTCAAGAAAAAAGGACAGTGAATACCAAAGTCTCGGACAGAGCGTCACCTTCGACAGGTATAACTTTGAGATAGTTAAGGACTTTGTCTACCTAGGCTCCGCTATGAAATCAGCCACCACCATCGCTGAGGTCAAACGAAGTATAACTCTTGTCAGTCTTGCTTTTTGGCGCAGGATGAGTGTGCTCTTGGCTGGTTTGAGAGGAAAGTTCTTCGGGTGATTTTCCGTCCCGTCTGCATGGACAGTGAGTGAAGTAGAACAAACTGTACAGACTACTCAGCGAAATCGACCCAGCCGAAAGAGTTAAGATCCTACCACCGAGATGGCTGTGTCATGCAGAGCTATTCGGTCCGAAAAACCTCCGAATTCGCCCCCGAAGGACTGCGCAGTACAGAAAAACCGTAACACAAGTGGGGCATGCAAGTTGAAGTAGACCTCAGCCAATTAAGCGTTCGAAACTTGAGGCAGCTAGCGAAGGATCGAGTCGGCTGGAGACGCTTGTTGGCTGAAGTTCTAGTCCGCCTCCGACTGTGGCGCCATCTTAAGTAAATAGATGGTACACTACTAACGCTTACGCTCTGGCTAATAAACCTTGTGATGATTGGTACAAATGTATCCGCATGCACTTAAAGTCTTTCGTCCGAATTTATTTTGATTACGTTATTTGTCACAGTTTTGGATGGTTATAAGCGTTTGCTCAGAGAAATGCCTTGCACATTTGTTTGACATTTTTCCAATGGGAAGTGCTTTTTTGCGACTTCCTCGTCTAAGTTTTGGTTTTTTCTTGACCATGTTTCATTGACAAGGTTCCAAGTTTTGAGAGGATCATTTTTGACCTTTTTTTAAAGTTTTCCCTTCGCCACAATACTCTCCTTCGAAACTTTTGCTTTATCTGTGTTTTTTTTCTAACTTTTCTAGAGTTAATCTCTCTGGTTACATGGGAGGTTTCGAATGTTTTTATGTCGCCGTCTCTTATGAATAGAAAGGAAACCGATAGTCGAAGGTCTAGGACAAAAAGTTCAAAGTCAACGGCAGTCCACCTACATCCTAATTTACCAATTCTTAATGAAATTAACTAAAATATGCATCTGATCAGACTTTTGGTTTGACAAAGGAGTATTCGACTCTGTAGATGGCATTTAGACATCCTACCCTCTTCCAGTTCCTTAGTTCAGAGATTTGGAACATTGCATCAATAGAACATAATTCGACCGGGAACAAGGTGAGAAATCTCAGTGTGCTTGGAAAATCTTTCTTAAGAATACCTTTGTGCATTACAACTGGCTTACAAGTCTATCTCATGTGATTCGATTCTGTTCAAAATTATCCCTCTTTATGCTCCGAAAGCTAACTGACTGCCTATTTTCTCATCGTGGCCGTAACTGAAGCCCTATTTAGATGTATTATTGAGGCGCCTTAAAGCTGATATTATATATCTTTGGCCTATTGCAAACTGATATGGTTTTCTATTACAGTTTTTGTTGTTAACTGCTGATTGCCTTTAACTTCAGCACATCTTTCGATTTTCGCAATATCTTGTAAGGTCTTGAAAATACTTGTGACCACTGCGACATAACGATGCTTAGTATATTCGTAGATCATATTTAATGGAGTGCGGTATCTTGATCTTGCCATGCAGTGGCTCGTCTGTATATCAATAATTTTACACGGTTATCTTACCGCTGATATGAATCGTGCTACCCACTCTAGGCTTATTAGACTACATTTGCTTCTGGGTTATTTTTAAAATAGGCCTTCAGTCAGGTTATTTTTCTTTTTTGAGGATTGAGCGTATTCATTGATTGACACAGATCATGTTTGTTGCGAGTCATGATACTATGGAGAGTACAGCAACACTTAACTGTCTGAGCATAAGGGGTCATACTGGATCCAAACACGCACTTCTCAGCTTTTCTTGAGATAGTAGCCATCAGAAGCAAAATCAAACTTTAAGGTACTATCATATGGGCCATAGTGTTGCCTTAAAGAGGTCCTTAAATCTCCATCACTCAAATCTACCTTCTAACCCAAACCCAGGGATTGGAATGCGGATAAGAATATCGATGTTCAAAACCAATAAGTCAATGAAACTCGACGAATCTAGTCATATAAGTTAAATCAGATGAAAGGGTACACCAATGAAAAAATTTCTGCACCCTCCTTCTTCTTCTTCCTCTTTTCCGGGAGCTGAAACACTTTAACTCGCCCTGGAGCACAGGGTGGTTGTCCTTCCAGCTCTCTCAGCTTGCAGCTCGATACCTCAATTGTTCACGATCACAAATTTTGGGACCGAGATTTCGTCAAAACCGTTGACCTCCATGTTGTTCTTGGCCGACCAACTCGCCTTACACCTTGAGGGCTCCATTGCAAGCACTGCTACGCTATGTTGTCATCAGTATGGCCAATCCAGTGTCATTTCCTCGGTTCAATGTCAACATCCACTCTTGTTTGTCCCGTCCTAACCCACAATTCATTGTTTGAAGTCGTTTGTGGCCACTGGATCTTTAGGATGTAACGCAGACAATAATTGACAAAAGTTTGTAACCTGCTCGAGATATTGGCGGAGCATTTCCACGTTTCACTGCGTAGAGCAGTTCTGATTTTACATTGGATTCAAACGGTTTTAACTTAGTGCGAAGCGATATTTTTCCAGACTGAAGAATGGATTCCGAACGAGCACCACCATCGAGTGACATAAGACTACCCAGATAGGTTTACCCGCGTGGCCTCCTCTATCGACTCCCATCTCAATATAAGCTGGTGTTGTTGGTTTTGGATAGTGAGCATAGTTTTTGTCTTGTTGGCATTTATCCTTAAGCCAGCAACCTTTCCATTCTGCTGCAGTGAATGACACATTTGGTAAAGGGCACCAAAGTTGTTTCCCAGGAAACAGATTACATCAGCGTAGTCCAAATGGCTTAGCTTATCAAACGGGCTCCGTTGGATACCAAGTCTCTCATTTGTACCCACCGTGACAGTCATTATATCATCGATCGCAAGAAACAACAAAATCGGTGACAGTGCAACTCTCTGTCGCACTTCAAATGCATCAGAAAGCTGTCCACTGTACAAAACAAAACACATTGTGTTGTTGTACGACAACAACTTTTTCAGGGACGCCTTTCATAGCAAGCGATCTCCAGATGCATTCACGATTAACGCGATCGAGTGCCTTTTTAAAGTCGACAAACATGAGGAAGAGCAGTGATTGGTATTCCAACGGTCGTTCAAGGCCGATTCCCAAGGTGTTAATATGATCGACGCATGATCCACCACTGCAAAATCCCGCTTGGTCTCTCTTCAGCGTCGATTCAATCCTGGGCCTTATCCTTTCGGGAATGATAAAAAAAAAAAAAAACACTGTGGCGCTGGCAGCCCGGTATGGGCCATGGCCTAGCTTCTTGACACTCATTTGTGTTGCTCATGTTGTCATTTTTGTCACACCTGAGCGGGCTCTCCTTAGAAGCTTTTTCGTAGGCAATTTTACTTTCGGGAGTTTGCCATTGCTCGTCGAAAGGGTGATGGCGATTTGAAAAATTGTTGGTGACCCAGCCCGGAATCGAACCCAGACTGTCTGCGTGATAGTCCAATGAGCTAGCTATCGCGCCTTTCTTGGCATCTTGACAACAACTCCGTCCTTCCATTTTCTGGGAAAGATTACATCCTCCCAAACAGTCTGAATAAGTGGAAACAAAATACAGGTCGTTGTGTCATGGTCCGCTTTAAGGAACTCGGCAGATATGCCGTCCAGTCCAGCTGCCTTGTGATTTTTTTAGAAGCATATCACGGTTCAATTTCTGCACTTTTTAAGGGGTTTGGTGTCAATTCCCCTGGAAGACTTACGTATGCCCAGCATGATGATGATTTGCATTAGTACTCTGGTCATCACTGAGCAGTGCACAAAAATGCTCCTTCCGCCTTCGTAGTTAGTCTTCTAGTGACACCAAAAGGTTTCCGTTCATATCTAACGTAGGGTAGTTGGTGCTTGACCTATAATGTCCTTAACGATTTTGAACAGCTCCCTCACGTCCCCCCTTTTTGCAGCTTTTTCCACGCTCTCCGTCAATTTGTCCAATCTGGCCCTCCTATCACGACTCAAAAAGCGCTGCGCAGTCTTATGAGCTGCTCTACACTCGTTGTGTAGAACCAACTTTCCCTTGGTTGATTTAAAAACTGTTCAACATACGTTCATGATGCACCTATAGAGAGGTATTCAGAGCCCTTCCATCCTATCCTAGGCTATCCACGGTGACAATGTTTCACTGCTTCAATAAAGAAATAACTTCCTCGTTGGGAGCTTTGATTGCTGCTTTGTCGGATTAAGGCAACTACAAGGCAATAAAGCCCATTTTGAACAAAAAAATAACTCTGCACGGGGCCTTATTCATCTTTTAGAAAAGTGCGTTAAGTGAGCGGAGGCCTACTACCTACTAACCCTTCGAGATACATCCCTCTTCTTAAGTAAAGACGATGCGATGACATCATGAACTTGGTCCCGAACTGTAGCACTACTTAAGCATGTATTTCCACCGCTGTTGTGGTGTAAATCTACCAACTGCTATTTCTTTTGGGCAAAATAAAATTCCAGCCCGACAAACATTTTAAATATTTTCGTCACACAACTCCTAGTCAAATATTTCAATGACTTATGAAAAAAGGAGAATTTAAAACAGACACTCTTGGATGATACTGTGATATTGCCAGATGTTCCTTCCAACTCCTTGGATTGTTGTTTTCTGCTTCACTTGCTGACCAACATCACAATACAGTGTTCAGTGATAAATCATCGAAACGATTATTTATGTTACCCGAACGACAAATCGATAATCGACAAAAGGTTGCGTCTGCCATAGCTCAAGACTCAAACTCCCTGAAAAGAATGCCAAGTGCTCTAAGTACACGAGAAGAGAAAACAAAACCAAAAGCAAAAAAAAAAAACCTAAACTCTAGAGCAACTTTGGAAACAACAATCAAAACAGATAAAGCAAACCAAGCCGCATCACACGAAGATACGAATACGAGTATCCTTTGCTCGAGTTATGTGGGGAGATACACTCGTATATCTGGTTGGGATGTGTGTGTTTGTACAGACTGATTTCGTGTTGGGATCAAGTTTAACTTCAATTTAGCCACGCATACTCACACTCAAGCTACTGTTAGTAAAACTAAACTTTCATCAGATACGAGTATCACATCACGTAGCGGTCCGGTAGCCGGTGTTAAGGACCAGCAACGAAACATAAGCGTCTGAAATTTTATCATGGCAAATATTGGGGGCTGGAATCCTTAAGCTCCTAAATGATGATAGTGTTGAGATGGCACAATAGAAAAGGAATTTTTGATTTTTTTTTTTTCAGAAATTGTAGAGGAACAGTTCGGCGTAATACTCGTAGTATTGGAAAGATAAAGGGAAGGAGGTTCAATGCCATATTCATTCAATGAAAATTTTCCACCCACCTCAGAGTATTTTCTATTGTTTTTTCGCGCATTGCTTCAAATCTCGCGTTTTCTTACTTCGTACTTGTTGTACTCTCTTATGATTTCAGTAAACCTGGCCAGACATCATAAGAGATATCCTTACGTGCATGAGTACTGATATGACAAAGCCTGGAAGTCTGAGGGTGCCAAATCAGCAGACCAGGGATAATTTTAAAGCAAATAGTTCCTACCCCAAATCCCGCAATTTTTCTATAGCCAACGCACCCTTGTGTAGAAGTGCGCTGTCCTGGTGAAAGATAATTTGAGGCCTCTTCTCGCGAATTTTCAGGAGGTTGACAATCAATCAATAAACAGAACTCCTTTCGCACCCCAAAACACGCTGGCCATAACCATTCTGGCAGATGCGATCGGCTTCGCTTTTTTTTGGCCTGAACCACCGGCTTCCACCCACTGCCTCGTCTGCTATTTCGTTTCTGGTGTGTAGTGGTGGACCTATGTACATATGTCTCATCCATAGTGAGTAATCGCCGCATAAAATTGAATCGATCCAAATATTGCTGAGAAAATCGTTAGCGCACATGCTTTTGATCGGCATTCAGCAAATGCGGCACTCATCCTGTGCAGAGCTTTCGCATCTCTAAATTTTTGTGCAAGATGTTTCCCACCCAAGAAGGAAACATCAATTTTCGCTGATTGGAACGCCATCTCAGCATCAGGCCGAGAGCTTTTCACCTTGCCCTCGTACATCCGTCCTAGGTTAAGTCAATGTATCTACTTTTTCTTGTAACCAACATATTTCTCGATTGCTTTGGACAGGCCACAGCGATTAGAAGTTTGTTTCATAAGAGCTGTCAATATGTGGTGCCATTACAAGACCATATTTAGGAAAAATCTCTAAAGTTTTTCAAATTAACTATACCCTTATGGTGTTGTCTTTGATTAGTCGATGTTTGTGACAGCGTCTCACTCTATTGACAACATTTCCGAGGGAAACTCATTCGCGTCTCTTTTCTAAGTCTAAACCCTTTTTAGAATTAAAGGTGTCAGCGAGATTGATTCAGGACTTAACAGAACAGCAGACGTTCTTCACTGAAATTGTCGCCCATTAATGACAATGTCTGAGAAGAAGCTAGGACAGAGCAATACCGAACTTTTCGATAACATCTTCCGATTTTTACGCCACCGAAAGTTGCTACGATGTGACCAGTTACAAGCAGCCGCTCATAGGTTTTTTTTTTTTGAGTTTCAAGCCCACCAGTAGTCCATATCAGCACCTAAACCACTTTACCGTAGGAGTAAGTAAGGAGGCCCTTGGATTTCATAACTGGCCTGACTTGTGGAGGTAGACTCCTTGTAGCGGTATCACCGTGGCTGTGGTTTAAACCTTAAGGGCGGGAACGGTGTACCTGCTGGTCTGGACCGATGTAGACTTGCAATTAAGTGCTGTGAGAGGTTTTAGATTGATCTCTATTCATTCCAAGGGTAAAAACCGTGCCTCCAACACGGATATGAATTTGGTATCAAAGGTATCGACGGAGAGTAATGGCAAGGCGTATCCTTGTTGTTGTTATTCTATGAAATAAAATCTATCAAGACAGGTGTTCACGCAAAATACTAGAGACGTTCTGCTCGACTTTAAAGACACTGCTATACATGTACTTGGCGAATTTTTCGCTGTTTAGTTTTTCAGTGTTCATTTTTGACAGCTCACGCGTGATTTCTGACATATGCCAAAGTCATTTCACCATGGAAATACTTACGTCCGAACAACGCTTACAAATTATTGAATTTTATTATTAGAATTCGTGCTCTATGGAAAATGTTTTTCGCGCACTTCAACCATTTTACAGTCGTCATAACCGACCTTCGAGTAAGCAATTCAAGCACGCTACTGGACATCAAGCCATCTAACCGTATGCGTGCATACAGAGGAAAACATTGCTGCTCTATCCGCCAATGTGCACGAAGATCGCAATTTGTCCATTTGTCGCCCTTCGCAGCAACTGAGATTGCGTTACTCAACTATGTGGAAGATGTTACGCAAGGATTTTGGTCCACTACTGCGAGAACTGAAGCCGAAAGACCTGCCACAGCGTCGAAATTTCGATGAGTGGGCCGCTTTTTTATTGGAAAATTGTCTTCAGCGATGAAGCCCATTTCTGGTTGAATGGTTTGTTAGTAATCAAAAGTATTTGGTTCGACCAGCAAGCCCAGATAATACAAGAACTGTCAATGTGCCTAGAAAAATGCACTGTTAGGTGCAGCTTATGGTCCAATTGAATCAGTGGCCTTTATTTTTTCAAAGATGACCGGGAGAACAATGCTACTGTCAATGGCTCTCCCCATATCGTTTAATGATTTCGAACTTATTTTTACCCAAAATACATAAGTTGAACATGGTCGATATGTAGTTCTAGCAAGACGGCGGCGCTTCATGCCACACAGCACGCAGATCGATGGCCCAATTGAGAAATGAATTCGTCTAGCAATTGATCAGGTCCAATACGAAACCTGTGAATTTGCCTGTTGGATCGTGCGATTTGACGCCTTTAGACTATTTTTTATAGGGATACGTTAATTTCTTCGTCTATAATGTTTTTTCCGATAAACCAGCGTCAACTGCAGCCTTGCAAGACAATCTTAAATGTGTTACTAGCGAAACACCAGCCAATATGTTCGCAAAATTGACATAAAAGTGGACTCCCCCTATGGATCACTTCAAACATAGTTATGGTCGACATTTACACGAAATAATCTCTAAAAGCAAATGGCAAGCATTGATTTATCAGTTCAAATAAAAATGTTATACACTTTTGCAATTTTCCCTTGCTATTTTTTGCAAACTAGTATGCAACCATGAAATTGCGCAAGGTGGTGGTCAGTACGGATCTGCATTACTTGCCTGTTCTTTTGGATCTGCTCCAGTGGTAGTTTTCAAATAAGCAATTCTGGACGTCCTCTTCTATTGTGATAGAGAACTCAGACAAAAAACTAGTCCATTGTATTCCTTGTATTTTCATTTTATGTTCTTTCTTCAACGTTCCTTTGCCGATAGACCAGTGAAGTTGGCAGCATCTATCACATCTACCCTGAGCACCAGCTGCCAAATGCTATTCTAGAAAATTTATTTCGTTCATTTCATCAGAATTGTATTGATAACCACCTACAAAATAAACGAAAATTTCTAACATACAACAAAATGTAGCATTCGTCCTGCAAAATATACCATCGTTGATACTTTTGCAAGCTCAAATGTTTTGTCGTAACCATTTTTGCAGCAACAGGATTTGCGGTGTCGCATGCATATTCATAAAACCAGAAGTTGTTGGAGTGGAAGAAATACTTTCAGACGATCTGTAGATGATCACCACAGAAAAGTTCTTGTACGCGATGCTGAGGAGACTAGTTTCTTTGCAGTTGAAGCGGTGGAGAATTGGTAACACGATAAAGAAGCTCCATTTATCAGATTTACTTTCTCCAACCGAAACTCGAAAACCTCTCGATCCGATGGCCTTCTTATGCTTATGTTTAGAAGCACAGTCAAAAATTTGACTTTCGAAGCCCATGCTATCTGGTTAATTTTACCTGACAGTGAAGTGTTTCCTTCTTACCCTCGGCACCGACTCTGATTCTGATGTTAAATACCTTTTCTCATCACTACAGGTTTCCGTTCAGATCTTGCTAGTTTAACAAATTCTCCCACCTTTTGATAAAACTGCTGTGAGTTCTGAGAGTTGAGCTTCCTCGTTCGCCTGCTTTTCATGATTTTTCTTTTTATTACATTTGTTCGTCAAGCGCCCGATCTACTCTCATTCTTCTAAATAGCGCTGCTTGAAAGGCGAACGGTTTCGCTAAATACTCGTTAGCTTGCCTGTACTCTTCTACACTTCACTAAATCTAAAGTTTCATTCCTGATGGCCTTTTGGCTCCAGCAGTAGGGGCTATATGGTTGACAAGCACACGATTGAGAAAGATTCTAGCAGTCCAAAGTCATAAACACTTTAAGTATTTCAGGGATGCTGTCCCAAAGACGAACACTCGCTGTTGTATATTGTTTGCTCGGAATTTGGAGCAAATGTAGAGAAGATGTTCGTACACTTCGTATCTTAGATTTTGGTGGCATTAATAATAAGTCCATTCTTCTGTGACCAGTTCTTTATCACAGATATATCTTCATTAAGCCTGCAAATGAGATCTTAAAGCCAATCGGAATTGACTTATAAATCTATTCTCCATCCGCGCAAAAGTTAGCAGAAGCATGCGAGCATACTGCAGTGAAGTCATTACCTTGTCTGCTTCAACAGGTACTTTTCCTTTCCTATGGAAGGAGTCTTATATCATCCCTGTTCACAAAAAAGGAAGCAAGGCCGAAGTCGATTATTAAAGGCCCATAGCAAAACTCTCTTCCATACCCAAATTGTTCGAAAGCATAATCTATCAACAATTGCTTCCGTACTATAGGCCATCTGTCTGCACAAACCAGCACGGTTTTGTGAAAGGTAAATCAAGCACCACTAACCTATCAAGGAAGCTTTGTGCCTTAGAAGACGGTGAAGGAAGCAAGGCTTTCGATAAAATTTCCCAGCAACTTATCATTTTCAAACTAAAAAAAAATTGGATTTCCCCCTTCGTTTGTGGCATGGATCAAATCCAATTTAGAAGACCGAGAATACAGAGTCATCTTCAGAACTTCAATATCCAACCCCATTAAATCAGCATCTGGTGTCCCTCAGGGTAGTCACCTTGGACCAATCATCTTTATCCTAACGATTAACGACATATATCACGTTTTAACGAATTCTAATCTTTCTATTTTCGCTGACGACATGAGAATTTCCAAAGTCATTTCAATGCCTTCTGATTCCCATTGCTTGCAAGATGACTTAAATAAGTTTTCGGTATGATGCAAGCAAACTTTTTCGGAGCTTAATGTCAACAAATGCCAAGCGATAACCTATTCCCGCAAACGTCTTCCTCCGCCTCCAAGAAACTACTTTATCTGCGATCAGCCTATTCCCTCAACTACCAAAGTAAGAAGCTAGGAATAATATGTGACAGAGAATTAAATTTCGACTCGCATATTGACAGCATTATAAATAGCTAACTCCGCACTTGGCTTTATCAAACGTCAAAAATTCAAAAGAATTTTCCAACCCCTACGTTACAAGGTCTCTGCACATTACTTTTGTAAGGCCTCTTCTAGAATATTGCAGCCAAATTTGGTCGCCCTATAAACAAATCCACCAACGCAGGTTTATCCGATTTGCACTTAGTGGTCTACTTTGGGCCGATCCATATGGATTACCTCCCTATGAAAATAGGTCAAAACTAATTGGCATGCATACCCTAAAAAAACGTCGTGAAGTCGCTGATGTACTTTTTATACACCAGTTATTGACTGGAAACATGACTTTGTTCACTCCCAATCCCAGTAATCTAAAATCTGTCCCACTCCTCCGTACCCAAATTCACCGCATCAATTACGGTCACTTCGAACTATTATCGATAATGTTGCGTATAACAAACAACTACGCCGAAGTCTTCGACATAAATAGCAGCAAATATGAAATCAAAAAAGCCCTGCTCAATATGCCACGCCCATAACATCTCCCTCGCCCCTTTAGGTTAATGTTTTTGTTAGTTTTTAAGCCTAGGCTTAAGTTTTTGCTTTTTAATAAGCTAAATAAAGTTGTCCATTATTCTAGTTAGGGGTGTAGAGCAACTATGATTAGCACGGGAACCCGACTGCATTGGAGACAATAATTCATGTTGAGCAAGGTCATTAGATATCTACCCCTCAATAAACTTTCTGAAAACCTTTGATAAGAATGGGAGGATGCTGAAAGAGCGAAAGTCTGTGGTCGAATCGGAACATAGGTTCATAGGCACCCAACTTCCACCTGTCCTCAGAAGTCGAGGTTGCAGTGCAAAAGTTGATAAGTAACATGTGTCAGACAACTCAGAAAATACGGCAAAATCATTTTATAAATCAAAGTGGTATTCAGTCAGAACCATTAACCATTCGGAGCAAAAACTGAACACTGAACAAAGTTCTAAGCCATTAAGACCCCTCGGGTAACGACGGCCAAAACAGATATTTTGGACTCAACAAACTATTTCAGGGGTATGTGGCCTGACGTCAACTTGTAATGGGTTCTTATGCAGTCCAAAATATCTATAGATAGATCAGGCATGAAAGTTAGAGAGACCAATAGCTAATCAGCTCGTGGAGTTCATAAAGTTCTTTCAAGGCGTGCGTGCCGATTTTGCCATTTTTCGAAAATTGACTTTAGGGTTTCAACCACTTTTTTATTCTTGCAATATATTCTCCAGATTACATCACGGAATACTAGAAAAAGAAAAGCGCAAGACGTGGAAGGTACTGACATGAGCTCACATTAGACAAACAAATGTAAAAGACTCCTGAAATCCAACAAATATTTTTAACAAAACAAGTTAACTATGGATTGATCCACCTGACTCTATTAGAAGCGTCTATTATGCACAGTCATCAGCAACTTACAAAAGTCCAAATTGAGCATTTGAAACTGCACATTCAACAACGAAAATCGAGCACAAAGGCTTGAGGTATCTTTCTGGTAAATCCACTATTCACTGATTCCGTTGTCCCTATGTCCATGTGTGTTAGAGTACAGAACACCCCTTAATTTCTTAAAATCCCACACTTTGTGGTTTCAACATCATTTTTCGGTCAAAAACTATGTTCACCTGTTTAAATGTTACACCTTAAATCCGTTCCATATCAAACCACACCACCTGACCACAATCTAAAGTTGGTCAACTTCATTTATAAATTCCAGACAAATGAAGGATTTTCGTCATAGTTCATGGAGTCGTGATAAAAATACATTACCTAGCCTCCGAATAGAAAGACAAGGAACGACCATACCCTCAGGGAAGGGAAGGTAAGACCATCCGTATTTCAAACTGAAAGAAAGAAAATTAAATAAATTCTGTTTTAATTGCCAAGAGCTGAAACGTTAATTGGGATTATCCCAAGTAGTGCAGTCTAACAGAGTCTGTTGCTTCCATCCACCCTGCTTGCCCACTTACGAGTACCAACTACTCTGCTGTAACCATGGACCACCGCACAAGCTCTTAGGTTACGAATGTCTAAATGCATTCGACTTTTAACCTCGGGGCAGTAAACCATACGTTAAAAGCACACGTTTTTGAATTTCATGGTCTCTATCTGTGCAGTGCTCGATTCGGCTTTGCTTCCTGGCAAAACATTCTCCCTCCGAACCAGTGAAACATATCGCATTATAAATTATCTATGTGTTTAGTTTTATCTATATGTATAGACATACTCGTATACATTCAAGTGTATGTATAGAAGTTTGGTACTTCAGTTTGACTTAATACTTTGGTCGGTCTGAACACGTGCTGCACGTATCCCGGCCGAAAACATACGTGCATTTGGAAATACCATTGGGATACCCAGATATTTGTAAATATCCTTTAATACAAAGTTACAATGCATACAGAGTTATCCTTTAGAGCAGAATACATAAAGTACATATACGTAGTCAGAATAAGGGTTGCATTCAACCCCTGGAAAAGTACAGAGAAAAAAAAATAAATAAAACAAGAAAAAACTAGAAAATTCTCTGGTCAGTGAACATTGACTAACTCAATATCAGGATTTGGTCGATTGTGTGCTCAAAGTTCCGAGAGATAATTCCAAATTCCATGTGCAATGACATATCATTCTCTCGTTTCCATGCACACCCATTCAACTACCTACCACCATCAGAATCTCAACAAATCCTCAACCTACGGGTAGATACCAAATTGCACAGAACTACAAGAGAAGAAAAAATTAAAAAAAACAAAAAAAATCGAAAAAATATTTTTCAGTACAACCAACAAAACCTTGATGATGACTTTGACTATGCCCATAGTGTAGCCGGCCAGTGTGTTGCTAGCTGGGGATAAATTTTCGGATCATACCAGCCATTCAACCATCCGAAACCGAACTGACTATGACTAACATTTGGATTTCCATATGGCATGGTCAATATATTCATCTCTCTGTGTGTACTTGTCGTATCCACACTGAGGCACATGCGAGTAATACTGAAAAGACAGAAAAAAAAACCGAGTATAACATCGGACTCAGTCTTTCAAGCCTGCGAGGCATAAAACGTGAACCAAACCTGGTCTGTTCTGTTATGTTCTGTTCATGGCACATCTACCAGATATACCAAGTAGGTATTCAGTATCCATGCTCAGCCATCTATAGATACTAGTGAGGACACTGTGTACTCCTACTCGTCCTCGACTACTCGACGCCACCATATCCCTGTCGTTTCAGAGCCACACAGCCATTATCCATACGGGTTGTTTCTCATATTGAGTTTACTATATTTCGAAGGATTTTATGCCATAGGCGGCTTTTCCAGTACAAGTGCTCGTATTCGTACACTTACTCGTACTCGTATTTGTGTTCGTATGTATCAGGGATACAAAAATCAGAGAGAAATTCGATTGCTGCTTTTAATTGGCATAATATGATCCATCCCGGGGCATGGATTTTTGTTTTACTCCCTAGCCCCGCCATTCTGCCAACAGTATTTGGGCCCTATTTCGATATCTGTTTCTGGGCTTCAACAATTCATTATCATCGATAACAACACAAAACATAAATTGAAATCAAATAAATTGTTGGTGAGTGGTAAATCGTTCCAAACTTAATACAACAGTGTAGATAGATTGGTGGAAATTTCCCTTTTCAAAAGCATTGAACATAAGCAGAGTATCTGTGCTACACCTTAGTCGATGGGCTTTTGGAGCAAGAAGATATCCGATCAACTGATGGGGGAGGATGATGAAGTCTTGCGTAACAATTTAGCCTCGTGGTACTCTCATCGGGAACATCTTTATGAAGAGGAGTTGTTTGGATTTGTGCAGGTAAGCAGGAAGCTTATGAGGACATAACCTCTCGAGAAAACATCCTGCTCCATTGAAGTGCATGCATATGATTTCAGCCATATAGAAACGGCGGCTTGTCTCGAATACATCGCAATCTGACAGTCAAATTTTCGAAAAGCTTGGAGCATACTATTAGTAGATAATGGTCACTTCCACTTCCACTATCGTCTCTAGTTCATCCATATAGGCACACTCGTATAGAAAATAATCTAAACAGTTAAATCCATAACGCGAAACTTTGCTCTCATTGAAGGTTTCATTCAAAACATGTATTGTGGCCCATCCTGGCATGTTCGGTCATTTTGTAGAAACCACAAATCGCCATGCCAAATCGCCAAAACAGGAGATTACGCTACCAGGAAACGCTCCCTTCGGAATATCCATTGCGGCTCGTACTTTGTGTGTGGTTGCACCGTCTTGTTGAAACCACATGTTCACCAAACCCCGTTCATCCAATTCTGGTAAGAGAAGTAAGAAGTTATTTATCATGGTCCTGTTGTGTTCGGAACCCTCACAACAAAAGGGATTTCCAATATCTACAGTCGCACCATGCCGGCGGCGAACAACACATCATATCACAAGGCAATGGTGCCCGACACCGTACACAGAAGGATCCAGGCGAGAGCCGTCTACGATTGTCAAGAAAACCTTCCTTAGAGCAATCATCTGAAGATTAGCGGTACCTGCGACCGAAAAATAGAAATCATCAGAGATGATCACATGCAGGCAAGTACATATCGTATGTGCACTACCCGAAGACCACACCCCATTTCATAGTGCGCTGGATAGCGGTGGTTGCGACCGAGATGTCGTGTCGATGAGCTTGGCACACATAAGAGCCGATACGATGACAAGGATTTCGTTTTACCTTCACTTCGTTTACGTTCATCAACCAGTGCGGTTATCCTATGTTAAATACAGTCCACAAATAAATTTAATTGTATCAAAGTGCTTTATGATTATTCTTTTTTTCTTTGAGCTATCTGAACAGTAGCGTTCGCCAGTAACAGTGAACGTATCGCCGATGACGTCCTCAAAACAAAACGGCCCAATAACTCCACACGCGTGAGCGCCGCGCCGCACAGTGGCTCTGAGTGGATGCAATGGCTCTTCGTGCATTAAACGCGGATTTTCAGTGCCCCAGAAATGAAGATTTTGCTTATTGACGTAACCGCTTAAGTGAAAATGCGCCTCGTCGCTCATGATGATTTTCGACACAAAATCGTCCTCCTCATTGTTGCACTTTGTTTGGGAACATGTGTAAGTCCTTCACTAAAATTCGCTGTATGGTGATGCCCAATTGCGTGGCCCATCGTCTGGTAGATGTTTCTTCGTTCTCAGCCACATCGGCAGCCACAGCCGCGATATTCTCGTCCGAACGACCAGTCCGGTGCCGGACACGCCCTGCGTGGTCCCTTGTGGTTCCAGTCTGCTTGAGTCGAGTCCGAATGTTTGCCCAGTTTCCGCGACACGATTAGAAAATCGACGTTTGGACTGTATCTCTATCGTTAAACCTTAAAACCTTAATTTGTCAACCTATCTAATACTCGTACAAAGATACATCGACAGCTTTTTTACTATTGCGTTGTCCATTGGTGGTGGCGAAGGCGTGATGGTTGGCTCATTCGTCCCCGGCATCACCAACAATTTTTTAAATCCTCATCACCCTTTCAGCGGGCAATAGCAAACTCCCGAAAGTAAAATTGCCTACGAAAAGCTTCTAAGGAGTGCCGTTCGGATTCGGCGATAAGCCGTAGGCCCTGTTCAGATGTGACAAAAATGAGAACATGAGCAACACAAATGAGTGTCAAGAAGCTAGGCGGTGATCGATACCTGCCAGTGCCACAGTGTTTTTTTTTTGTCCATTGTCTATAACATTTTTCTGTGTTTTCATCATATCTGACATTACGTAGGGACTCACAGGGTTCGAACCAACCTGATACTCAGTTAAACCCCCTTCTTACTGCATGGTTTCAATCTACCCTGGAACAGCGTTTGCATTACTGTAAGATGCAGCTTCCGTAAAACTAATCGGAAAGTTCACCTCGCAGTTTAAAAGGCACCCACCACTTGTACCACGAAGTGTACCGTGGTGTCCTTCTGGTACGCTCCTATTTAGACCTCGTGTAGTAACTGTTCGTTCTGATGTTGATGTTCTGATGGCAACTCAAACGCATCAAATTTATGCATAACCAGCGAAGCTACGCGCGACTGCTCTTTTCTTTTCTTTTTCGTCATTACCGACAAGGCGTAGGGTTATATGGTCCTTCATGGTCCTCGCAACACAATATCACGGAAACGATATTCAGTCCAAGTCCGTTTAAAAATAGTTGAAGTTGCTACAGCTATATTGCGCAAACAAAGAACCTTTGCTCGGCAATCACCTAAATGATGCTTTCACTGTCATGCGTTGGAAGTTCAGCTTACATTGATTCTCTTTAAGCCACGCAACTGATCCAATATATGTCGTTGTGTCCACTTACCTGCGACTTCGTCATTCCATTTCTGCTACCAATTCTTGTCTTGTCGTTATTTTGTTCAGATTCCGGGAACAAAGACTTATCCACGCGCTCCCGTATTAGTAACAAGGCGGGCGTTGTTTTCAGGATCAGTATAACGACTGCTGCAGAGACTGTGCGGTAAGTCCTCGCAATCCAAGGGATCTGAAACATTCTAACCAGATAAGGAACTTTCGAAGACTCCGTCCCTACAGTACATCCACCCACAACTTGGTGCAGCACAGCAATTTAGAACTGGCAGCTAGTGCCATTCTTTGATGGATCTTTCAGCCAACCTTCCTACGTGTTCCTCAAGGGTAATCCGTGAGTTGAATCACATTCCGAAATAGCGAAATTATAAATCGGCGCGCTCTACTGCATAAGCGATGTTCTAACGAAGTCCTCTCGCAATTTAGATCATGTAGTTTGTACGAGCTAAGGATATTTTCTAATTTAAAGTTTCTCGTTCCGAATTCGTTTCCTTTACGGAAGACTTCGTATTCATGCAGGCCATCCAATGCCAGATTAATGTAAATATTTCACAACCTTTCCAAAAGTGCTGAGGAAGTTTGTGCGAGCTTGTCAGTAAAAATAAATCAGTGATTGAGAAAGCGTTCTTTCCCTCACGTTACAATATTCAGCGATAAAGTAAGTCATCGTCAGCTCAGAATACACCTCAACCAGAGTCCATGGAATACCAACAATTTTTGTGAGTTGGACCCAAGCTTATGTGAAAATGAAAAAAATCTCTGAAAACAGCAGCTACTTTGGGACTTCAAAGAACTATCGTTCATCACGTTCCACATTTTCCGCAAAATGAATTGTGATCTTGCATGATCTTACTTACTTACCTACTTTAGGTGAAGTAACCACCCAGGTCCATCCTTCACCAGCTGGCTCCAGTTTTACACGCTTATTTAGTTGGGGTCCGCTTCCACTTGCGTGTGCCACCTGAATCTCCGACTTCCTCTACTGCGCTGTCCCTCGGGGGCGGATTCGAAGACTTTTCAGGCCGGAGTGTTAGTGACTATCCGCTCTACATGACCCAGCCATCTCAGTCATTTGATCTTCACTCTTCTGGCTTAGTCGATGTCGCTGTACAGTCCGTACAGTTCATCGTGGTATCTCCTCCTCCACTCACCGTCAATGCAGACGGGATCGAAGATCGCCCGAAGAATTTTTCTCTCGAAGCAACCAACCCTCATCCATTTTTGACAATGTTCATACCTCTGCGCCATAGCGCAGGACCGGGATTATTAAGGTCTTATAAAGGGTGACTTTTGTTGTCCGAGAGAGGGCTTTGCTACTCAATTGCCTTCTTAGCTCAAAGAAGCAGCGATTGGCAAGAGTTATTCTTCGTTTGAGCACAGTGCTGGTTTCGTTTCCAGAATTTAGGAGTCTATGTTGACAAAATCCTTAACTGCCTCAAACTTATAGCTGTCGTAGGTGACATTCTGCCCGAATCGTCAGGGTTAGGTGTCTTTTAAGCTTGACAGCATATACTTGGTCTTGCCCTCGGTGACCGCTAAGCCCATTTTCGCCGCTTCTGTCTCAATACTCGCGAAAACGCCACTGGCATCACGCTGCTTTCTTCCGATTATGTCACTATCGACGGCGTATGCGAGTAATTGAACGGACTTTTGAAAGATTGTGCCTCTTGTGTTTGCACCTGAGTTTTGCACTATTTGTTCAAGTATAATGTCGAAGAAATCGCATGACAGCGTATCGCCTTGTTTAAATCCTTTTTTCACATCAAAGTTCTGATCTTTACCAGTGAGACCTTGATGGAGCAGCGTACATTCTCCATCGTCATCCTTCACAGACGGACGAGTTTGGCAGGGATGCCAAAATTAGACATTGCTCTGTATAGCTTGTCTCTATAGGTACTGTCATACGCGGCCGTAAAATTGATGAATAGATGGTCTGTATCGACCTGAAGCTCATGGGTCTTCTCCAAGATCTGCCTGAAGTCACACTGATAAGGATTTATCAGGTTGTTGACGAAAAGCTTTAGGCGCTTACACAACACGGCAGGTAACATCTTGTAGCGTTCAGAGGCACTCCCTTCTTGGGAATCGGGCAAGGTTCCATTCATCGGGCATAGTTTCGCCCCATCAAATGTATCTCATTCCATCAATGTTTCGTAAAGAAGATGAGCCAATTTAATATTTTTAAATAATTTGTATACTTCTCAATGATCTTGATTCTCCGTAAGATCGAAGGCCCGGCCTGTTCTTTTTTTATTAATTTTACGACAATTAAGCCACAAATCGAATTTTGGTTAAATTTATTTAAAAGAAGGGCGGTGTGAAATTTAGTCTCTGGCATTACGAAGAATAATTACATTTGACAACGAAGTGAACTTGGTTGCTTTTTGAAGAAACCGTAGTTAAGGTAACTTAGCTTAATTATTTACGCATGAAATAAAAAATAAAATGAACTGAAGTTGCACTTGGTCAAGTTAGGTATGAAATAGATTTTAAGCATAAGTCAAAGATTTTTTCCCTTCGAAATCTTAACATTTCCCCAGTTTGCGAATTGATTGCGAATGGTGTTTTCTATTTAAATTTTGGGAATTTTTAAACAATAAACTCTTAACACTAGTGCCCATAGTGGGCAAAAACTGAAGTGAAGTCATCGAGTATATCAATTTCATCTACGTCGAAGCAATCCCATCTTCACCGGTACCTCTGCCCTACTATTTTAGAATTTACCTGCTTTTCATGGTACATTTGATGTACTCGTAATCGAATTTATTAGCGTTGAGCATTTTGATATCGAATCTCTTCAATTCAATTACGTTTGCTCACACAGAACATACTCGTATGCTCGTAACTAACAAGTATCTATGATACAAATACCAACTCAGTCCCGTATCTCTACCAATGGAAAATAAAAATAAAAATAGTTCCGTAATTAGTGGAAAAAATAATTAAGCTTTAAATTTAAAAGAAATTTTTAAATAAACTTTTTGTTCGTTATTGGTTATTTGAAATTTCCCTTTTTATGTTTTTTGAACATTTAAGCACAACTAATTGAATTAAATTCGTGAATTCAGTTCGTTAGTATGATATACTGGTAATCACCGTTGGTTAGTACCCAATTTTGAATGCATACAATTAAAAATATATTTTGCCATAATTAGCTTATTCTGGTTGGCAAAATGTATTTTTTTTTTTTTAACATAACATGGGTTAGTAGTACAGGATTATTTAGTATGTTTGATGCAGCAATGATGGAAGGACTCTGGTATATTTGACTCAAAATGAGACGCCAAAAATGTATACTATATTCACTTTGATCGAAAGGCTGATATTTTGGGTAGCTGGTCAATTTTAAATTTACGATTAATGACTGACAGGTTTTTTCAAAAAACTTTTATCGATTTAAGATGTTGCAGCTTATAACTAAATTGCTACCAAATAGTGACTTAGGTTAGGTTAAGTTAAGACAGGGTGTGTCATGACAAATACTAGGCACCAAAACGGGCCCACCAGTTGAATGAATCTTTAAAGCGCAACAACCTGAACAGTCTCTCTGGTAAAACATTCAATTTCCTTGCAAAATCTAAGGAGGCCTTTGAAATCCGTGCTGTCTATTTCGTCTAAATTACACCATATGTGTATTACGAGTATGTCCTAAGCCACTTGCAGATCGGGCGTTTCAGCAGGAGACCGTGTCCGACAGGGTTTCCTATTATTGTCCTTAACTTATCCCTCTTTAAAGGTCAGATCCTTTACCTTCAAAATTCGATAACCTTATGTTGGCAGTCTTTCTTTATTTTACTTTGCCCGCTCCAGTGAAAGCAGGGCTTCCCGCGAGATTAATTTGCGCACCACTGCTTGCATTTTCCATCCAAAGCTAGATATGGCTGGTAATGCGGAAGATTATACGAGATAATGCAGCGGTACTCTCTGTCGGTTGGATCATAATTAGTGATCACTAGGGAGCCCTAGACGTAATCGGGGATCGATGAACTAGAAATGTTTGCTAGTAGCCGATTGTTTATGGTTTAAGTTTATGGCTTAAGTGTGCAGATAAATAGTCGCACCCTGCAAAAGTTTGCGTGCAAATACACTCTTTAAGATCTTGTGCCACCAACCAGACGGCGATTGGTGCGAAATGAAGAAAACATAGCCGCCGTTGCGGCCGGTATCTAGGAGACCCAGGAATATCGATTCGACGCAGATCAGCTGAATTGGCATCCCCAGAGAGTCAACCTGGCTTATTTTACGGTTGGATTTGGCCATTTATCCATATAAAATTGTGCTGATGGAAGAATCGAAGCAGGACGACCATAGACAACGCCATGAGTTCACTAATTGGGCGCTGAAAATGTTGGCCGCAGATTCGGATTTGGGCCGAGTCGTTCTCTCGGACGAGACCCATTTTTGGGTAATACAGCTATGTTGCTCGAATGCTCGAAGTTGTGAAGGAGAAATTTGGCGATTGGGTCATCTCACAACGAGCCCTTATCAATTGCCCACCGCGATCATGCGATTTGATAACACTCGATTATTTTCTTTGGGGCTGCGTCAAGTCATTAGTCTACGTTTACAAGCCAAGCACTTTGGACGAGCTTGAGGTCAACATGCTACTGTCGGAATAATGCCCCACTTGTGCTATTCCACACATAATGGCATGAACGTAGCTTCAAAATAAGGCTAGAATCCAATTTGTACCTCACACTGTTGTTGTTTTATTTTATTTATTTTCCTATAGTTCTTATCTGGTTACCCATTGCCTCCCCTTCTGTAATCCAAATATAATAGGACCCTGAAATACCTGAAATAAACTAGATTGTGACGTGGCTCACCGAATGAATGTCGGATGGAGATCGATATCTGGTGTATTTGAATGCTCTCAAATTCAACGGGACTTTAATAAGAAGATTGGGAAAAGAAGAAGAGAGTGCTTTGCCCGTACAGAAACAAGAAAAGATTGGGATTGCACTGGGCCAATCTCTATTGCTTTGTTCTAACCTTCCTGGCAGAATCAGTGCCGTGACTAAGTATGTATGGTACACTCTGGAAAATCAGCTTTGTTTTAGAGCGAAGATGCTACTGCTGATCTCCGATATACTGTGAAATACAGGCAGGAACTAGTGTACGGCTGCTTGCCTTATTGGTTTCGAGTAGTGTTACGATTGTATTCCCGGCAACTGTCAAAGTTGCCTAGAATCAAAAATAACTTTGGAATTTTCCCTTATTCACGCCGTGGGTTCGTTCGACCTCCAGGTAGCGCTTTAAGAGGCAGCTAAACCTGGGAAACACAAACAAAAAAAATGTTGAGCGCCACGTGATTTTCGGTTGAAATCACGAGACTGAAACGAAAGGGGCGAAAAAAAAATAACGAAACCCGAAACAAAAAAAAGGAACGCACGCGTGTCTCGTCTAATCTCGAGATGATTACCGCACGCGCTACCTACCGGAGTCTCATTTTCACTTTAAAAATAAAGCCGAATTTTTAAACTGCACTGTGAACTGCACTATACTTAGCTATCTTTGTTCCTGGCGGTTCTATACCCCTTCGGGCATAGTTTTCCTAGTCTCTTATTCCTGCGAATCCTGTATCCTCGTCTCTTCCTTTCTCTTTAATTCCTTTTTCCCTTTCGGTCCGCCAGAACCCAAAAAAACTCGCGATTTTACTTTAAAAAATCTACTCTACTCTGTTAACTTTTTTTTTTTTTTAAAAGAAATATTTCTTTTTGCAATTCAAAAAAATTCGCCTAACTCTCTGACCCTGGCTTAATGCTGGTCGTCGCAAAAGTGACTTCCAGATCTTTTCATTTCCACGAACATGACTCTCTCAAGCATTCCCACACTCACTCACTCACTCACTCACACATTCATTTGACTCCAGCGGACTCAATGAACGGGTTTCTCAACAACACGACTAGCAAGCAAATTTTGCTAGTGTGTGCCTTTCATGCATTCCAATAGTTTCGAATTGTATACAGTCATTCTAAAATCTTCAATATTGGAAGTCGCTCCCACTTCCAGTCATGACTGGGAACTCCACTGAGAGAGTTTATGGAAGTTCGTGGATCCTAGCTATGCCTAGCTATTGCCCTTGACATTAGAAATTGATTGGAATCTGCGGAGTGCAATGTTTCTTCTCATTGCTGATCTCCGGATATTTTTCCCCCATCGCACTAAACAAAATTGCAAATAAAAATAAACGCGAAGGAGAAAGAAAGTCTGATCGACGCTCAATGGACTGTTGGAACGAAGGAGGAAGGTTGTGTGGGTATAATCCCAACCTGATTATACCCCCATTCTAGCCATTCTCTAGACCGCCGCCCGTCTAGCCTGCGGACTCCGACAACGGTGATCTTGGTGGACCTCCTGTCGCACCCTGGGCTCCTGGTTCGTTGTGAGTCTGCCTAGCGTCTTTAGGGCTTCACCGACCGAACCACCTCGTTCCTCATCTGAAAATAAAAATAATCCGTAACCTATGTCGGTCCTTTCCGAGGTCTGTGGTCGGTGGGCTGCTGGCTTGTGGGACCATGGCTGCCCTCCACCTCTGCCAGAGCTCGTACTTCCCACTCAAAGGAAGGAGGGAAGGAAGGGATAAGAACGGAAAAGAGAGTAAACCTTGTTGCGGGAAAATTTACCGCAACAGTAGGCCTTCGACATCAGGACGGACCTGTCATAACCTCTGCTATATATGATCTACATCATGCTGTTGGGAAAGAAGATCGTTGTTAAATGTGGCAACGACATTTCGAGCAACATTTTTGAGAATAAAAACGGCTTTCAACAGAGGACGGTAATTTCTCCGATGCTATTAATCATTTATACAAGTAATCTAGAAGGCTTCCTCAATCAATAGCTTACGCAGGCGATTAAGTCAGGTCAGGCTATCAGGTCTAAAAATCGAATTCATTGATAATCTTCTGCACAGAGATTACATTAAAATTAAGGCATATTCCAACGGTTGGATACAAAAGTCAATATTTCAGCATAGCTATCTGACGTGAGTCCGGGAACGAGTATGAAAAGCAGAGAGTACTGTCGTCAACGAAGAAATATATTAGATTAGAAGAAGCGGATAAGAAATCATTCACGAAAGTTTTAAAAAAAAGTTGAGTAGACAGAACGAAGTCCTGTGGCACACCAGCATTTCTTTTGTTGACATCGGACTAGAAAGCATCCAAGATTAAGGTGATTTGAAGATACGATGTAGTGGTAATGACCTTCGACAATGGCCTGATCTCTGGTACCATAAGCCCACACTTCACTAGGCCTTATTTTGCCGGAAAGTTTTCTAAATATTGATGTTAAAATTTTTTGTAGAAAGTACGAAGGGTTTTCTAGTAATATACCACTGCCACCGAAGTCTCAGGAATAAGCGGCTCATCTTCGACGAGTACGTTGACAATGCTCAGTGGCTTCTCCTTAGTCGCAACGCTACTGACTTCTAGTTGTAAGTTAAGTCTAGAATGGTTCGGGGGTTTTCATCGAGGGTTCGTTGACATGAAGAGATTCGGATGGTGCTTTTTGGCATCTGGTAGACATAGCTAGGTAATTTGAAAGGAGTTTAGTATACCACGGAGACATCCATGATACAGGACGGTTTAGGCACGCTCGTCGTTGCGTAGTGTAGGCTTAGTTAAACACAAGCGGCTAGGTCTTGATCTTGTACACTGATTTTGACACTCAAATGTTATTTGATTAATTTGCCTAAAGACGGGTTATACATTTATAGAGAACTATCGCCTAAGGTGTTTTAAAATCAAAAATTTACGCCAGTAATATGTGATAAATGCTCCAAAGGCGACTCAATACTCATTGAAGCGTAACTAAACATGAAAACCTTCAGCAACTAACTTGGAGCACAACATCCCTTGTAGCAAAATGAAATTTCTAGACCGTGATTCCCTCGAGAATCGACTTTGACAAGCTGACCTCGACCTTGGAATCGTTAAGACTTTCCCTATCTGTCCCAAAAATAACCTTTTTGCAATAAAAAATAAAAACAATTTCGATTGTTTGTGTAAGCAAATTATGTCCTTCGACATTAACAAAAGGAATAAATAAACTCCCCTCCACCTTCTCCACTCCAATCGGACACTCGAATATAATTCAAATCCCCTAATTTCCATGATTTGTCATTTCTTGATGAACTAAGAATCCAAATAAATCGGATTAAATGGAAATCCTTAGGAAAGCAATGCGTCAAGCAAAACAACTCAAGGACACTTTTTTTCCTTTTTCCAGCTATCTAGTCATCCAAGCCAGTCATCAGTCTACCAGTACCAGTTAACAAGTCTACCAGTCATCTCGACATTCATTTAGTCATCTCTATTCATCTATCCATTCATGCAAACTTCTCCGGCGTGCTCTGATTTCAATTAACCGCTATAAATTGGAGAATTTTTAACACACACATACAGTACACACAATACAACAACAACAGGACTCTCGTTTCTAATTACTATTTACGCATGAATAACTTGACAGAGTTTATTTTAATTTGATGTCGTTTTCTCGCGTACATCCTGATACTTTTGACAGACAAACTGACAGACTGGCAGACACAAATCAACTTTTTTGGCTAACGAAAATCCTTCAAACTTTACACCTAATACAATTAGCTCCATGAATAGTACTCACACACTGATCCAAAATACAAATACAAATCTTGCAAAGAAGAGGTGATACGGATGGGTGGTGCTCGGAATGGTACTCGTATCAGGAGCTGGTTAAAGGAAAATTTCTCCCAAAATAGAATTGTATTCACATTTTTGGAGTTCTGTTTGAGAACTTTGTAAATATTTGTATCTACCGTGTGACAAATCCATCTCACAGAAGGGAACAAAATGAAACTTTTCGGTTGTTGGAGTTGCCAAGTCGATGGTGGTGAAGAGTTTTTCATTTTTATTTTTCATCCTCTTTGGATTTGGTTGAGAGAGTTGTTTTATTTGGAAGTGTATTGAAAATTCATCTGAGAAAGCAATCTGCATGGAAATGGAGAACCATATGAGTAGTTACGTAAGTATAGTTTCATGGTTGTTGTGTATCCCTACCTTGAAGGCGCTTTGTATTGAATTGTAGACTGCCTTAGATAGTCTAAGATTTGGAAAAGGCAATACGGTATTGCCATTGTACCTTAATGAGATGGTGTTTTCCGTGGTGGAACCAACTTTAACCATCAAGCGTTTGCGAGCTCCAACTCATGGTCTTACTCTAGCCATACCGTGCTTCCATGATTGATAGGAAGAATCTCTAAGCAAGAGCTCATCCACTCTACGCGCTGCATTGTATTGGGACTCTTCAGAATTGTTATTGTTACTTTACAACTCTTTTCCTCCACTTGCATGCAGACGGAAGTAAGAGTAATTTTTCATTCAATTTCAGCGATTGTGTCGGTCATTTTAAGAGTAAATAGAACATTAACTTCCATAACTACCTTAGACTTGTATCTGTATCAAGTGACATATACAGTCCGTTTGATAAGATCGTATACGGCAAAACTCGTTTATGAAAACCGGTTTGAAAGTGGCATTTGCATTAGCAGATAAAAAAATACTTATGCTAAGATGCTCTGAATAAAAAAATTTAAAGATTGTTCAATTTTTGTCAGAGACGAAAGTATTTTAAAATGAGTGTCGCGTTTGCATCACGTTATGAAGCAATATTCGTGTGCACGCATCCAAAAGGACCGAAAATGTCATACGGAGCAGCTGCTAAATACATGAAAAAGTCAAAAGCATTTGTTAGCAACTGGATCGTGGGTCTACGCCAAACACAACAAAAAAGCAGGACAAAAGACAAGGACAAGGGATTTTACGTAAAAGGGGTCTAAATGTGTGTTGTGATATGAAGACGTTTACTAGCCAATAATGTAAAATTTCGAAGCACGATAAAGAAACCACTACTGTCAAAAAAATACGTAGAAAAACTACTCAGTTGGGCCAAGGAAAATTTGAACAGAGATTGGAACGACGTTATTTTATCGGATGAAGCTTTTTTTGGGCATGGTCTCCTATCACTCATACCTGGTGCACACAATTCAACAAATTAATCCAGCGGACCGTTAAACATCCGGCAATGGTGCACGTTTGGGTATGCTTCTCAAAACAAGGATTTGGTAATTTGTTCATGTTTACAAATTACTTAAACGCACCCGACATGGTCAAAATTTATAAGAAGGCCTTATTACCATCTGCCCAAAGGTGGTTTAAAAGAAAGAATGAGAATTGGTTACTGCAAGAAGATAATGACCCGAAACATCGCAGTCGTTTGTGCCGTGCGTGGAAACAAGAAAATGACGTCGATGTTTAAGATTGGCCATCACAGCCGCCGGATGCAAATCCCGTTGAAAATGTTTGGGCATTCATGAAGCTAAAGCTCCAAGGAAAAAAGATCTCGACGGTCAAACAATCATCGTATCACGAAAAATACGAGTTTTATGGAGATCTTTGTCTCAAGATTATGCTATAAAATTATTAGAAAGCATGCCTCGAAGACTCCAAGCAATTATTGATAATGGAGGAGAGTGGACAACATATTAATTGAAAAGCATTCAAGTAAATCAACAAAATAAACCAGTACAATTGATTTTTTTTTATTATTATAAGTTCTTCTTTAATTTTTGTCGTGTACAATGTTATCAAACAGACTGTAGTACTGTCGGCGACGTTTGCGAGAATTTTAACCGCATCCGTGTTACTGAGATGTTGTTGCATTTTTCATATTTTATTGACCACATGCTCGTCGTGCTCCTCCTTCTAAGAATCGTTGATCCATTCCATATGTTCTGTCCTCCGCTGGAGTTGCTTACTTCTATGCTTATTCGAACCGGAAGTTTTATTTAAGTAGCAAAGAGGTAACCACCATACCAAATTTGTTCGTCGGTCGGCAACGGCCCGTGGAATATCTTTCGATTGTAGCTGTCCATCGTCAAACTTGTTCATAGAATTCTCTTGTATCTTTAATATTTGGGATATTTGCTACGAGTATGTTATCGTGGCTTCAAGAACTTTGTACACTGACCCTTTGTTCGCCACTCAGAACGTTTGGTCTTTAATCATTGACTCGACCGCAATGTTGTCAATTAGCTGACAGTTATCTAATGGAAATCTATTCAAATCTCCGGGTAAATATTGACGTAAAAGATTTGTTCGTTTGAATAACGTTTTTTTCTCCAAAAAAGTTTGTTCACGAAGGTTATTGCCTCCTCATTTGATGAAAATCTCTGTTTACCGAGCGCAGTTTTTAGATGAAGGAACAAAAATAAGTCGCTTGGAACTAGATCTGGTGAATAAGGCGGATGGTCAAGCAGTTCAATCCGTAAATAATGGATTTTCGCCATGGTAACCGCTGAGGTGTGAGACGGCGCGCTGTCTTGGTGAAACAGGATTTTCTTATTCTGCAAATGCGGCCGTTTTTCGGCAATTTCAATTTATTGCGCCTAAACTGCGCCAACAGAGCGTTGGAAATGTTCATTCGAACATGTTTTTGGTCTAACGTAAGCAAATGCGGCACCCAACACGCGGACAGCTTTCTCATGCTTAAATCTTGATTTAATATGTAACAAACACTTTCTTTGGACATTTTCATAACCTCTACTATCTCCCTCACTTTAATTCGGCGGTCGTCTAACACCATTTGGTGAACTTTAGCAATGTTTTCGCCAGTGGTTGCAGTTTCCGGACGTCCCGAACGTTTATCATCTCCCATGCTCTTACGGCCACGTTTAAATTCAGCTGCCCAAAATTTCACTGTGATAAATGATGGTGCATACACAGAGTCCAACTCATTTTTGATTTGCGCAGGCGTATTGCCTTTCAAAAACAAGAATTTAATAACAGCTCGATACCCAATTTTTTCCATTTTCACAAAAAACATTCACTTCGACTCACTCAAACGACTGTCAACTAAAAACTACGCGTCCAAAATGACTGGAACTTCGGTGAATATCTGTCAAAAGAAGCACAACTAGCATTCACTAGCTTTTATTGACGAGTGCCGCTATCTTTAGGTTTCGGTAGAAAACTTTTCATACAACCCTCGTATTGACCTTTTGCCATCATTGAGTAATGTATCTAATTCCTTGTTCATAGAAGGATCTGTCTTAATCGACGAAAAACTGAAGAAGGTGCTGATTTGCATCTTTGCCTGAATTAAACATTTTTGCACGCGAGGAAGAGAACAAAACAAGTATAAACCCGGTGGTGCAAGGTCAGGTAAGTATGGTTCATTTCATCCATCCCAACCAAACTCCAATAACTTTTTGCGGGCTGTTAAACTTGGTTTCGAATTGTCGTGATTGATCTCAATTTCTATCCGAGTTCTGGATTTTTCTAGATGATGGACTCGTTTAGTCCGTCCAACTGCCGACAGTACACATCAAATGATTATACGCAGAGTCATTCAGTTCGCGAGGAACCCAAATATATATCATGTTCAATTTCACGTTTAATGTGGGTTTCATTCGAATAATGTCTTTATTTTGTCGTCATTAACCTCGATGGGCCTTTCTGATCGAGGGTGAATCCTTGAAATTAAAATCACAAGCGCCGCCGAGGGTTACGCAACACTTGCTGTCTTCCACAAGCAGTGCTCCCCCAGTCAGACTCATCAGAAATCCATGACCACAAGGTCTGCCAAAAGATCAGATAGATCTCCACCGATGAATAAGGTCTATCCAACTAGATCACTTTACCATCAGTCGAAGCTTTAAAAAGACTTCATCCAAAAAGTCTGTAATAAACATGGAGCTGACATTGAATGGTAGCTACCATTGGTATTCTATTTCATCAAATTAATAATAAAACTCAGGCACATAACCGACAGATTCACAAGTAAGTCAACAGATACAGGACCACCTTCCACCAAAGCACTCACAATATGCAGCATCGACGATCACTCGAACGCTGTGAAAAATGTTTTTATGTCTGAGGCAGACACCATTATCGGTGTTTTAAGCTCAGTGAACGGATTTCAGGAGCTCTGCCCGCAGTTAGAGAGCGCTGTAGGTACTAGAAGTCCATTATTACATAAGATGATATGAAGTACTGTGAAGTGTAGGACGAGTAAAAGGAAACTACATTAACCCATTGGCAAGCCTGAAGGAGAAGCGAATAAGATATGACGGCAGAACCGTTTGAGGCATTTCCAAAGCGCTCTCTGGTTGTAAGACTACCGTGGCAATGAGTACCAGTAGGCAGTTTCAAAGACACCATCCCGGCAGAACTTTCCCAATACTTCGGTGAAAATCATGCTGACATAATTAGGAGGCAAGAAATCATCGATTTTGGGGTGGCCTTCTACTGTTCGATTGGAGTTATTATATGGCAAGCCTTGCGCAGGAGGGTTGTACCAAAATACAAAACTATGTTGGTGCTAAATATCATACACTACACAACGCTAAGCTCTTATTGGATTTCGAAGCACGCAGCGCACTAGCAGACTATGACGTGATCCGGGAGGTTCTGCCCGAAAAACATGAGATCGAGGCATATTATGAAACCATGTCTTAAACATGGTCAACGATTAGTATAAGGCCTCGTAGAAGTAGCATCTTCCGACAGGTGCTGGTTCCTTAAATGACGAGAATGAAACTCTGCAGCCGAACATCTTGCAGCTCTGGCGCCATCTGGGAATCTCACTAGAGGTTGCGAAGTGAAGGGGGCAAATGGCGAGTTTCCTGCGCCATTAACCAGGATTAGTGTCGGAAAAACAAAACAAGACTTTATCCGGGCTACTCCGACATATTTGGAGCTCAGGCCGGAAAGCATTTCCAGGACTTAGTCAGGGTCTTGGAAAAGAGATGGTGGCGGACGAGCCCTATAAGGGCCAACGGCAGCGCTCACATCCCGGAACGGGTTACTGGCTTCGGTGTAACCGACCCCTCGTCTTAGGGGCACTCAAAATAGAACTGGTCCTCCAGGTTTGGGGTTGTGCCAACGGGGTAACTGCCCGGCCATTAAAAAACAAAAACTAAGTTACGAAGCATCAACAAGCCTCGGATATGGACGGATCTACTGTTGACGACCCACGCAAACGATTTAAGGACAATGAGCTTCGGATATGCACGTGGAATGTTAGATCCCTTAATAGACCACGTGCAGCCGAGCAACTAGCGGAGGCCTTAGACTGCTGCAAAGCAGACATAACCACCATTCAAGAAATGCGATGGGATGGGCCGGATAAAAAGAAGATGAAAAACTGCGACATCTACTACGGCAATTGCTATTGACGGCAAAAGCAGCGCTTATTTGGATGCGGATTTGTTTTCGGAGGCAGACTAAGACAAGAAGTCCTCAGCTTCCGGCATGTGAGCGAGCGCATCGTAGCAATTCGCATCAAGGCTAAATTCGCCAACATAAGCCTCATATGCGCGCATGCCCCACAGAGGAGAAAGATGACGACACCAAGGATGCCTTCTACGAGCTCCTTAATAAGACCTACGAGCAATGCCCTAGCTATGACATTAAAATTGTCCTCGGTGATTTTAATGCAAAGCTGGGAAGAGAGGGTATCTTTGGTGGAACAATCGGAAAATATGGCCTGCACAACACCACCTCCGATAACGCATTCAGGCTAATCGACTTTGCGGCGGGGCGAAACATTGTCGTGGCTAGCACGCGGTTCCCACATCTCGACATACACAAGGGGACTAAGAGAACTCCTGATCAATCAACAGTCAACCAGAATGATCACATTGCGATCGACGCAAGACACTCCTCCAGCATTATGGATGCCCGTACGTTCCGAGGAGCCAACATCGACTCGGACCATTACCTTGTTGTAGCCAAGGTACGGTTGCGGATATCCCAAACTACGCCAAGACAAACTAATGCTGTGAGAAAATTCGACGTCAGACGGCTACAATCGCAACAGATCGCCAAATCCTTTTCCGATCGAGTGTCTCTTAATCTCTTAAGAGGTCAAATGCCACCAGCATCAAGCATCGAAGACCATTGGAAACACTGCCAAACCGCTATCAGAGATGCCGCTTCTGATGTGCTGGGTTTCACTCGTCCACCACAACGAAATCCCTTGTTCGATGATGAATGCCGGCAAGCATATGCAGCTAAGCAAAAGGCACGCAATGCGGCACAGCAAAAAAAGACCAGAGCTGCTCATGAGCTTTATGAGCGGAAGAGGAGAGACGAACACCAGCTTCTCAGGAGGAAGAGCAAAGAGCATGAGAAGCGCGCAATCGAGGAAATTGAGAGATGCTACTCCAGGAATGAGGTTCGGAAGTTTTACCAAAAGGTAAAAATAACATGCCGCGGAAACAAACCCCGAACCGAAGCCTGTAAAGATGAACAAGGGAACATCGTAGTAGAATCGCATTCGATGCTGAGGATTTGGAAAGATCATTTCTGCAGACTGTATAACGGCGATGACGGACCAAATACCGCTGTCAGGCAGAATCAACCTTTCGACCTGGACGATGATGACCAACAATTCCGTCCACCCGACCTGGATGAAGTGAAGCTTAAGTCCAACAAAGCTGCTGGAGCGGATGGCCTGACTGCCGAGCTCTTCAAAGCGGCAGGAGATGGCTTAGTAAGGAGCACACACCAACTCATCTGTAAAATATGGTCGGATGAAAGTATACCCGATGAATGGAACCTCAGTATTGTTTGTCCGATTCTCAAGAAAGGAGACCCTCTGAACTGCGCCAACTACAGAGCCATGAGTGTCCTTAACATCGCATATAAGATCTTATCCGCCATATTGTGTGAACGCCTGAAGCCGTTCGTCAACAACCTGATAGGTCCATATCAGTGTGGCTTCAGGCCAGGAAAGTTCACCATCGACCAGATATTCACACTACGGCAGATCTTGGAGAAGACCCATGAGCTTCAGATCGATACCCACCACCTTTTCATCGATTTTAAGGCCGCGTATGACAGCATCTATAGAGACGAGCTATACAGAGCAATGTCTAGTTTCGGCATCCCTGCCCAACTCGTCCGTCTGTGCAGGATGACGATGGAGAATGCACGCTGCTCCATCAAGGTCGGTAAAGATCTCACTGAGACCTTTGATGTCCAGAAAGGATTTAGACAAGGCGATGCGCTGTCATGCGATTTTTTCAACATCGTACTTGAAAGAATAGTGCAAAACTCACGAGCAAACACAAGAGGCACAATCTTTCAAAAGTCCGTCCAACTACTCGCATACGCCGACGATATTGACATAATCGGGAGTAAACAGCGTGATGTCAGTGGCGCTTTCGCGAGTATTGAGACGGAAGCGGCGAAAATGGGTTTAGCGGCCAATGAGGGCAAGACCAAGTATATGCTGTCAAGCAAAAAAGACAACCAACACCGACGTCTCAGACAGAACGTCACCCTCGACAGACATAATTTTGAGGTAGTTAAGGACTTTGACTACCTAGGCTCCGCTATAAATACAGACAACGACATCAGCGCTGAGATCAAGCGAAGAATAACTCTTGCCAACCGCTGTTTCTTTGGGTTAAGAAGGCAATTGAGTAGCAAAGCCCTCTCTCGGACAACAAAAGTCACCCTGTATAAGACTTTAATAATCCCGGTCCTGCTCTATGGCGCAGAGGCATGGACATTATCAAAAATGGATGAGGGTGTTCTTGGTTGCTTCGAGAGAAAAATTCTTCGGGCGATCTTCGGTCCCGTCTGCATTGACGGTGAGTGGAGGAGGAGATACAACGACGAACTGTATGGACTGTACAGCGACATGGACCTAGCAAGAAGAGTGAAGATCCAAAGACTGAGATGGCTGGGTCATGTAGAGCGCATGGACACCAATGCTCCGGTCCGAAAAGTCTTCGAATCCGCACCCGAGGGACAGCGCAGTGGAGGAAGGCCAAGACTCAGGTGGCGCACGCAAGTGGAAGAGGACCTCAGCCAACTTAGCGTGCGAAACTGGAGACAGCTAGCCAGAGATCGAGCTGGCTGGAGAAGCTTGTTGACTGAGTCCCAGGTCCACCCCGGACTGTAGCGCCACCTAAAGTAAGGAAGTAAGTCTTAAACATCTTACAACATTGGCGTTCCCAACCCTCTACTTGGACAAAGTATGGCTTAAACTAATACGCCTACATTACGACCATAATACTTCAACTTCTCGGCATAACTTTAGTCCCGCTTGAATCTTTTTTGCAGGATAGCAAGTCGAATAACTTAGCTGCTTCCCACAACATATATGGGAAGTAAGGTCTTGGTATCATATTGTATGAGGACGGTAGAACTCGCAAAGGAAATACTGGGTTCAATATTTTATCTTCAATCTGTGGAATCACATGTGACAACACTGCTAACAACACCGTCACAATGTAGCTCTCTTGTTAAACAGATATATTTCCAACTTCTTAAGAATTTTCCAGCAAAATCATATATTGGACGGCCAACTAGATACGAAAATGGCCTAAGAACCAATAGACGTCAAAATATGATGGAAAACATGGCAGTGGATTCATCGCATCCTACACCACGAAAATACATAGTTCACAGAAGCTCATCTGAACAAGTTCATCTACAAGAATCTTTGAAGACAAAGCACATGTTTCAAACGTCATCCCGTACGTACAGTCTGATGTTGTGTGGAAAAATCCCTCACTCAGTTTTATTTTTTGCATCCAGTGCTTGAATAAAACGGCCCCCGTCGATTGGGATGATCATCGAAGTAGGACCAACTGTGTAGTGGTGACAGTTTTCTACCCAAGGGTTGCTTCGTTGCGGTTAAATTGAGCAAATGCTGGTTACTTCATGTACAAAACCCACATGACGTACCCGAAGCGCAACATAACTACATCCACTCACAGTCACAACCCTATCTATTTGAACTCGGGGAAAATGGAGTGTGTTCTTTTTATTATCCTGCGAACAGTTCACACACAGACGCAAACACATTGGTCCACCCTCCAACCGTCCCTCATCTATGCTACGAAGAGTCATTTGGAGTACTGTGATGTTCTGCTTGTCTACTCCTAGGAGGCAGAACCATCCCCAATGTTGACGCACTCTGATTTTCAATTCAGAAGTTGATGAATAAGCTTTAATGAACAGATAGGGTGGTAGAGATCCGCCATTGCATGGCACGATTGGGATAGGAATTGGTATCCAAAAGTTAATTGGGGTAGCATGTTATTGGCAGCGGGAGAGAGGATTTAAATTAATATACTGACCCGTGTCGTCTCTGTGAAAATGGTCTGACGAAATAAGGATGGCGCCGCTGCTGCTTGTCTGATGATAGTGATTCGGCTTTGACTTTGGCCCCAGCTGGTAATGGTTGAGCGGCTGTTGCTGTAGCTTTTGCAACAACTTGGATGCAAGTTGAACCACGCGTGTCAGAGTGATATGTGATGTGCAAACGCTAGAAGCTGTTACAATGAAAATTCGATGTGCGTGTCTGTAATGAATGTGACTGTTCATAGTTTTTAATTAAGTTTCACCAAAAGAGGAGAGTTTTTTTTAATTTTACTTTTTCCTACTTAACTAAAGCTGAATTGGGAATTTTTTGATTTAAGTTGAAAGCGGTTAGTGTCATAGAACCAGGTTCTATGTACTATATATAGATATTTTTTTTTTCTTTTTTTGTGTGTAGGTAAAAACCTAAACACGGGCACATAAGAACATGATCACATCACCATAGTAGGCACCATAAGCACAAACACCTGCTGCCTTCCACAGTCGTATAGCAGCGCCCATCACAAGCACGGGCTCATGGTAGTGTGAGATTCCTACGCACTAAAAAATCTCCCAATTTCTTCCAGACTATGACTATGACTGTTTCCTTAACGAGAAGTTCCATCTTGTTCACGATTTTTTTAGGAAGACTTCCAGCGAAGGCACCTACTATTTCCGTTCTCCAGGTCTTCATCCACTCAAGCAACTTGTTTAGGGCTCGTTGGAGTCTTATCGTCAAAGATCTTACCGTTTGGCTTGTGGCAAGAATAGCCGTATCGTCCGCGAACGTGACTACTACTGCCTCTTCATCCTGAGGTATATCTCTTGTGTAGGTAGGAATAAGAACAGACCAAGTACTCTTACTTGTGGCACACCAGTCTGAATTTCTTTGAATTCCGAGTATTCAGACCCATGTCTAATCTGAAACAGCCGGTTTAAGGTATGAAAATTTATATTTTGCATCATTTAGCAGGCAAGATTTGCATATTTGCAGGCATATTTGCTTTCTTTTCTAAGGCGTTTTCAATTTCAATTGTGATCCAATATACCTGATCTATTGTCGAATGCTTGACCCTAAAGCCGAACTGGTGATCCGGAATTAGTCGTCTCTTTTCACTTATACGTTTCAACACTTTTGAAGTTATCGGCAGGAGCTTTATAATTTTTCAACTTTGCTATTATTATCCGAAGCTGATATGTATTTTATTCTATAATTGTCACGCCCTGTGCTGACATCGTTATCTTCAGAAAGTTGTCGTCCTTCGAACGGTTGGAAAGTTTCTTTTGCCCATTCGCCGTTGGCTTTCTTTATTGGCTGAGAGTGCATTTTCGGTTTCTTGATAGATTTCATGACTTTCCAGAGCAAGTAATTTGATGTTTGATCGGCAGTCAAGCTTTAACGTTTCCTGAAATCCTGCAGCATTTGCTTTAGCTTATTTGAAAGGTAGTTTGAATCGGATTTGTATAGGGGCGCACGTGATTTTTGCCACGTGTTTCGTGCTTTCCTTTTCTTAGGTAGAGGGGCTCGATGTCGGGTGGATATATTTGCCTTTTATATCGTATCCGTCCTCGTATAGCCCTTTGAATAGCCTCCACGAACTCATCGACTTCGTTTTCTATCTCAATGGAAGCGTAAGTGGTACGCTTGGGACAATGTTTTCTTTGCAGTTTTTTCTAAAGTCGTCCCAGTTCGTTTCCTTATTCGTCAATCTCGATGCTCTTTCGATTTTAGCAATGCTCCTGCCGATTTTTAGAACTACTGGGGAATGATCTGAGCAGAATTCATAGCATTCGTCAGCATTCGTGAGGTATATAGGTACCCCTTTAGCAACAAAAAAGTCGACGAGGTCAGGAATTTTATTTGTGTCGGTACCTCTGTATATGTTGGTTTACCCGTCGAAAAGAAGTCCAAAACACGTTTTAGACTTGCATTGTACAGTAGTCTGCCTTTCGTTGAGGTGCATTTTGAGCTCCAATATGTATGTTTCACGTTGAAGTAGCCACCAAGGATAGAATTTGACCCGAGTGGGCAGAAGAGCCGATCAAGTGATTTATTTTTACAGAAATTGAATTTATCTGCACAGATTCGAGCTATATTATAATGTTCTCGCGCTTTCCGAAGGGTGGTACGCGTAGTAACCAGAGTACCCTCCTATCTTAGGTCTAGCTCCCTTTCTTAAGTGGGTTTCCGAAAGCAAACATATGTCAATGTGGTTTTTTAGAAGAAAAATTTGAATTTGAAGTATAGTATAGTATCTTCATTAACGGTTTTTTATTTTTTATTTCTTGAATTTCTTTTGGGGTTTAAACTCGAGCTTGCTTAATTTGTCAAACCAGAGTTCGTTGATTTTGTTTTTTTCTTCAAGTCTGGCCAGAATTACTGTGAGTATTTGACATGCCGGATCTTTCGTGTCAGAGTCTAGCTTTTTTGCTTGTGACGCGATTTCAACTTACGCCATCTGGTCAGATTTTTTTATTGCACTTGTTCCCTTCAGGTTATCTTGGGTTGTTTTATTTCCTATTTCTACCAGTTGCTTTGAAATGACTCTCTTATTTGTATTGGACACATTGGTTTTAGGATGACTCTTCATCCGGTCTATATGAACGAATTTCATGAGATTTGTTCGCCTCTTTTGGATTTCTTTGGCGATCCTGCAACCTCGATAGTTTGCTGGGTGATTTCTCGTACAGTTTGCGCAAATCGCTGGGGTTCGGTTGTTTACATTGCAATCTCCCGAGAGGTGCATGCCTACGCATGTTACGCACCTTGGGTCTTTTGGACAATACACCTGCGTATGGTTGTATTCCCGGCAGCGTTTACATTGAGGTATCGTGCTACCTTTGCACATGGGCTCTTTCTTTACTTTGATTTCTTAAATTGTTTTGATTTTATAGATATCATCAACTTTTTCGTTTTTATCAAAGGAAACCCAAGAAAAGCCTTAATGTGAGGATAACGGACTTGGGTACAGTGAAAGATTTTAGTGTTATGAGTTCTGTGTTTCCAACGTAGATAGACTTTTGATTGACCATTATCTAGATTGTTACGACTATGACACAATTCAAATTTTCTTGAAGTCTTTCAACATGTGTCGATCGCCTTGCTCAGGTACGTGATAACATCTATCACGGTCATTCATTTAGTACTAATTGCATAGGCGAGATTTTCAAACCAAGTGACTTTTAAGAAGATGTCTTCTTCTTCGCAATTGTGCAATCCACTATTTGCCAAACCAAACACTTTTAAACAACAAGTTCAAGTTCCGAAGTACTAAACCGGTACTCTTAACATTTCTATCTAACTCGGAAGGCAATTAACAAGGTCCAGACGAAGGGCATTGCATATATATAACCTACACCAGTGCCAATGACGAATCTTTTAGAATCGTTGGGTAGACCTTAAAGAAGGGCAAACTAGTAAGCCCCAGAAACTAACAAGCAAACAAACGAGCTTTTGGTTAAGATCATTTGGACGTGGTCAAAATCTTCCAGACAAGGTTACCACAATTGGGAAACAACATAGGGAAACAAGAAATGAAGAAAGGAACATTGAGCAAATGAGGGACTTTTGTCAATTATTTGGTATATCGTCCGATTTTCATATTTACATCTGGTCAGGTGCCCCCAAGACATCTTTGCGCCCACTAGATAGGATTCAGATCCGTGCGATAAAACTTATAGGTTATGCTAATATTACACAGTCGATTCACACCCTCGACCACCGATGTAATGTCTCCTGTCTCACCCTGTTCTATCGCTATTTTCACCACCAGTGCTCCTCCCTTCAAATCTCCAACCGTAACACCGATCTCGCTATGAATGCTCATCAGTACACCCTCAAGCCCACTTTGGGACGTAAGCTGAAATATCGTGATCCTTTCCTAAGCCGAACAATTCGCTTATGGAATGCCCTGTCGAGCTCTTTATTCCCTAGTCTTTATAACCTCCAGACATTCAAGACCAACGTACATTGGTACCCCTCATTCTATCCTCCCTAATTTTCCATCGCCCGTGCTGTGTGCAATCATTTTAAACGTGCAAATAACAACTTGAGCACGCGTCAATTATAAAAAAAAAGACTAGATTGGTATTTTTCCGCCTGAAAACACCAAGCGCAATACGATTCGATGTAAAAGCTAAGCTTCGTGCTGCACATTACACCAAAGATTAGTAATTAGATAATAAAGAAAGGTAGATTCAACAACGGCTAAAATGACAAACACCCCTACGGACTAAGCGATTTGGTAAAGGACTTCGTCTACCTTATCTTTGTAGTTAAAAGCAAAGACTTCAGAGCTAATATGAGATGCAGAATATCTTTTGTTAATCGCAGAAGGTGATTGAGTAACAAAGCTCTATCTCGTAAGAAACCAAACTTTATATATACAAAACCCCTATCATCCTCTCATAGCGCGTAGGATTGGACATTGTCGAACGTAGATAAAGAATTTTTTGTTGCCGTTTCGGGAGGTTTATTCTTTGATCTTGTTTGAACTGACGAGGAGCGGAAAATAGAAATTCAATGATATCAGTCCAGACAGGCGTCTTAAGATCAAGCGCCCAAAATGACAGTGCCATATAGAGCAATTGGACGCGAAAGCTCCACCTCAAGTCTAAAACTGAAAGATAGCACAGTAGGAGACGAGTGCATCTTAAGTGACACAGGGAAGTGAAAGAAGACCTAAACTAAATTGAAGTGCCCTACTGGAGGCAGCTAGAAAGAGTTTATGCTAGCTGGAGAGGTTTGTTGTTTGACATCTATGCTCTGTTCAGTTCGTAGGGCTACAACTATATGTTTGGTTTTGTTTTCCTTGCTTTTTGTGAAGTTCATGTAGTGTTAGTCCTAATTGGCCTCTAAAAATTAGTTCTTCTGTGTGCTAAGAAATATGTTCAAAGTCTATACAGGTGCGCGTCTCAGCACTGGGCAGCACGAAGGCATTTCCTACGTATGAGGAGTTTACTGATGCGTTTTTTGACATTCAAGGTAGTAGAGCAATAAAGTAGGAGTAGAGGTTTTTCGAATCTAGAACAAGCCGGTCAATCCTCAGGTGTTACACAGCAGTTACATGCGAACAGTGTAAGGTGTTCGTTCCAAGCCAAGCATCTAGGATCGTGACATGCAAGGTGTATCAAGGAAGCCCTCATACGTTGGTTCCTACCATGGACCACCTAGAAAGAGAGCAAATGGGCGAAAAGATAGGGATTTTCGAGAAGTGCCTAGGAAACAATCACCTGGTAAGGAAATGTTCCAGCTCAAAGTCGTGCAAACTCGCGTAAATATTCCCTTCCTCATTTAAATGTAAGTCCATGCTTTCACGCGGTGGAAAAGAGTGAAAAACTAATTTTGCTCGCCACTGTTGTAGTAAAACTTAAGGGGTCAGATAGTAGGTTCCATAATAAATGCCACTTAATCGATCCAGGCTCCAAATCTAGATTCATATCTGAAACGGCTGTATAGTTGCTAAAACTAAGAAGAAATGAGGTATCAGGGTTTCGGTTGGTCAGCAGCGGCACTTTAGATAGCTACATATATCGTTCTAGAGTTCGGATCCCATTATTCAACATATGAGAGCTCTATTAAGGCGCTTGTTTTCAGACCTCTGAAAACGGTTGTACTAGTCCACCTGGAAGGACTACGCTTAGCATATCAGGTTCATGTTCTGTTAAGAACTGACGTTTTCGATGTATTTCTTCTTCTGAGCAGACAGTAGACAGCTTAATACACTCTTGTCACAGAAGTTGCTTTTAGGATGGATTATCTTCGGCAATTTCCAACTGCGAGTTCAAAGCCCACACGTAGCTTCGTTCAGTTTACCGACCTAAGCCATCAACTGCAAAAATTCTGGGAAATCAAGGAGACGCCATTTCAAAGGCCAAAAGACTGAAGGGCAGGATGTCTGCGAAGAACACTTTGCTACGCAAACCATGCGGCTTCCTAATGGGTGATACGAAGTGTAGCTAGATCGACGATGTCTAAAGATGGGCAGAAGTAGAGAATACGCAATACGAAGGTTCTCTCATATCAAACGACGATTTTGTAATGACCCAGAACTGTGCTTTCGCTCGATGAAATGCCGAGTATGCTACACTCGGGCATATGCAACCGGAGAGCGCGGATGATCAAGACCTCAAAAGTCGTACCACTACCTCTTCCCCTTCACGGAATGTAGTACAACCACGATGTTAAGGGTTGTCTTCGACACAGCGGCAAAAACATCAGACGGGTTGTCATTAAATGATCGACTGCTAATAGGTAACAAATTGCAGACGGATGTTGTTGATTTCATCTTACGATGAAGGTAATATTAAATTACATCATTCACGATGGACATAGAAAAGATTTAGCAACAATTTGTTCAGCATTAAGCAGACCTATATTATCAGCCGATTTTTTGAGACAACAAACGACAAGAGCCACTCAACACATACAAATTGAATACTATTACGTTCGGAACGGCGACGGCACCCTACTTGCCAATAAAAGTCTTGCTATGGATGAAGGCAATTAGGCGCCTAATAAGTGGCGCAGATTCCATCGTCAAAGCCATCCGGAAAAGAAATTAAGCCTTCCTTTTTAATTGAGGAAATGGACAACCAAAGGTCCATATTGCCGAAGAAGGCCGGGAAATAGATTGCGATCCCCCGCAAATTATTAAGCCTTCTTTCCATAAAAAAAAAAACAATTAGAAAAATTGGGCTTACCAATAACATCTTCAGACTTTTACGGCACTGAAAGTTGCTATAATGTCTAATAATGCCTCAGATGTTCGGGCTCAGTGATTATCTTGGTCCATGGGTGGCATCCAAGATTAAATGGGGAGACAACAATGTTAATGAGAGCCGGCTTGTTGTTGTATTCTATGTAACTAAACATTTGGAAACCAGTTCACTACCACTTGAGCCACGGCCACCTAGTGTCTAGTTACAACTGGCGGTAAAGGGTCTTGCTGATGGTAATCCAAAAAGGGACCTAAAATACGGTATCATGGGACTCAGTTGCCCCCGATTTCGGATCGGGCCGGACTTTTTGAGTTAGGCCCCTTTGTGGGAGCTTCACGGTGGCTGTGGTTTGCACCTTAAATGCAGGGAGGGTGCACCTTTTGGTCTCACTCAATATAAAGTTGTAATGAGTACTGGATCCTGAGACCCTAAGTTCGACTCATACTAAGGGTGCAGCATTGGTATTTTCTTAATGAAGGTAAGCGTTGGCAAGCCGTATCCTTGTGCCCATGGATATAAGGCCATCCCGTGAAATTAAGTCTTCCAGACAGGTGTTCGCGATAAGCACAAGACGATCTGTACATCCGAGTTCTAGACGCCAACAACAAGATCCACATGCATCTCCTAATGTCGAAACTAAGAAAGCACCTATGAAAACAAAACAGTAACACTTCCTCGTCTTGGGCTTTATGATGCGACTCTGATAGCTACGCTATGGGAATGCTAGCAATATCAATCCACTGAATCAAGACAAGGACGGATTCCACATGGATACGAGCGCCGCCAAAAAAACGAGGGACGTTTGTGGCAAACCGCGCAGTAAAAATCCAACGGCAAGTTAAGGGCGAAGTATGGAAACATGTCCCTACTAACGCAAATCCGAAATCGATGGAAATACGATCTTCCCGACCAACCTGTCGATACACATACAGAGTAGGAGAAGTGTCCAATTGCAATATGCTTTTACTAATTTATGTTAAGTGTGACTAAGGTGGCCGTCCTAACTATGCGTACCAACGGACTGATCTTCATTAAAAGGCTCTAGCCTCCGTGAGTGTTGTAACCAACAACTTATCGTACCTTAGCACCTTCGTTCATGCTTAGCTCTTAAATTTATCAAATTATTCTCTAAAAATGCTCTCGTAAAAACAAAATCAATTAACCTTACTCCATCACGTAGAGGAAAATAATTACCAGCTCTGTAAGCACCACTCTGTCTAAACAATCTTAATTACTGGCGATAAATTGTTGCATCGACGAACAAAAAAATAAGAAAAAAAAAAAATTCAAAACAAAAAGGCTGCGCTGACAAAATTTTCTTCAGCCAATCTTCCAACTTTTATGCATGCTACTCGACTTTACCAAATATAGAAGCGAAAACAAAGTCAGGCATTTTCTATTTTTATTTTTCTATTATCCTTTGCGATAGTTATAGAAGCGGAAGCTAAAGAAACATAAAATACATTAGCAACCTGGAGACAAGTAAAAAGGGCTGGCAAAAGAACAAACAGAAAAAAACTGGCAACCACCGCGCACCAAGTCACAACATAACCGCACAGCAAAAACAACATTGTATGCTGAGCATCTGCTCAATGTCCTGGCACCGTGTTCTCGTTCTCGTTCTCGTTCTCGTTCTCCCAAGCCATTAAAGGACAATAAGCCAATTTGTCTTCATAAATGTTGTAATTTAAAGAAAAATATTGCACATAGACCGCCCACCACACCAGAATGGCAAAAGACAGCGACATCCGTGATGGTAGCGGCCATTGAAGACCATCAGTAGAGCTCCATGGAGCAATGGAGCGCTCAGAGATGTCTTTTGTGCAAAATACCACACAGCATCACATGAACATGAAAATGAAAGAAATGTCCTTTTTTTTTTTCCTACTAACAGAGTATCCACCTACATATATCTCGGTATGAGTGTGATGTCTTTTTTTTTAGTATCCCTTAGGAATGAGAAGAAATGAAAAAGTTTTTTCCACTAAAGAAAGTTTAAAAAAACCAACTGGGCAAGGACATGTGCCAAAGTGAATGCACAGCATCAAGTCGCGGACTGCTACTAGGACTCGTACTCGTATCATCCATCCTATGACAGGTACCTAAGGTGCACCCAGAACCAAATAGAAAAGCACCACAACACAAGACAAGACAAGACAAATAATGAATGGCCAAAACGAGGGAAAATGTGAATAAATGAACGGGCCACTTAAAAGCAAACAAACTTCATTCACTTTGGTAAACAGGGTGGCCCTATAAAGTCTGATGGAAACAGTATCCAACCAAAAAACTGCAACAAAAGCTGGTTGGCATTAAGGTCGAGAAGACGTCGCTTCAACTACGAATATTTGCGAAATGGCACGTTGTTTCTCCGAAAAAACAAAATGACAACGTCGTCGTCGTGGTCGAGGAGGGATATGTCGTCCTTTTGGACATTTTATCCTCCACTTTTAACAAGCTCACGTGCTACACCTTAAGTTTTCAATGTTATCTATGATATTTTCATGGCAACTTAAGTTCCATTTCGAATGCTGGTGAGATTGAGATGTTGAGAAAAATATGTTAGAAAGCCGGCAGCATAAATACGAATAGAAGTTGTGTTCCATACTATTTGTGCAACGTGGCAGATTTGATGTTCTTTCTTCAGGGCATCGTTTATCTTAAGTGAAGTAGTCAATGTTGCCGTGAACGTTTGACTGTGAGTATATCAGTTGTATCGAGTAGCTCATAAGACGGTACAGCGCTGTGTGAGGCGGGACAATCCCTAGAAGTCAACAAAGCAACTGAACTTGATGGCATATTCAGAATACGACACAACTTCCTGTATCCTGCATTCACTAATCCAGGCTATATGGGAAAATGAACAATATCCCAGGGACTGGAAGGATGAAGTTATTGTTGAGATACCGAAGAAAGGAAAACTTAAGAACTGCAATAACTGGTATAACCGTGGTATTACCGTTCTGTCTGTCATACCAAAATGATGGCAACTATCATTCTCGAACGGACAAAGGACAGAATCGAAAATACGCTCAAGAGGCATCAGGCGAACCTTCACAGTGGGCGGTCTTGTGTCGATCAAATCAACATCCTGCGTATAATTCTCGAACAGTTAACAGAGTTAACACCACCACATTGTCTTATGTTCGTAGACTTTGAGAAAGCCTTTGACAGAGTAAACCGCGAGGGGATCTAGAAATCTTTTGATAGGAGAGGGAATTTCCTGAAGATTGTTGAGGTTATAGAGGAGTCCTATTACGCCGCAAGATACTTCGTTCTTCATAATGGACGGCTTTCTGACTCTTTCGAAGTGCGACTAGAGTAAGACAAGGGGATATTCTGTCGCCGATCCTCTTTTTACTGGCGATAGACGATACATATACTGACTACCACTTTAGGTACATCTGAGAGACATGGTATCCGATGGAAACCGTTTGAGAGGCTAAGCCATCTGGACTATGCCGACGATATCTGTTTTCTGGGTAGTAGATACCAACAGCGGCATGGACGAGATGTGTCAATCACTGCAAGTAAATAGAGAGATGGCAGGTCTTAGAATCAATTGCAACAAGACCAAAATAATGCACACTGGCCGCTCAACATGTCTGCGTATTATTCTGAGACAGACGCCCATTGAGGCAGAGCCTTTGGAATGATGTCCTCAGTGTGGAACTCCAGTCAATTCTCCCTATGCACTAGGTTAAAGCTCCTCGAATTCAATGTCATATCCCTGCTGCTGTATACCTGTGAAACCTGGAAAGTCTCTACCTCAATCTCTAGAAGGCTGCAAGGTTACGCAATCCGCTGACATTCTTTAAATCCGATGACCGCAAATTATATCGAACCAAGAATCCTGGCATAAAACGGAACAAAAGCTGTTAAATGTCGAAATTTGGCAGCGGAAGTGGCGCTGGATTAGCCACACATTCAGGCGGCAACATCTCGAGGCGGTGCTTCGAATGAAATCCATGGAAGACTAAGAATAATTTGGAAACCTACAGTATTCGCCAAAGCAGCAATACTATGTAAAATGTGACCACAGCTGAAGTATCTTGCTGCAGTTCAAAAAGGATGGAAGAAATTTATCGCCGCCCTATGCCCCATCCGGGATTGAAGGATTATCAGTAGAAGTTGGATAGTCCCAAATCTTCTTTTACCTGATCAAACTGATCTGTTCGTAAGACTTGCCTATTTTAAGCAAAACAGTGACTTAAAGCAAATTTAAACTTAAATTGCGCTTCGCTCGGAGTTCACATTGGCCTCATTGGGACGTAGGGCTGTTTTATAAAATCAAAAACGGCGCCAGCTTACTTACTAAATTACTTAGGACGATCTGCAGTTCGGGGCGAACTAACAAGACCCTCCAGTTGACATTCCAAGTCGGTTAAGGTCTTCTTCTACTGCGTTGTCTCTGAAGTTTAGAGTACACCGACTGTGCGGGTAAGAGCACTTATACCAATTCTATCTTGATGTCCAGATACGTAGTGCTCCAAACAGATCGATATTGCTGTACAGCGTTTATAGTCCGTTGTTGAATTTTGTCACCCTAAGCCAGTCAACGCAAAACTTATCGACTATTATTCGAAAGATTTTTCTCTTGAAACAACGGCTTTTGATAGAGTGGTTGCTTCAGAACAATACATTAGAACTAGGATGTCAACGTTTTGTAAAGATGCTTATCGAAATTATATCTGTCGAGTGTCTAATTCGTCGATTTTGTATGTCTTTTCTTGTTGACAGCATGCATTTAGCTTTACTTTTATTTACAGATGAATCGGGAAGCTTCTGTCTCCACGTTCCGGTGACAGATAGCTGAGTACTCCCAATGATGTCAATTCGACATACCCCAGTAGATGCATAGACTTTTGAAAGATTGTGCTTACTGCGTTTGCTTGTGAGTCATATGAAACTGCGCTCTCTTCCAAATCCTTTTTCTCCAAAAGTCTCGGTTAAGGCGTTTCCGAGGTTAAATTCTATTCACCAGTCCTTATTCTTAGTATCGATTGCGATTTTACTGCAAGGTTCCTTCTTCATCCCAACAGGCTTCTGTAGTGACTCTCTTGCCTTGACAGGTTTCTTTTACCTGCTGGGGAAACTTCCGTATGTTATTCCTTCTCCTTCTCTATTTTCTTCTTCTGGAGAAGCCGATGCTTTTCCCACATCTGCTGCTTATAGAGCATACGAGCAGTCGGTATTCTTCATCAAACCAGTTATTTTTTAGTGGTGGTCGGACGAAACCATGCATATACGAGTAAGTTACAGCGTCTCTGATAGCATTATCAGCATCGATGCCACTAGTCTTCGGTTTTTGCTGGCGTTGTTGGGAGTTGTTAGGAAGTTTGACAATACTCGTCGGTAAAGGATTGCAACTTTTCTACGTCATATTTTCTCAATCTTGGAGGTCCTGTGCCTCCGATGTCCAGAACATTAGAAGCATGCCTCAGGTCTATTGTAATGTGATAAGTTTAAATAAGCGTTTCATCACTTGGGGAGAGCCTTATCGTCGATTTCCATGACTTCCTTATCGACTATGGTACAATAGTGCAATTCACTCACTGTTTTAGCCAAATTAGCTTAATTTTTGAAGAAATTTGACCAATTAATGACTTCTTCTCACAAACCATACCAAACACTAGCAGATTGCGGAAACAGTGGTTTTCCTAGACTTTCCTCGGCCCAAGTGTGGCATCACTGCCTTGAAGGTGAAAATTTCAAGGCTGTTTAGTAATAGGTTTCCAATTAGCAAAATAACAACCCTGGTTATGTCCTTTTTTATTTGTACTTTGATCACTATAATTCAGTAAATTGCTGTTTGTGTTATGTTCTTGAGCTCCTGTCCACACTTCGAACTACAGAAGCTTGCTATACAGTCACGATTTTGGTTTACTCTTACAGTACAAACTTCTGGTTCAATCTACCTACCTTAGCTAGGTAGGAAATGCCTCACATCACCCGAGAAAACTTTTTAACTTTTAACTGTTTCTGGTCCTGGCTTGCGGCTTTCGAACAGTTTACTCAAATAATATGTCGAAAAATTACATTGGAACCCATCACTTTGTATTTACTCTTTTTGTCAACAAAAATCAGCTTGATCCCCTTACCGATTCCGGGCATTCTCTATGGTTATTTTGCATAATCTGACAAATTCGGCAGAGATACTCAATCCGGACGTGGCATTAAATGGCTTGATTCTATAAATTCTGCGTGCTGCGGCCTTAAGTTTTATAAAGAGGTGATGCGATCCGATCAGGTTTTCTTAGGTTTTCTCTTGGATGTGCCGTTGTGTAAATATTTGATCAATTATGAAATCACGTGTCATCACACAGATGGAGGTTACCCAGGCAAAGGAGATCTGACGAAACCCACTGAGTCAGTTGTGGCATTGCGAATGGGTTGTTTGTAATAGATATTCAGCACTTAATGCAGGTCGCAAAGACATTGGCGACAAGTGGACAGATACGCTATCGACAAAGGCTTTGGGCGGTTTGTTTGCCGTACAAGGTAAAGTCTAAAGATTTTCGTCGTTGTTGTAGTGTTTGAGATAGACTTACTTACTTTTTTATTACACATACTGTCTTAAGGGCTTAAAACCTGCCATGGTGCACTGGCTATATATTGCACTAAAATGGTGTAAAGCAACAAGCAAGGAAACGACTTACGGAAAATTAGGGCGCTCTATACCACCCCTATGAAAGCATTGGACATCTCTCTGCACCTAACATCGCTTGATTTACAGATCAAAAATCTTGCTGGAAATAATGCGATACGACTCACTAATTTGGGTCACTTCAAGGGCAGTAACTTCAGACTCGGCATAGTCCTAGCTGAGCTATTGCCAGGCAATCCAATTATATTGGATGAGACTCTGTCCTCAATCGACTTCGATATTCCATATTATATGTCGAAGATGGAGAACTGGCAATATTATGCAGTACTCAGGCCAAATGAATTTGCAATTTTCACATATAGTTTGAAAATAGAGGAAGGAACAGGTTTCGGTATCTTCTCGAAAGACCTAAGAGTGGCTAAAAGACAACCGGACGCAAGTAGTGTCTTCCAATCAGAGGTTCTGGCGGCTGAGCTGACGCAGATGAGATCGGTATCGGGTAGAGATATCGCTATCTACATCGACAGCCAGGCCGCTCTTAAGGCAATGAAATCGACCAACATCAATTCTGATATAGTCAGGGGCTTGCGCACAATGTTCAAAGCACAGTCAGAACCGGATTAGACTGTGCGGGGTGCCAGGACACTACAGTACAAAGGTAAATGAATAAGCGGATGAACTTGTAAGAAGAGGAAAGCCACTCGGTAATGGTGAGGTTGCCAACATCAAACCACCCCTCTGCAAAGAAAGAGGCACTTTACGTAGTGAAAAAAATCATAAAGACTGCTAACATAAGATGTTAGAATCTTAAAGGACAAAGGGTATCCAAGGCTGAAGGTAAAGATGTACGGAATTAATAAAAGCAATTAGGGACAATAATAGGAGTCCTGACAGGACACTGTCTCCTGCTGAAACCCACTAGGAGACTCATATTCTCAGATACAGACATTTGTAGATTCGGCGGCAACACACATACTGTGTGAATGCGGGGTAATATCGCGTAGTCGAAGGAAGTTCTTAGGAAAGTATTTTTTTTAAGAACTGGAAGAAATAGACGGCATGGATTTCAAAGGCGTTCTTGGCTTTTGCAAAGAAATTGGATGTTTTACGAGGGAGTTTGAGTTTTTGCCTTTTGAATATAGGGATCGCGATGGGCCCATTTGTTGCCTAGTGTTTGTATGATGACACACCCCTATTGGAACTTAAGCTAACTTACCTATATTATACTGAACAAGAGCATTACTTCGGCTGCAATATAATTTCTTTAGCTTACTGTTTCGTACTCTATCTGGTTTAGAGAATTGAGACGAGGAAAACGCTTTCTGGCTTTTGTGACATTTCTTCCTCCAGCAAAGCCAATAAGCTACACTTAGGGAATTACCCGTAAACTTTGTCGAGGAGTTTGCAGAAGCATTCTTTAGTATTCATTTCCCATACGGATGCATAGACTCATATAAAGTCAATGTTCAGTGAATTAAGCTTACTTGCGGGTTACTAGGTAAAATATATTTGTTCAAGTGAAGACTCAAGTAGAAGCCTCAAGTCTTCTTCTACAATTTATATTCTATGACTGGATTTCACACCGATTTGTTCACTGTAGCCAACATTGTAATAAATATTCGTAAATGTCGTAGCTTTCTATCTTCTTTTCATTAGGCGTATACCAATACTGGCCGCCACATATGGCAATGTATTTTGTTCTGGCAATTGTTTTCTCTGTATCCAAACAATTAATGTATAAATCCGAAAGTCGTTATAGGTCATATTTTGTTTTTGTGTATCGAAATAGACCATTTAAACTACTACTACTACTCGTTAAACGTTTTAAATCTTTCGATGAAATATGAGTACTCCCTTCCATGTTTAAGCCCCTACAGTATCAGTCCAATATCCACGGGATCAGTCCTTACAGCAATGTCGCAGGACTTTGTGATTTTAATCGTCGGTGTTTGTGATTTTTTGGTTTTTTTCTTATAATGGCTCAGAAGTTCAGAGTGGACATATGAGTAGCAAATATTCGCGGGCTAAAAAGTAATAACTTTTCTGCGTACGTCCACGTCTGTAAATACAGACCAGCTGTTTTGACACTACCTCACTACGAACTACTGCCATTATTCTTTTCTCACAGCGGTCTCGCCACTTGAATACGTCGAATCTTCAATGGGACGTATCCACTTTCGCACTCATGTAGTAGCAAGAGTACTTAACGCTCACAAATCCGCTGGCCCGGATGCTTTATCTCCCCTTGCGGATATCCCCTACTACGCCAAGACAAACTAATGCTGTGAGAAAATTCGACGTCAGACGGCTACAATCGCAAGAGATCGCCAAGTCCTTTTACAATCGAGTGTCTCTTAATCTCTTAAGAGGTCCAATGCCGCCAGCATCAAGCATCGAAGACCATTGGAAACACTGCCAAAACGCCATCAGAGATGCCGCTTCTGATGTGCTGGGTTTCACTCGTCCACCACAACGAAACCCCTGGTTCGATTATGAATGCCGGCAAGCACATATAGCAAAGCAAGATGCATATAACGCGGCGCTGTTTAGAAAGACCAGAGCTGCTCATGAGCTCTATGAGCGGAAGAGGAGAGACGAAGACCGGCTTCTCAGGAGGAAGAAGAAAGAGCATGAGAAGCGCGCGATCGAGGAAATTGAGAGATGCTACTCCAGGAATGAGGTTCGGAAGTTTTACCAAAAGGTAAAAATAACATGACGCGGAAACAAACCCCGAACCGAAGCCTGTAGAGATGAACAAGGGAACATCGTAGTAGAATCGCAGTCGATGGTGAGGATTTGGAAAGATCATTTCTGCAGACTGTATAACGGCGATGACCGACCAAATACCGCTGTCAGGCAGAATCAACCTTTCAACCTGGACGATGATGACCAACAATTCCGTCCACCCGACCTGGATGAAGGGAAGATAGCCATATCGAAGCTTAAGTCCAACAAAGCTGCTGGAGCGGATGGCCTGACTGCCGAGCTCTTCAAAGCGGCAGGCGATGACTTGGTAAGGAGCATACACCAACTCATCTGTAAAATATGGTCGGACGAAAGTATGCCCGATGAATGGAACCTCAGCATTGTTTGTCCAATTCTCAAGAAAGGAGACCCTCTGAACTGCGCCAACTACAGAGGCATCAGTCTCCTTACCACCGCATATAAGATCCTATCTGCCGTATTGTGTGAACGCCTGAAGTCGTTCGTCAACAACCTGATAGGTCCATATCAGTGTGGCTTCAGGCCAGGAAAGTCCACCATCGACCAGATATTCACACTACGGCTGATCTTGGAGAAGACCCCTGAGCTTCAGATCGATACCCACCACCTATTCATCGATTTTAAGGCCGCGTATGACAGCATCTATAGAGACGAGCTATACAGAGCAATGTCTAGTTTTGGCATCCCTGCCAAACTCATCCGCCTGTGCAGGATGACGATGGAGAATGCACGCTGCTCCATCAAGGTCGGTAAAGATCTCACCGAGACCTTTGATGTCAAGAAAGGATTTAGACAAGGCGATGCGCTGTCATGCGATTTTTTCAACATCGTACTTGAAAGAGTAGTGCAAAACTCACGAGCAAACACAAGAGGCACTATCTTTCAAAAGTCCGTCCAACTACTCGCATACGCCGACGATATTGACATAATCGGGAGAAAGCAGCGTGACATCACGTGGCGCTTTCGCGAGTATTGAGATGGAAGCGGCGAAAATGGGTTTAGCGGCCAATGAGGGCAAGACCAAATATATGCTGTCAAGCAAAAAGGACAACCAACACCGACGTCTCGGGCAGAACGTCACCCTCGATAGATATAACTTTGAGGTAGTTAAGGACTTTGTCTACCTAGGCTCCGCTATAAATACAGACAACGATACCAGCGCTGAGATCAAGCGAAGAATAACTCTTGCCAACCGCTGTTTCTTTGGGTTAAGAAGGCAATAGAGTAGCAAAGCCCTCTCTCGGACAACAAAAGTCACCCTTTATGAGACTTTAATAATCCCGGTCCTGCTCTATGGCGCAGAGGCATGGACATTATCAAAAATGGATGAGAGTGTTCTTGGTTGCTTCGAGAGAAAAATTCTTCGGGCGATCTTCGGTCCCGTCTGCATTGACGGTGAGTGGAGGAGGAGATACAACAACGAACTGTATGGACTGTACAGCGACATGGACCTAGCCAAAAGAGTGAAGATCCAAAGACTGAGATGGCTGGGTCATGTAGAGCGCATGGACACCAATGCTCCGGTCCGAAAAGTCTTCGAATCCGCCCCCGAGGGACAGCGTAGTAGAGGAAGGCCAAGACTCAGGTGGCGCAGCAAGTGGAAGAGGACGTCAGCCAACTTAGCGTGCGAAACTGGAGGCAGCTAGCCAGGGATCGAGCTGGCTGGAAAAGCTTGTTGACTGAGGCCCAGGTCCACCCCGGACTGTAGCGCCACCACATATTCGAAGTCACCAAAAATGCTACGAAATGTCTAGGTTTCCTTAAGTGATGTAAGAAATATTTCACCCCCTCTGATCTGGCTTCAATATATAAGGCTTCCATCCGCCCAAAACTGGAGTACAATGCTCACATCTGGTCAGGTGCTCCCAAGACTTCTTTGCGCCTACTATATGGGATTCAAAACCGTGCGATAAAACTAATAGATGATGCTAATATTAGACAGTCGATTGACACCCTCGACCACCGAAGTAATGTCTCCTGTCTCACCCTGTTCTTTCGCTATTTTCATCACTAGTGCTCCTCAGAAATTGCCAGTAGCATTCGCACTTTCGGACGCACCCTGAAATATCGTAATTCTTTCCTAAACCGAACAACTCATTTATGGAATGCCCTGCCGAGATCTTTATTTCCTAGTCGTTATAACCTCCACACATTCAAGACCAACGTACATCGGTACCTCTCTTTTCTCCCTCCCTAAATTTTCTTCGCCCGCGTTATGTGCAAACATTTTAAACATTTCATTGTGCGCACGCAAATTATAAAAAAAAAACCTAAACCGATACGAATTTGTTAAAATCCAATCTTCGAAAAGGTCAGGTGGGGTTTCAAACTCAGCAATTGGTGTCGTGCACAGAACTCATAGTGAAACACTGGCTCCTTTTCAAACGAAAGTTATGTTCTTCAGTCAATTCTGTTTCACAAAGTTGGTAACACTGCATCTAGTTTTTTGTTAACTCATTGTGCTGTGTATATCTGCCTGTGCTTGGGTGTATAGAAATGTTGTATTTGAAAGAAAGCAAACCCAAACATAAATTATATTTTATGGAAATTTACTCAATGTAGTGCAGTTATCCTCGTGACCCGGGATATTGTTACCAGGTATGCGTGGCATGAGTTGGGTCATATCCTTGACTTGCTTTGGTTTCCCTCCCAAGGGACATTGCATCGCGTAGATATTTTATTATGTACGCTACTGGAGCTGTATGGATTCATAAAACAACAAACTTACCTACGTTGTAGGACTAGAAGGAGGACGAATCATATTACCTGCTCTTAGTGCTAGTAATACAACAAAACAATATACCTACATATATGTATGGTATATTGTACATGTACAACGAACAACAACAGGAACAGCAAAGCAATGAGATAAAAATATCTTTAGCTAGTTTTTGAAAGTAACTACTCTGCTATTGTTGTTGTTACGAGATCTACTCGTGCCGTTGTGCTACTGTTGCTCTTGGGTTATTTTCTATTGGTATGATGGAAGTACAATATTAACGGTTTGCTATGGTTAGCAATGCCCCTTTGGCTATTTTATGGTGTGTTTTCCGAGTTTATTTTCTTCCATTTTTGGGGTGGTGGTGTTTTCTCGATAATTTACATCTGCGGCATTGATAAACTTGTTTTTTTAGGTTAATTACCGAATATTTTGCTAACGTTTTTTGAATGTCTATGGTAGCTGTACAATAATGGATGTTGTGTTTATTGTCTACGAGAGAATGGCTTCAATAGAAATAGAGAACTTCATCTGAGTGCTATAGATAAACTATATATACTCGTATTTGTAAGAAAAATGTTGTTTTCGAGGAAGTTTCACTTTCGATGACTAATCTATCTATTCATGTAGATAACCATGGGCTTACTTAGCGTGGATACTGATGTCATTGAACTAGTTTATCATAATAAAAAACTCAAAAAAAAACAGAAAACACTGGAAACTTAGACCATTAGTCATGAAATCTGACATCATTCAACTGTCCTTCAGGAAGTCATGCTCCGATAATTCGTTTGATTTTCCAGCAATTTCATGCCTAATGTAGACCCAAAGAAATGGTACTTGGTACGACTCAGGGTGTAAAGAGGTTGTCAGTTTCCGCCTCACCATTTATCGAAATGAAGAGCTGAAGCTATCGTCTAAGATAGGACAATCTGCTTCCCATACTTTTTGAGTCCCGCCCACACCTATAATTGAGTGCATCGAATCTTTAATGTAACTGATCAAAATTTGCACTCGTTTAATAGCAATAAAACCTAAGAATGTCAACATACATAAATCCGTCGATCCAAATTGTATATTTCCACCCTCGCGAAACCACTGCGTAAGCTTTTTCATAAATCCTAATTTTTTTTGGAATTTCTTTCAATCCGATTGAAATGGATCTTTTTCAGCCTTCTCCTTAAGCCCAATTCAACTTACGTTCCCCTCTCTTTTCTAAGGTGGAAGCGCTAATAAACCCTCAGCTTATGAAATAATTCTAAACATCAAAACTTCTCAATTACAGGCAGTACAGTCTTCGTCCAATGATTGTTTGATAGCATAGCACACCAAGGAGTTGACGGAAAGTCTACGTGATATTTCTGAGGCATTTGACAAAATTTTGGAATCGGGCTCTTTTGTTGAAAATGGGTACATTAGGTAAGGATCTTCTTCAATAGATTCATGCGGGTCATTCGATACATGTTTTATTGAATTGTCTAAGTCTGACATTCACAATATAAATACTCGAGTGCCACAGGGCTTCGTTTTGTCTCCGATACTCTTTTAAATCGTCATCAATTTGTCTGTTATTTCTTATTTAATACATACCTTTGCTGACGACACTAATTGTGCGATAAACCTTGTAGGTGATGCTAATATTACACAATCAATTGACACCCTTGACGACTGACATAATGTCTTTCCTGCCTTACTTTATTCACTATTTTCACAATCAGTACTTCAATGAAATTATCAGTAAAAGGCCGCTGATAGGATAAGTCAGTACGTCCATCTCCCTCTTTGCGACTCGTTCCATTGTTGTTACCACGCTTCTATACTACGGCTTCTTTCGAATTTCTTCTCTTAATTTATGGATGGCTCGCTGCTTCTTAAGCTAGGATATCGATTGGTACCATACAGGATAGTACCAATATCGCGTCGTGGGAAACCGTTTGAAATGCACTGCTTATTCGCAGTGTCATGCAAGCAAGCGTATGCTAGCGTGTGAAATTAAGCTGGAAATAATTGTATGCTCTCCGACTATTATCGTTATCGTCTCTAGCACCCGTCTACTCGTAATGAGAACGGATTCCGTATTATGTTCCGCTAGGTCTAAGCTCATATTGCGTAGCCAGTTTTTCATCAATGCTATTGCTTCGTTGCAATGCAACCCGATTTATTCAAGTCATTTTGCCACGACTTCAACAGCAATATCATCCGAGAAACCTGTAATGGAGGCTTCCATGGAGACTGATAGTCGTAGAATGTCGTCATATATCACGTTCCACAATAAAGGACCTAACACTGATCCTTGGAGCACGTCCCCTGTAATTTAATATAATTTCGTCCGTCGTCGGAGTAGCAAAGGAGCAACCTATCGGTAAGGTAGGAGCAACTTCGGTACATTTAATCTTGCGAGGCATTGTAAAAAAACGCGACCAGTTCGCCGAGTTAAAAGCATTTTTCACGTCAAGTGTAACCACAGCATAGTACTTTTTACTGCCTCCTTTCCATCGTCTACCTTCTATGGCCGATTAGGCTTTGTCTATTGCGACTTTCATCGCTTTGATTGTCGATAGGTATAGGATAGGGATAGGATAGGCCGTACTGATATTCCGAGAGTCCATCATTGGCTTGAATGGTAGGCTGTCGTCGGCATATAATTGGCTCTAAAATTTGGCCATAATGTCGAGCATACAGAGCAGCCGATAAGATGAGGGCTCCTCCGGTGGTTTATTTCCTTTCAGCAATAATACCAACCGTTGGTATTTCCATTGTTCCGGAAATATTCCCTCGGCGTCTCAGTGGTTGGCGTTACCTTTCGGCTCCGATCTACCACTGGGGTCTGAAAAGAGGGTTTTCTATCACGTATTCCTTCAGGACAGTTGTTTTTGGGGGTGAACGTTTTGTTTTTGAATGGGTCTGTCTCGAGGCGATTCCTTGTAGTATTTCTATCTACGGGGGCCAAGGTTGCCACCGCCGTAGGAAATATTGAAGACGTTTCTCTATTATTGCAGTCATTGTATCGTGACGAATTTGAGACTGCTTTCGTACTCTCCGCCGTCGGTACTGGGGATTCTCACTCCCTGCGCCGTAACTTTATTTTTTTTCGTCTCACTATCCATTATTGAACTCATTTTGACACCAATTCCGCTCTTGCCATTTTTTTTTGTCTGCGGGTGATATTTGATATGTCCACCAAGCCCTATCCACACACAGGGGGCCCCAACTCGTCACCTGGTGACGCGCCCGATGGGAGAACGGACTAAACCCCACACGGGCTGGAAACAAAATAATACTAATAACACTATTTCGAAAGCACAGGTCCTTGCTCCTATGCTCGAAACTTCTCTTGTAATTAGATCCGTTAAGGAGTACGAAACACAATAGATAATATGGGATCAGATGTCATAAGGGCTGTAAAGGACGCTGCTATGACCTTTACCTAAGCTATGACATTTTATTATCTGCTGTCTGTTTTGTTAAAAAAATACTGAAAGAATGTTGAGCAACAACATGGTTATCCACAGATTGTGTAACTTGCTTATACAACGCGTCCTAGACGAATCAATGGTCTTGTAAATTAAAGTAGTTCTAGTCTTTCCTGCTATAACATCTTTTATTGTCGTCAATTTAACGCTTCTTGTACTCCTTTTTATTTCTTCAAATAATTCGAGCCACATTTTTCTCGCGATCGACTCTAGTCATTTTTTTTAATGTCGCTGCACACCTTTTGAGAAACGTCTTCTTAAGCCCATGGTATCTAACATCTGCAATGGTTTAAGTACAGACCATCTGGTTTTAAACGGCCTTCTTTCCATTAAGCCTGTGGAAATTTGTTTTCCAGTGTCAGATGAAATTTCTAATACGCGCCGACGACTTTAAAGCTCGAAACACTATCTTCAACTGGTTATGTATATCTTAGTTGCCCAACTCTTCCCTGCAGTGCCTCAGCTCAATGTAGATTTTTTACATAATGAATATCACGCTGTAAGTATCCACTGACCGTTGTCGTTTGTATAGATTTTAGCTCGTTACAACAAAACACGTTTCTTGATCCCGGTGTACCCGGAGTAAGTCTATTCTCGCCTTTGAAACCATTATTGAGTTCATATATTCATTTATGTAAAACATTATTTCCCCTAAAATAGATCCACTCGCTCAGGCATTTTTTGCGCCTTAAAACTTGTTTCTTCACTCGCAAGTTGGATCGATGTGATATGAATTTTGTTGTACCTTTCAAGTCTGAGAAGTCTTAAAAGCACCCGATTAGCTGTGAACCTAACACTTAAATTTTGGAAGATGTATGGCTTATTTCTTAAAGCCAGATTGGAGTAAAGTCGCATTCAACGTCAACGTAGGTTGTCATAGGCACATACATTTAACGAGAGCAGATAGTTTTTCGGCTGTAACCATCAAATTCTTCTCTTTAAGTCCCCAATTAATAATTTGGAATTAAATGTGCCATTTATGTTCTGGAGCAAAAGATCATAGCCGCGCGCAATAAATAATTTGAAAAGTTGATATAACTGTCATCAGCAATGGAATATATTAGATTTGAAGTAGCAGACTAGACTAGCCAGTTGGATGTTGCAGAGAATAAGGGTAGGCGTTGAGAGGCGTCAACTTAGCAATATCCAGTGTTCCAACTGTTTCTACACATGAATTTTGCAAAGTTGTAACCATTGGGTACTAGCCCTTATCTGGGCTATTCTGCCATATTTGGAGCTCGTGCCGGTAAGGATTTTCTAGACTAAGCCATGGTCTTGGAAAAAAGACGGTGGCGTATGGGCCCTTAGTGGACCAATAGCACCGCTCACATCCCTAAACGGGTTACTGGCCTCGGTCTAACCGACTTTTCCTGGAATGGGCCGAAAAAAAAGAGAATGAAAAGCAGCGACATCTAATACGTCGATTATTATCGACGGCAAAATCGGCGTCCTTTTGGGTGCAGAGATTTTGTTGGAGGGAGACTTAGGAAAAAAGTCTGTAGCCTCCAGCATGTGAACGAACGTCTCGTAGTAATCCCTATCAACACTTAATTTGACAATATTAGGCTTATATGTGCGCACGCCCTCACAGAGGAAATAGATCACAACACCAAAGATAACTTTTAGGAGCTCTTGAACAAGACCTACGAGCAATGCCCTAGCTATGACATCAAAAATGTACTCGGCATGGATCGATCGACACTCTCTCAATATTATGGATGTCCAACAGTTCTTAGTACCCAACATCGACGTCGGACTATTACTTTGATATAGACGAGGGACGGTTGCGGATATCCCGAATATCGCAAAGGCAGGCTGATGCTGTGAGGAATTTCAACGTTAGATGACTACAATTGTAAGAGATCGCATAATCTTTTTACGATCTAGTCTCATTTATTGCTCTGCCGTCAGCACCAAGTATCAAAGGCACGTGGCACTACCAAAAGCCATCAGAGATTGAGAGATGTTACTTCAGGAATGATATTCAGAAGTTTTACGAAAAGATAAAAAAATCATACGGATACAAGCCCAGATTCTAAACCTGTACAAATGAACAAGGGATAATTGTAGTGAAATCGCAGTCGATGCTGACGATGTGAAAAGATCATTTCTGGAGACTGAATAATGACGAACTAAATACATCTGTCATGTAGTGCGAAGGACTTTTTTTACTGAGGTCTAGATCCACCAATTTACATTTTGTTTTAATCGGGCTTAAAATCATATAAATCGGCTAAAATTTAACCTTCCACGATGAAATTTCTGATCCATTGGGAAAGATGATAAGGATGGATGAAGATTCGCTTCTTCGTCTTCTTATCCTTTTATTAACCCTTTCCTCGTTATACGAACTTATGCGTAACGAGTTTCCTATTTTTACTGCATCGCTGCTGCTCCGCTTATGGGGTTGGCTTATGTCGCAGACCGCAGTACGCGTAGACATACTGCTCGGTCCTCGATCTCTTCAGTGGTTAGCCCCAGGCGTTGTTGCGCATTTGGCATCTGAGAAATCCAGCAATTCTTATTCCGAGCTCGTTTTCTTACAGTTGGAGTGACCGTAGTTGATAGTGCCTTTTTAACCAGATTTTCCGCAGATCTTCTTTGAACGTGGCAATACCAGCTTATTCTATTCGCCTCAAGCTGTTCGGTTACCGAATTATATGTATGTAGACTTCCTCTTATACGCGAAGATCTAATGCAATCGCATTTAGTGACTCCACTGGACATCCTTAACATTTTCATTTTCGCTGCCGTCATTTTGTTTTTAAACGCTTCGTACATTGTCCAGCACTGTGAACCGTATATAAGAGCTGGTCTAACAACCGTGGTGTAGAGTTTCCCCTTTAATTTAAGTGGAAATTTTCGGTCGCAAAAGATTCCCGAATTTTCCCGCCATTTCATCCATCCCACACTCACTCTGTGGTTTACGTCGTCCTCACATTTCGCTTCCAAGTTAACGATTGATCCTAAGTACTTAAAGGTAGTGGTTTTTGGAAGACCTATTTCGTCTAATTATATCCGGAACAGGTCGCAACAGATTCGCAAATGGGCACGTCAAATGCTCCATCCTTGAACGACTTATTTTAAACCCGTTTCTCTCTAAAGCATTCTGTAAATATTCGACGTTATCGCTAAGTATAACTGCGTCGTCAGCGAAGAGAATTGGCGTTACATTTGCTTCGCGCATGCAGTCTTTTAAAAGATAGACGAATGCTACGTTAAAGAGGAAAGGGCTAGGTACGCTTCCTTGATGCACTCCGACATTAACTGGAAATTCTCTCGTTAGTCCAGCAGAGCTTTTAACCGCAGTTTTCACGATTCCGTACATGTCTTGTATTATTCTAACACACGTTTCCGGTACGTTTTGAGACCTCAGCGCGGCCCATATGAGATCCCTAGGCACTCGATCGAAAGCTTTCTCGAGGTCGATAAATACCATGTGTAAATCCTTAGACGAATCTCGGTGCTTTTCCATTATTGTTCGTAGGCTTTGGATAGCGTCCACCGTCGATCTTCCTTCAACAAATCCACACTGGCTATTATCGATCTTTATTATTTGCCGGAGACGTTCGTTTAAGACTCTTTCGACGATTTTCATTGTGTGTGACATAAGCTTGATTGAACGGTAGTTGTTGCATTCTCGAGTGTCGCCTTTTCCTTTGTATAATGGAACCAAGAAGCTACTTCTCCATTGATTCGGCATAGGTTGTCCACATTTTAATTTATTTAAAAGTTTCGATAACCGTTCGCTGCCGTTTCCCTCCATCTTCGACCAAAACTCTGATGGAATGCTGTCTGGTCCCGGCGCTTTCCCCCGCTTAATTTTTCCGATTGCTATTCTTATTTCTTCGATTGAAAAGTCCGAAACTTCCTCCTCGAATATACCAGCGATTTTTAAGGTCATCGTTCCGAGGTTCCAACTTGCAAACCGAAGTTTAGGAAAATATTTTGGGAACTTCGTTTTGCAAGCACTTCTGCTTGCTCTGGGATTACCCGAGTGCGTTACAAGCGTGGTGCCCAGAGGGGTAGAGCTATTAATTGCGATCATTTCCATGAAGTATATCTTAAGTTTGAGTGGTTTGACACTTGTATGCTCATTTCAAATTACTTGACTGTTCTTTTACCCCACCGGTAGTATCCAGACGCGGGAACTCACTGATTGCATACAAACTTGTGGGAAAGTTTTAAGGTGTTAAAGTGTCACAGGCTCATTTTTGGTGTCATAGTTGCCTGTATATGATTGGTGTTCCATTTAGTCTCCTCTTACGACAAGCTGGGATGCACTGCGGCACTATTCTTTATCCGATGCTGCAGGGATAGATGGGTGAAGATTCGCTGTTTCGAAATATTTTATGAGCTGAGGGTAAAGCAGCATTTCTATGACTTTTGAAAGAATTGAAGTAGGATTAGTAGGTACGTGCTCTTAATACTACGTGAATTGCAAAGCGGATTGGTTCTATTGAATTTTCGACGCGCTAAAGTATGCGTTGAAACGTCAAGGCTGAGGATCTCTTCAACGGGAGATGTGCATCCAAAGCGGTTGAGATTTAGACAGCCTATTTCAATTACAGCTTTCTTTCATTATCAAGTTTTTTATACGCCAAGCGTCGTGTTCGTTTTTTGAAACTGGAAGACATAAAACATGTAGAATCGTTCAACAATGTGGACTATTCTTCTCAGTGTAATTAAGTCTCGTTTCATTATCATTTTACTGGCTATGTCGATTCCAATTCTTTCTAGTTAAACAAATATGGTTTTTTCACCTCAGTATGAAAAAAGCATGTCTATCAATCTAACTTCATTAAAGAGAACAGCATTGCAGTAATAGGGTCAGTTGGGGTAAATGTAAACGACCGTTATTTTAACATTTTTAAGTAAGCTGTCGAAACTCAGACAAATAAAAAATCAAAATATGAAATGTCGCGACACCAGTGCATGTAATATCATACAGCTGTCTTTCGGATTTCGTTGGAAATTTAAGTCGTGAAAAGAACCCAATCTAGAATATCTAATAGATTATAGAAAAAAAGGAAAAAAAAAAATATTTAAATTTCAGAAACTGTTCCCATTTACCCCAACCGACTCTACCAGTGGTGGCTTTGGTAAAAGCCTGGTATCTCCTATAACCCGCTGAATTCATTCCAATATCTTGAAAAAAAGTTATTCAAGAGGATTACCCTAATTACCTATTGTAGAAATTTTGTTAAAAATAACAGACCTATGAGACAATTCCAAACTAATTTGAGTGAACCCCCTGGGGTAATCTGCTTTTATTCCGACCGTTTCCCGGAAAATTTATTGAATTTCAAAAAAAGAGGAATAAAACTCAAAGCACGCTTAAATAAATATTTATTTCAAACGGAAAGCTATGGAAAACATCACACATATTGATTCCCATCTTATCCTCCAGTTGTTTGAGAAAAAAAACAAAAAATTGGTAAAAAATCCTTTTTGTCACTTAATACTCCCTCAAGTTATGACAAAGCACAAAGTGCACCGAGTAAACTTAATATCCTTGTACAGTGCAATTCTCTTAATTGCATCCGCAAACAACGAAATAAACACGTTTGCATTCAATCAATTAAGCGCATTCTACAGATACGACTACGAGTAAAACCCCCCAAAACGAATTTCATCGTCATCGATATACGAGTGTATAGTACTTCGATTGGATGTGTTTTTTCTTTGTTTTTACTTTTATCACGATGGGCTTCAACTCTAATATATGTGTACAACAACAATAACAAAAAAAAAGAACACAAATAAAATATAAATAAATAAAAAAAAACAAAAGAGTGAACTGAAACAAGCAGGCAACAACAGCAAATGTATTGTTTGCATGATTTAATTGTCCATCGTTTGTTGGCATTTATCCAGGGGAATTATTATGAAAGTGCCTCTACCACGCTCCCTATGCCCACTTATTTTTTTTTTTGACAGGGGATTCTCTTTTTTAATGGTAATTGCCAATGCGGATAATGTTAAATTATTTTATAAATATTAAATTTTCTCCCCGGGGGCTGAAAAACAGGGTCCTGTACCATACCGTTCGGGTTCGGTTTGGTTGGGATGCCGTACCGTGCTGGGAATCTGTACACAAGGCAACAGATTCTTGAAAAATGCATAAATTAAAGATTTTTAACTTTTTTTTTGTATTTTTTTAAAATTTTTGTAGTGAGAAGTGGTGGCCGCTACTGTACCCGACTAGTATAAGCTATGCAAGAGCAAGGCCCAGCTTAAGCGATAAGTGGCAAAATTTCAAAGAATTAAAAATATGAAAAAATCAGATACAGATAGGGATGTATTCGTAGATAGATAGGAATTATATTAAAGCGGGGCAAGGACAAATGCCAGGGTGCAATGGGTGGACTATGACGACTATAAGTTTGCCGCGCCGAACTCATTTTTCCGGGTGGATGATAGGCGATTTTCGAGTTGTAAGCTTTCCAATTAAATGAATTAAATAAGTGAAAATTATTTCATGCACGCAATTCAAATAAATCATGAAGCAAACAACAGAGAGCGCCTGCCGCCATTGATGTGCCTGACCAAGTAGAGTGGAGTTGAACCAGTGTAGTCCGTGCTTAACATTGCAAATGAGATGTTGCTTGAGTGGTATTTGTATGAGATATACTCATCTGAGTTGGTTGTTATTGTTTTGTGTTTTTTGTTCACTGTTCAGTCGGCTTTAAGTGCCGTTAATGGAGGTGATTTATTGAATTCGATGGACGGGATCCAAGGTCTTTAAAAGAATCTGCTTTGGGAGATCAGCTAAATGTTAAATGACTGCACCATGATATGTTTAGGTCAAGCGCAGGGATGATGTTATTGAAAAGATTATGGGATGAGCGAGGGGTGACGGACTCTGAGAAGGGCGGACTGAAATGGTAAGATGCTGTAATAGAAGAAAGTGGATCAGAGCTTGCCTTTTCACTCAGAGACAAATAGAAATTACCTATCTTCACCCCGTAACAACAATTGGATGGCGATGGCTAGTGTAAGGCCTTGTAAATGAACCATATCTTGACAGTACTTGTTCGTTCAGTAAGTGCATCTGCATGATAATATCCCAAGTGTCGCCCAATTTATTGGTAAGCAGAGAGAAACAAATACGGAGTTCTCATTGATTCCAGAATCAGCGTCACGTAGCTGTAATCCGGCAAGCCGCATCCTTAAAATTGTGACAAATTCCCAGAAATGGAAACCAGCGCCTCAGAAATGGCCTTATATTTTTTTGACGAATATGGAAGACAATCAGGTTCTAAAAGATTAGTGTTCCTTTCACCTGGAAAGGGAATGTATCTCAAAATCTTCTTTAACGGCATGAAGAGTTGATTAGAAACCACCCCATCACCGCTTCACTCTTTGATCAGGTCTTGAGATCAGACTCAAGATATGGATTGACTCTTGTTTTGTCGCTTGGAAGTGGCTTTATTTTCCAAAGGCGTTAAGTGAATGTAGAAATAGAGTAGGTACTGAGCGATAAAAACCTGGAAATAACCGGTGGTACCACGGTTTTTCTACACATCAATTGTGCTTATAACACCTGCACGTGGTCACCGTTCGGGTAATAGTCGGCGTTTATCTATACTCGACTTTGCTAAACTTGTAAGCGCGAGCGCCTATCAGCAGCCAAAAGCAGTAGCACTGTAAACGCGACAGCGGATGGATTCCTCGGATGGAATCAACAGTGAAGAAAAATCCCAGAACAAATGAGACTCTAATCAAGCTACTCCGACATATTTGGACCTCAGGCCGGTAAAGATTTCCAAGACTAATTCAGGGTCTTGGTGGCGAATGAGCCCTTTATGTAGCAACGGCAGCGCTCACTTCCCTGAGTGGGTAGTAGGGGTTGTTTCGCCAGGGTAACTGCCTGGGTATAAAAAAAAGATGAAAGTTACGAAGCATCAACAATCCTCGGATACGGACGGATAAACTGTTAACAACCCATACAAACGAACTTAGGACAACGAACTTCGGATATGCACGTGGAATGTTAGGTCCCTTAACAGGTCATGAGCAGCCAAGCAACTAGCAAAGGCCCTAAACTGCTACGAAGCAGACCTAACTGCCATCCAAGAAATGCGATGGAATGGGCCGGGTAAAAAGAGTATGAAAAACTACGACATCTACAACGTTGTTGTTGTTAGTCTGTTTGTTGTTGGAGGCAGACTAAGGCAAGAAGTCTTGAGTTTCCCGCATGTGAACAAGCGCCCCGTAGCAATCCGCATCAAGGCAAAATTTACCAACATTAGCCTGTTATGCGCATACGCTCCCACAGAGGAGAAAGATTACGACATCAAAGACGCCTTCTACATATGAGCTATTGAACAAGACCTACGAGCAATGCCCTAGCTATGACATAGAAATTGTCCTCGGCGATTTTAATGCAAAGCTAGGAAAAGAAGGCTTCTCTGGCAGCACTGCCGGAAGATATAGCCTGCACGAGACTACCTCCGATAGCGGATTCAGGTAAATCGACTTTGCGGCGGGACAAAACATTGTCGTAGCTAGCTCACGGTTTCACCATCTCGATTTTCACAAGTAGACCTGGAGAACTCCTGGTCAATCTACTGTTAACCAGATAGACCACATTGCGATCGACGCAAGACACTCCTCCAGTATTATGGATGGTTGAACGTTCCCAGGAACCAACATCCACTCGGACCACTACCTTGTTGTAGCCAAGGTGCGGATATCCCGAACAACGCCAAGACAAGCTAATACTGTGAGGAAATTCGATGTCAGAGGGCTACAATCGCAAGAGATCGCAAAGTCCTTTTCCGATCGAGACTCCCTTACTCTCTTAAGAAGCCCCTTGCCACCAGCATCAACCATCGAAGACCAGAGCCAACACTGCCAAAAAGCCATTCAGAGATGCCGCTTCTGATGTTTTGGGTTTGACTCGTCCACCAGAACGAAACCCCTGGTTCGATGGTGAATGCCGGCAAGCACATACAGCAAAGCAAGATGCATACAAAGCGGAGCTGCATGTAATGACTAGAGCTGGTCACGAGATCTATGAGCAGAAGAGAAGAGACAAACACCAGCTTCTCAGGGGGAGAAAGAAGGAGCATGGAAAGCACGCAATCAAGAATATTGACAGAGAATAAGATTCCGAATTTTTTCCAAAAGCAAAGCATGTAGAGACATCAAGCACGGAAAGCGCATTTCTGCAGACTGTGTAACGGCGGTACCGAATGAAGCAGACTGAACCTTCAACCTGGACAATGTAGATCGAAAATTCCGCCAATCTGACGAGGATTAAGTGAAGATAGCAATAAAAGGACAGGTTGATCTGACTACAGAGCCCTTCACAGCGGCAGGCGATGACTTGCTAAGGGGCACACACCAACTCATCTGTAAAAGAAGACCCTCTTAACTGCGCAAGTACAGAGGCACCCGTCTTTTAATCATCGCTCACAAGATTTTATCCGCCGCACTGTGTGAACCCCTGAAGCAGTTCGTCCACAACCTGATAGGAACATATCAGTGTGGCATCAGGCAAGGACGCCATCAACCATCTTCATCTGAGACCGCGAATGATAGCATCTATAGAGACGAGTTTTACATAGCACTGTTTAGTTTTGGCATCTTAGCCAAACGCGACTGGGAGGGTAATGCACGCTGGTCCATCAAGATCGGAAAAGGTGTTACCGAAACCTAAGATCTCCTTCAAAAGTCTGCCCAATCACTCGCGTTCTCCGATGACATTGACATAATAGGAAGAAGCAGCGAAGCGGCGAAAATGGGTCTAGCTGCCAATGAGGGCCTGACCAAGTATATTCTGTCAAGCAAAAAGGAGACTGAACACGGACGTCTCGGACAGAACGTCACCCTTGACAGGTATTTCTTTGAGGTAGGTAAGGACTTTGTCTACCTAGGCTCCGTTATAGATACAGACAACGACACCAGCGCTGAGATACAACGACTGAGATAGCTGGGTCTTGTGGAGTGGAGGGACACCAACGCTCCGGTCCGAAAAGTCTTCGAATCCGCCCCGAGAGAAAGCGCTGTAGAGGAAGACTGAAAGTCAGGTCGCACACGCAAGTGGAAGGGGACCTCAGTCAACTTAACTAGTTAAAGATCGTGCTGGCTGACGACGCTTGTTGACTGAGAGCCAGGTCCGATCAGGACTGTAGCGCCACCTAAAGTGAAAGTAAATTACGTGAATGGAAAAATCCTGGCTCTATTTCAGAGCTGTGGCGTATCCTGTGGAAATTCATCGGGAATAGAACGCTTCTGTGGTTGTTTTTGTACAAGATTTCGGCCAGCAGACGCCTTTCCACAACAGTAATGAGAGTGCTGGTTAAAATATATTTTACATTACTCCTATGTCCTTAATTTGCATGCTTTACTTCATCTTTGAGAAGCGCACACCTATCCACAATTATCAAATAAGCATTCAACACGTCCTTTCTTAGAACATTTCTGCAACCAAAGATTAAAGCGAAAACGATAAGCAAACAAAACAAAAAATAAAGAACAACCGGTCAAATGTCCTGCAAAACAAATGATCAAATGTCCTCGGGACTTTTGAAATTCCGAAGTTCCTTTGACTGCTCTAGAGGACGAGCGCAAAGGATAAAGTTAATTTTAATTAAAACTACAAACGACGACGATAGATGGATAATGGTAAGCTCTAGACACTCTAGACCAATGCTAGCTTCTCAGCTATTGGCCAACCAGGAGACATTTTAAATTAAGAAAATTGCAATTGCTCTGCATCCGAATACGAGTACGAGTACGAGTACGAGTATGTCCTGTGTCTCACTTTGTCCAGCAAACTCGCATTACTCTTTTGTCAAATGAGAGTTGATGAAAAATCGAGATTACCCAATGGGAAATATGTCAGCAATATTAATGTTTCGTCCCGACATGGTACTCGTAGTAGACGATGTCCTTTCTGAATGTCCCTACCCCAGACTAGAAGTAGCTTTCCTCGATCTAATTGTATGTCTCTGTCTCTGATTAGAATCTTTCGACTTGAAATTTCTTTAATTTCTTTCATAGCTCGACAAGAAATTCGTGTAATCGTCCTTATCCATTAGAAGGAGTTTTAGTAACCATGTAAGCCCTGCTATCACATGCAGAAATTGGTCATGTGAAAGTTGGAAAATGAAATATGCACAAGACACACCGGTCTTGTTTGTCAATCAATTATTATCGTCGATGGTTATATAATTCTGGTACCTCAGATGCACACACCTTAACAAAAAGGAAAGGAACTCAACTCGTGTCAATGTATAAAGTGGAGGAGTGCCATTGCGCTGAGTACCCACCGCTGGTGGTGAGCTGTTGTTGGTTTGAAGAAGGAAAGGATTTTGTGGTTCATTCGAAAGGACTCAGTGTTATGATTAATGACACTCATTTGTGCATACACCATCATATTGGAGTGATTAAGGTGCTCTGTTGTTGTTGCTGCTGTTGTTATCGGTGCCTTTATAACCATCATCATGGGGACAGGTTTCCACGGCAGCCCTCTTTCCATAGGCCAGGAGTAAAGTGGATCAACATTTTAATTAAGTTTGTTTCTCTGTTTCTGTTACTGTTACTGTTACTGTTTCTGTTTCTCGGTTTTCCTTTTACTTTTTCCATTTTGTCGCTTTGGTTTCCCATTCTAGTAGTGAAGGCAAACGAAACGGAAATATTATTGATGAAGGGTTATGCAAATAAGAAAAGGTAGGTGTGTATGCGTGTCCTTCGATATGATTTATTCGATGGTATAATTCATAATTGGATACTGGAATTAATCTTTCTCCAATATTTGGCAATAATTTAGGAAGACTCCTTTGGTAAATGAATTATTAGTGTGAACGAGAGCTGGAAAGGAATTAGTTTTCGGGTAAGATGTATCTAAGGTTTGATAAATTATTCGTAAAGGGAGGTCAAGAATACTAACGAATGGAGGACAACTAAGTGGTTTAGTGTTGTTTGGTTTTTTTTTTGTGTTTTTTTTTTGTTTTCATGGTCTAGAGGGTATCAAAATGAAAGGGTGGCTGTTTTCTTAGAGAAGTCTTATTTCGAATGTTTTGCTAGAGAAGCAATTTTAATGAAAAACGACATTTTAATGGATAATTACCGCAAGATGTATAGTCAGAAATAAATGCCTTTCAAAGTGATTTTAACGAAAACACCACGGCAGGCTTTTAAAACATTTGTGTCCTTAAATCGAGAGAGCACATAAATTTTAACAAAAACAATTAATTTTATCACACAATCAAGGAAGGTAGGGTAAGGGTTAATTTTTCTGTAAATTATTTAAAGTCCTCTGGGACTCAGTAGGAAGGAAAACTGGTCTGATTTTCAAAATATAACAAGGTGGGAAAGGTGATGCCGTTTCTGATGGCTTTCCATTCAAGCCACCTCTCAGTCGTCAGACCATGTATGGTTGATAAATAGTAACTGATTCGTTGAGGTTGGTTGGTTGCTTCTCCGGCTAGAAGTCATGATACTTATCAGCTTGCGCGTTAGTAAGCATCTATATTATTAAATTCTGACCAGAAACCAGTACACAGTTGAATGCGTCTTGATACAAGGTGCTTAGAGATGAATTGAAGTAAAAGAATGATTTATCGGGAAAATTCAAGGAAGTTACGTTGGTAAGGTGAGAATTTCTCGGCCTAACAACGAAAGACTGCGATTTTCAGTTAAAAAATGATTTTATTTTTATACATAATCTCCCTTGAGTTCATCACAGTATTCCTTTTCGGAAATGAGAGCCTTGAAGGCTGTGAAAATATTCATTTACGGCCCTCTCAACTTCTTCATTGGATGCGAAGCCTTTTCCAGAAACAAATTTCTTCAAATTTGGGAACAAATGGAAGTCAGAGGGTGCCAAATCAGGAGAATAAGGGCGATGTTCTAGGAAATCGTATCCCAACTCTCGTAGCTAAGCCATCGCCAACGCACCCTTGTGTACAGGTGCAATTTCCTGGTTAAAGATGATTTTGTTTCTTCTTCAGGCCAGGCCTCTTCTCGCAAATTTCGGCATCTAGCTGGTCAAGAAGTTGAAAAAAACATCGGTCGGATCCCTGATGAATCGGCCAAAAGATTGCTGCAGGAATCGTATGTGCAGTGCTTCAAATCATCAAGCAGCAAACGACGAAGCCTCTTCTATGATAGTTTCTGCTTCGTGTCATTTCTTGAAGAAGAGGGCATCCACTTGTACTGCCCTCTTACCAGGCCTTATCTTCCTTTGACGGGAAAATTCCTGCAATTTTAGTACCGACTTTTGACAGCTCATAAGAGTGATTTTTCCATTCACCCGTTTGACCCAAGAAAATGGCAGGACACGAGGTGTCCGTTTTTCCACGCTGAATCCCTTTTCCGGGGAAAGCCATTGAACATCAGTTTTTATGAAACTCAGTGTCGGATAGTGGATCTTATAGTGTAAGAATTGAAGAGTTGCTCAGCATTTCCTTCGATTTCTTAAACTGAAACCGTTGAACCTCGGTGGGTGGAATAACCAAGGCCAAACATTATTACAAACAACTCCAGATTCCCCAGGAGATGAGAGTCGCTTATAGTGGATATCTTCATTCTTTTATTGTGTTATCTTAGAAACTCATACCTTGGCTTGAAGATCAAACATTTTCTCAAATATATTCAAGAACTCTTGTTGTTTCTCTATGTGCTCTTCTAGTGCCGTGATTTTGTATTATACAGTGCCGACAGAGTGTTGCGGATCATCGAATTCCATCTTAAGTGATGAATACAGTGTGTCATTGCGGTTTTCCTTCATTGGGATATGAAGAGCCTATGTTTAGCTTCGTAAAGGACGTCTTGTGGATAGAAGAAAACATTTCTCCGACTCATTTCCTTTCGTTTCTAATTTCGATTGCCTACTTTGTCTGTTGCTCGTAATGACTGTTGAAGTCTTACAACCTCCTATCGCAGAGGATTCTCATTTTCTATGGACATGTTCATAAACGTTAATTGACATGGTTGCACGCATGCTACCTTTTTTTAATGGTGTTTAGCTTATATTCTTCTAATATCTCAGTGATGCAATTCTTATGGCCACTGACTACGGTGTTCTGTTCAATTAGTCGGTTTTGTGTGTTCATTTTAATGGCAGTTTATATTTGATTTTGACCTCGTTTACTGCTTAACCGATTCTGGCGGCCCCTCTCTTCAATACTGGCAAACGTACCGGTGACGGCAATTATGTCAGAATCATAGACGTACCGGTGGCTCCTTGGTTGCCCCGTGAGTTTTGCACTATTCTTTCGAGTATGATGTTAAAGAAGTCACATGACATTTCATCACCTTGTCTTAAAACTCTTTAAACATTTAAGGTCTCAGTCAAATTAATAACGACATTTAGGTATGATCTGCACAGACGGACGAATTTGGTAGATAAGATTAGTCTGCCATATTGAGGATACATTTGTTCGTATTTTGTTTAAGGATAGTACCCCCTTTCGACTTTTTTATAAAATATTAGTTCATTCAAGTGACTGCTTTGATGATACATTTTCGATGGTTTTGACCTTTTTTAGGGAAAGCTTGACATTTGTCATTGTCCTAGGATGGCTGTATTGTCTCTGATTTGTTTGCATAGTGTCGCTCTTTAATGACATCACACGGAAATAAGTTCAACGGGGTCATATAGCAGCTCCATGGCAGCCAAGCAGTATTGCCAAAACGACTGATTTCACGATTATGGAAATAAGGGTGTAATAAGCGGCTTGTGGGGCACGCAGCCCCATCTTGCTAAAACCATAGCTCGCCCAAGTTCAAATAGTCAACTTCTGGCAATAAAAAATAAGTTATCATGCCTCGGTTGTGCTCTCCGTCGACTGTTACGTTTCTTCCATTGACGTCTTAAAAGAAAAATGGCCAAATAATGCTGTTGCCACACCAAACAGTCCCACGTTCAGAATGGATTGGCTTTTTTGTGATTAATTTTGGATATTCCGAGCCCCAAAAACGCCGAGATGAAAATTGGATTCATCTGAAAGATGATTTTTTAAGCAAAATTTTCCTCAATTTCGAGTTGCTCTAAAGCCCAAGCAAAGATTACGAAGCAGGTGGTCAATTGAATTTTTTAAGCGAATAGTTCGAGCCCCTAATGCGAAATTTTCCTCAGACTAGTGTGACTAGAGAATGTCAAGGCATTAGACATATCCTTAATAGCTATGTCTTAATAGCAATTATTTATCAAACTTATATAAGTGAACATTAAGCAGACGTTGTTAATGCAGTTGCGTTGTTATAATTAAACGTTCCAGAGCAAAGTCGCTCTAAAGATACATTTAAGTGAGTTTTTACTCATCTGTGTTCACTATACATTCGTCAATTTCTACCAGCCAACAAGCTCTTAAAAAGAAATCTGCTGTGACTATGACAACAATTGCTGATAAATTCCAATTAGGTAACTGCTTGTCAAAATCTCGCATAAAACAACTATACTTGTCTGACTAACTACGTGACTTGGAATCAAGTTTTATGAATAAATTGAAATCTTTTCGGACAAAGTTTGAATGTAGTTTCAACAATAAACTTGGTGATGCTATTGGTGCTCTAAACAAGCATATGAAACAATTGGAGAGTGACACTTTGGCAATACGAGATGAAAAAGCGTACAAAGCACCTATGTGACGTGATTTTTCGTGGTATTCCTCAAAAATTAGGAGAACACCCTATCGAATTGGTGAAACAGATTGCTGTCAAGCTGTGACACAACGTTGGTGCTCACGTCGAGGTATTAAGATTGCGAAGCAGCTTCGGTATAGTAAAAACCCGCTGCTGATCCAACTCTCCTTACACGCTGCGCAATGTTGGCTGTTTGGTGCGCTTCGTGCAAATAATGGCTTTACTCTTGCTCAGCTGGATATTAAATAAATCTTTTATGGGGATACAAATACTGCTTCCGTCACAACTCGTGTTTTCATAAACGACACCTTGACCAAAGCGAATAGTTCTTTCCTCGCCAAGCTCTACAGCTGCGTCGAGAGTGTTTTCTATTCGGGCAGACGATGCCCGGATCCCATTAAACAGCAATATACTTTCTTGATCTGAAAACCTCAATCAATAAGCCTTCAGGATCAGCAGCTTTGTTACAATGTTGCAATCCTCATTTGATTTTGGTCATGTGAATGGATTTATTGGCTCTCATCATCTAGTTTAAATGGTCCAAGATTATGAATTATTTTGACGCATAACATGTTATGTATGATCTTACATTAATAAGTTCCAAAATGTAGCTAGTGCAACGAATGTCTGATTGACAGTCATGTGCATTGTATTCACGGTGAGTAAAAAAAAAAAGGTATTTCTCCTCTTTTGCACCACAAGACTTTGTCCAGACTTGATGCCTATTTTTATTTGAAATGCTACGAAATTGCGCCAATCCCTCAACAAGAAGTGTCTGTTTGGAATCATTTATTAGCTGATGTAGTCATTGATAAATGATACGTTAAAAATGAAGAAAGCGGGAACGTAAGAGTCAATGAAGAGCACCATAAATGCATGATTGAATAGGGCTAATATGAAAGAGCTATGGTTTTAACGAGACTGCGCGAAACGCTATACAGCTCTTCCATAATCAGCTTATTAAAAAAAAAATATGTTGATGATTACATGATACTTTAGGCTTTTTTATGTAAAGATATGTAAAATCGCTAGTCTATGATGATAAAATCCAAGATAGATGACTGAGTTGGAAGTTAATATTCTTCGCGTTATGAAGGATATAACGCTTCGGCTTTTCGAATATGGACTGATAGATGGTCCTTGTTTGATCCAGCCACTGTATCTTAATGCTTACAATTATTTTAAAACATTTTTCTACATTTTTATACATTTTTCTAAGTTTTTACTCGCACTAACTCCTCTTTTATTTTGATTTTTCTTTTTAGGTAAGTCAATGGATTTTATAAATGCAGTGAATTTTTGGGGTAAGAACGTCAAAACAAAAATACGCTTTTTTTGTATTTTTCTTTTGAATGCGTGTACATCATATCGAGAGTATTTTGTCAAAATTTCAAAGTAATAGGAGAAAAACTAACGATGATACAGCGTTTCAAGCGACCAGCCCTCATGCTCGATTTTTTTACCTGCCTGGGAGCTGCGCAACGCGCCTACTTAGACGAGTGCAAAAAGGAATGCGTACTCGTTTACGTGAACTAGAAAAAACTGTGGTCGATAGTGAAACTAAAACAGTGTGGTAACGGTGGTCTGCATGCTATTGCTAGCACGTGGGGAAAGGTGAAGTGTTTCTTGTGACATCGGAGTGGCACGCTTGCGATGCTCGGCTGAGCCCGTCGGATGGGGGGGATCTTGCTGTCGTTCATTTACCAACAAAATAATTATCGTGCCGAATGATATGATAAATTACACATACGGGAAATCCTGAATATTCATACATACAACTACTAAGCTATGCTGTAAATTAGCTGAGAAAGTCATTGTTATGACACAATGCTTTCTTGCAGGACTGGCCCAACCCATTATGCACAAAGTGCACCTCGATTGCTATGCCTACCTATTGTAAGCAATCCCCTAACTTCCAGGAAAACCGATCACATTTTCACATCTTTAAATACACACCCGCCATAATTCGAACGTCATTAATAAATCATTGTATCAATTCAAAGAATTCTAGTTTATTACATTTTTAATTCATTACAGCCAACATCGACTCGGACCATTACCTTGTTGTAGCCAAGGTACGGTTGCGGATATCCCAAACTACGCCAAGACAAACTAATGCTGTGAGAAAATTCGACGTCAGATGGCTACAATCGCAAGAGATCGCCAAGTCCTTTTTCAGTCGAGTGTCTCTTAATGTCTTAAGAGGTCCAATGCCGCCAGCATCAAGCATCGAAGACCATTGGAAACACTGCCAAAACGCCATCGGAGATGCCGCTTCTGATATGCTGGGTTTCACTCGTCCACCACAACGAAACCCCTGGTTCGATGATGAATGCCGGCAAGCACATATAGCAAAGCAAGATGCATATAACGCGGCGCTGCTTAGAAAGACCAGGGCTGCTCATGAGCTCTATGAGCGGAAGAGGAGAGACGAGCACCGGCTTCTCAGGAGGAAGAAGAAAGAGCATGAGAAGCGCGCGATCGGGGAAATTGAGAGATGCTACTCCAGGAATGAGGTTCGGAAGTTTTACCAAAAGGTAAAAACAACATGCCACGGAAACAAACCCCGAACCGCAGCCTGTAGAGATGAACAAGGGAACATCGTAGTAGAATCGCAGTCAATGCTGAGGATTTGGAAAGATCGTTTCTGCAGACTGTATAACGGCGATGACGGACCAAATACCGCTGTCAGGCAGAATCAACCTTTCAACCTGGACGATGATGACCAACAATTCCGTCCACCCGACCTGGATGAAGTGCAGATAGCCATATCGAAGCTTAGGTCCAACAAAGCTGCTGGAGCGGATGGCCTGACTGCCGAGCTCTTCAAAGCGGCAGGCGATGACTTGGCAAGGAGCATACACCAACTCATCTGTAAAATATGGTCGGACGAAAGTATGCCCGATGAATGGAACCTCAGCATTGTTTGTACAATTCTCAAGAAAGGAGACCCTCTGAACTGCGCCAACTACAGAGGCATCAGTCTCCTTAACATTGCATATGAGATCTTTTCTGCCGTATTGTGTGAACGCCTGCAGCCGTTCGTCAACAACCTGATAGGTCCATATCAGTGTGGCTTCAGGCCAGGAAAGTCCACCATCGACCAGATATTCACACTACGGCTGATCTTGGAGAAGACCCATGAGCTTCAGATCGATACCCACCACCTATTCATCGATTTTAAGGCCGCGTATGACAGCATCTATAGAGACGAGCTATATAGAGCAATGTCTAGTTTTGGCATCCCTGCCAAACTGGTCCGTCTGTGCAGGATGACGATGGAGAATGCACGCTTCTCCGTCAAGGTCGGTAGAGATCTCACCGAGACCTTTGATGTCCAGAAAGGATTTAGACAAGGCGATGCGCTGTCATGCGATTTTTTCAACATCGTACTTGAAAGAATAGTGCAAAACTCATGAGCAAACACAAGAGGCACAATCTTTCAAAAGTCCGTCCAACTACTCGCATACGCCGACGATATTGACATAATCGGGAGAAAACAGCGTGATGTCAGTGGCGCTTTCGCGAGTATTGAGACGGAAGCGGCGAAAATGGGTTTAGCGGTCAATGAGGGCAAGACCAAGTATATGCTGTCAAGCAAAAAGGACAACCAACACCGACGTCTCGGACAGAACGTCACCCTCGACAGATATAACTTTGAGGTAGTTAAGGACTTCGTCTATCTAAGTTCCGCTGTAAATTCAGAAAGCGACACCAGAGCTGTGATCAAGCGAAGAATAACTCTTGCCAAACGCTGTTTCTTTGGGTTAAGAAGGCAATAGAGTAGCAAAGCCCTCTCTCGGACAACAAAAGTCACCCTTTATAAGACTTTAATAATCCCAGTCCTGCTCTATGGCGCAGAGGCATGGACATTATCGAGAGAAAAATTCTTCGGGCGATCTTCGGTCCCGTCTGCATTGACGGTGAGTGGAGAAGGAGATACAACTACGAACTGTATGGACTGTACAGCGACATGGACCTAGCCAGAAGAGTGAAGATCCAAAGCCGGCGGCACAACCCCCAACCTGGAGGACCAGTTCCATTTTGAATGCCCCTAGGACGAGGGGTCGGTTACACCGAAGCCAGTCACCCGTTCCGGGATGTGAGCGCTGCCGTTGGCCCTTATAGGGCTAGTCCGCCACCATCTCTTTTCCAAGACCCTGACTAAGTCCTGGAAATCCTTTCCGGCCTAAGCTCCAAATATGTCGGAGTAGCCCGGATAAGGTCTTGTTTTGTTTTTCCGACACTAATCCTGGTTAATGGCGCAGGAAACTCGCCATTTGCCCCCTTCACTTCGCAACCTCTAGTGAGATTCCCAGATGGCGCCACGGGGAGGCGTGAAGTAGGACTTATTAGCAGAGCTGCAAGATGTTCGGCTGCAGAGGCTCATTCTCGTTATTTAAGGAACCAGCACCTGTCGGAAGATGCTACTTCTACGAGGCCTTATACTAATCGTTGCACTCAATTGGTGTTGGTTATGTTAAAATTATTAAAATTGATAGTGATGTGTTTATTACAACTAGTTTTCTTGCAAATGTGCAAAATTGGGATTTTTTGTGCTGAAATCTTGGAGCCAGAAATTTGGCAACAGAATTCGAGGTCTTTTAAAATCCTTAAAAATAAGGATGATGTCATGTCAAGTTGTCTACACTTAGTAAGTATAACAAGGTCGTCAGCATATAGACAGTATTGAACTGACTTAAATTTTTGCAATATTTCGGAAATACCATTGAAGGCTATTACGAATAAAATTACAGAGAGGCGCTTACTGTCTTACTGAGATTCACTGTCTCTAACTTATTTACTGATATGTATTTTTAACTGAAAAGTTTTCCAAAGATGCTTCAAATATTGTACTATAACGGGTATATGAAACAAATAAACCAACGTTATTCATATCTTCAAAAACAAAATCACGAAAATATGCCTTATTTCGCCTATAAAACTTGTTTTTGAGCCAAAAATTTATTAACAATGAGTGCTGCGCTACTTAGTGCATTATCGTGCAACAGATACGAACTTTTTGGATCGCGATATTTGAGTCGAACACGATGTATTCTGGCTATCAAATGCTTCAAAATTACAAGATAATATGTGACAGTGAATCGTCATGGTATTGAATGCTTTTTATGCATTTTCAACAAGTTTTGCGTTGAATTAAAGGTTTATGTTTTATGTACTTACCTATACCAGGTCTGTGAACCGAAATTTGTCCATAAGTGGCCGTAGCTATCAATGTAGTCACCATCAAACTGTGTCGTTAGCGTCATTTCCTTGTTGTCATCTGTCGAAGATTTCAAACTAATAAAAATACAAGTTTCATACAACTGCACAGTTTATAAAAGCGATAAACATGTTGAATTTTGTGCCTAGAAACTACAATTTACGGACAGCACTGATATTCTGTTACCAGTTGAAGAAAATTGCTGCGGAATCGCATCTAATATTTGTCGAAACTTATGGTAAGAATCCTCCCTGTAAATCTCAGTGCGCTTAGTAGTTTAAAAATGTCAAAAGTAGCGATTTTGAAGTGAGAACCGAAAAACGTGAATGACCACCGAAAAAATGCAAAGACATCGAATCGCACGCACTGCTGATTGGGGATGATGCTCAAAAATAACAACAACTCGCAGATAAAAGAAAAGTTTTACAAGAAGCCGTCTACACACATTTTCAAAGTCATGGAAAATTCCCAGAAGAGGGGAAAATAGATCCCACATGAACTGAATGAAAGACAGCAAAAAAATCAAAAACCACTTACGAAATGCTGCTCGGCAGTAACAAAGGTCAGTAATTTTCCCATTGAATTGTGACTGACAGTGGAAAGTGAAAATATTTCAAAAATCCTTTCGACCTCGAATCAGTGATACAGTGGTCTCGTTGTTTAATGTGATCCAAAGAGTGTGATCAATAATATTATGAGCTTTCAAAATCTGGCGAAACTGTTTATACTGAAGTCTACCCACAAAAGATATTGTTTCAAAGCAGGCTAAGAGAATATCAATTAAAGCAACTTACTTACTTACTTTGGATGGCGCTACAGTCGACCTGTGCCTCAGTCACCGAGCGTCTCCTGCCAGCTTAATCTCACATCGAAACTCATCACACTTTCGGATGACGGGTTGGTTAGACCGAAAACATTAACCCGTTCGGGGATGTGGGCGCTTCCGTTGATCCATATCGGGCTAATTCGCCACCATCTCTTTTCCAAGACCTTGATTAAGGCTGAGAAAAGGTATCATTTGCTTCAGAATTTCTCTTCACCGTTGATTCCATCTGGGGAATTCGTTCCCTTGTCCCGTTATTTTTGCCTGCTAGCCATAACTCGCTGGTAATGAGTGACCAGATAAGAACGAGATATAAAATTGATTTTGGCTTCATTTTGAAGCTACGTTCATGACATTATGTGGGGGAAAGCACATAATCCAAATGGCCGCCTCGGTTTCGCTAGCAGTGCTACGAGCGGTCCCCTCAATTTTCGCTGACTCGGTGCAATATATGCGGCATTATTCTGGCAATAGCGTGTCGAATGTTGGCCTCGAGCATTTCCTAAGTGGTTAGCTTGTTTTGTAGACTAAGGACTTGATGTAGAAATAGGAAAATAATCGAGTGGTGTAAAAACGCATGATCACAACAGTCTCCAAATTTCTCCTTCATAACTTCGAGCGTTGCGTCGATTGTTTGGCATAAAGCGCCTTCTTCTCGGAACGGTGGGCCTCGTCTGAAAAGTTGATTTTTTAGCCAGAACCCGGACCTCCGTCTAACATTTCCAGCGTCCAATTGGCGAACTCGCGGCATTATCTTTGGTCGTCTGGCTTCAATTCTTGCATCAAGACAATCTTATATGGATGTAGGACCAAATACAACCGCAAAATAAGCCAAGTTGACTTTCTGGTTTGGTTGGTGACTTACGATCCAAAAGAGTGTAGTCGCTGAAATTATGTTTGCCCGTGTTTCTAGCGATGGCAAGTCCATTTAGTGAACCGGATTCAGAAAGGTTTATCGTCACTATGACAGCGAAAGAGTGTATTAATTCAAAGGGAACCATAATTAACGAAATTCCCTGTTCAGAGGGGAGAAGTCAAAAGGAAAAAAACGAATCAAAATTAGATGACTGTGACTTTATTGTTCTCTCATCTGCCATTAAATTCAAATCTAAATACTCCACAAAAGAATGTCACAGCAAATGGCAGCAGCATACTCGTGTTAGGAGTTGTTGTATGCGAATACTTGTATGACGGCACCCTTGTTTACCCTTTCCACAGCATTGAAAGGTGCGAATACATTATGCAACCCGTTTTGCACGGTGTTTGCATCTCACGCAGTGTGTGTAACCTGTAACGTGTAACGTCTCGTCGCTATCGAAACACAAATTCCACAAAACACTTTGGTCGTGTACATCTAGCACCTACGAGTAGCTGTGGCAGCAGTAGCTGTTGCTGTAGCTGAAGTTCTACAAAAGCCCTATAATGAGAGTGTTCCTTGTCATAACCGTGTGACGTGTGTTTTGTTACCATCGCCATCGCCATTGCTATTGCTATTTCTATTGCTATTACTTTTTCCATTGCCATAGTTGTCGGTCGTCCTAGTTGTTCTAGTAGTCCTCCTAGTCATCGTCATCAACATTGTAGTTTCCTAAATGCATATCTATGTAAGTTCTCGTACCTAACGCTGTTGCTACTCCTCTAAGTGAAGTGGCCTTTGTTTGTTCATAAAACATTGTCGAGCATGCTGGTGGTGTTTTGTCAATCCTCTCTCTTCCCATCCGTTGCCGTTCATAGAAATCTCAAAACTTTACATGCAACACCTTTCCAAACCTTACATTTTCGAGGTTGGAGGGAGTTTTTTTTATTGCATGCCTGCCTGCCTGACTGTGTGGAAGGTTTTTTCGGCAACCAAATCAAAATTGAACAACGTATTTATGGGGAGGTAGCTTTGCTTTGCTGCGCTGTTTACTGACAATGGCGAATGCCACCAGAATATCAGACCACGGCAAGGCAAGGTTGCCCACCCCACACTTGTGTGTGACTCCCTTAAGTGATGTAATTGTAAATGCATTTACAATTTGCTTATGTGAGTGGCATTGCATACAGTACACCGTGTGCTACTGAAAGCCATTTAAGCCACATACTCGTGTGTGAGCGCAGAGATTTTATATGCCACTGCATCCACAGGACCAGTGCGAAAGTATCCAGAACCACCACTGTTGACGTCACCACCTATAGTGTGCTACAGCGAAAAGCACTTCACCTGTTGTCTTTGTCGCCCTTCATTGCCACAGTACCACAGCCACCTTTTTCCATTCATCACCACCACCACCACGGGATTTTGGCCACCCTATACCACTGCCTGCTTGGTGATGGCTAAGCTATTATTTCAGCAGCTTATAACCGGACTGGGTGCATTTAAAATGCATCAGCAAACGTTGTTCACTTTGGCTGCTTTGCTTGCTTTACTTTTAGAGCACTCTTGTCTATCCCCTGGTTCACAGCCACCTGGTCCACCACCCACTGGTCCTTTTACTCGTACACCCGTATGTGCTCAGCGTGTGTATTCATTTGTTGTCCTCCAACTCTAACTTTAGCTTCAGCTTCAATTCCAGCCCCGGTCTTAGTTCGAGCTAGGGGTTGGTTAGGGTAATGTCAGCAATGAAGTCGCTTTGGAGAAGGAGGCTCATGGTGGTGGATAGAAAAAAATTGTTTGTCGCTGAGTTACAGCATGAATTAAACATTTTCAATCGACACTTTTATATGCACAGCACTGGAGGCTTCATCTGTTAGGGATGCTTTTGCTCTACTGCTGAGTCCAAAACTATTTTAGGTGTGACAGTGTTCGACAAGTTTCAATGACTAAACGTCACCGTATGGTTGCACGGCATGGGCAGTGAAGGCAAATCGAAACTCCTTTCTAGTGTTTTGCTGTATTTCTTTTGCTCGATTTTTCGTTGTCGTTTTCATTTTTTTTTTTTGTTTTTCTGTTTACTAGCGAAACGTGACACAAAATGAACTTGAATAAAAAGCTTGACTAGCAGCCGAGGTTTGGATACAAAAAAGTGCTAAATTTCGCACACTGCGAAACTTTTGTTGACAAGGGATATTGACCCCAGATCGCTAGGGTGCAATTTGATGGAAGTTGTCGGTTATTTTTCCCACAACGTCTCCTCTCTCTTGTATAAGGTCAGAGGGTGTCGAGTGATGAAAGTGACACTTAAATGAATTGAGATCAGAGGGTTTGGCTGAAAATTAAGTGTCAGTATAAAATAGTTGCAATTTGGTCATGTGGAACAAAAACAAAACAGGGGTGCTAAGTGCAGTGTGATACGTATCTACTTATAGTCGTATGTAGTGCATACCTATCGTCTTATATAGACTTTTATAGTCGAACTGGTGCACTTATTGGGTTTTTGCCTGATCATTGTGTTGAATTATGGTCTGAATTAAGTATTTCGAAAATTTTTTAAATAACGTTTGTTGAAGCGGGAGACGACATAGGGAATTAACTTTTCTATAACATTCTCAAGAACTTGCCTACATACGGTCAATATCTACTTCTGTATATGAATGCATTTTTGTGCATATCTTCTGGTCAGCAAAGGTTGCTTCCATGTTTGTGGCTTGAACTCGAAGATAACATCGTAAGTGTACCAAAAATCAGTCATACTAGTCATTAAATTGGTAATAAACATTAAGCAATCGAGCAACAAAGCAGTAAGCAATTAGAAAGAAGTTTTAGTTTACTTTGAGGAGACCATCAGGAGAAGAAATGTTTTTTATTTATAGCGTGAACCCAGCTTTTCACAGATATCAAATGGAAATGGAAAGTTTTCCGTAAGTGAAAACGGATTCTATGGGGGTTGATGGTATTCATCCGCTTTTTGTGAAAGCTATTCTGCCAAAGATACTTCCGTATATAACACACGTTATAAACACTGTTTTGATGACTAGAATTTTTCCGATGCAGTGGAAATTAGCAAAGGTCGTTCCAATCCCCAAAAATTCTTTCGGTGATGAGCTTAGACCAATATCGATTCTGCCTTTTCTCTCAAAGATATGCGAACGCATCATGCGTAAACAGCTTGATAATTTTCTTACGCGGAATAATCTGTTAGCTTTAATTCAATCGGGCTTTCGTGCTAAGCACAGCTGCACAACTGCCTTGTCTAAGGTAATTAAAGGACTTGGTATTGATCATGTCACGTTTTTAGTTTTGCTAGATTTTTCTAAGGCATTTGACATGGTAAATCACTCTGTTCCTCTTAAAAGCTTAAATATTTCTCCATTTCTACTCCAGCAGTTAAACTCCTATCATCATATCTGAGTGAAAGAAAGCAGGCTGTTCTTATACATAGTCCAACGTCAGGCTTTCTTCCTGTAACTAAAGGCGTCCCCCAAGAGTCAATTTTAGGCCCTCTTTTGTTTTTACTCTATATCAATGATATTGCGTATTGTGCTGATATTCAGATATATCGAAGCTGCCCATTAGGTCTTATTGAGGATTGTGTTGCCATCTTAAAAGAAAAGACCTTAAACGAGTTTCAGAATGGTTTTTAAAATGTGGTTTAGTTCTCAACCCAAGTAAATGTAAGTGCTTAGTGATTTCCAAGACTAAACTAGAGCTTTCGTTTCCGTGCGGCATCGGATAAAGAATAGTGCCGCAGTGCGTCCCAGCTTGTCGTAAGAGGCGACTAAATGGGACACCAATCATATACAGACAACTATGATACCAAAAATGAGCCTCTGACACTTTAACACCTTAAAACTTTCCCACAAGTTTGTATGCAATCAGTGGGTTCCCACGTCTGGAGACAGGAAAGGAACAGTCAATCAATTCGAAATGAGCATACAAGTGTCAAACCACTCAAACTTTAGATACACTTCATGGAAATGACCGCAATTAATAGCACTACCCCGCTGGGCACCACAATTGCAACGCACACGGCTGATCCCAGAGCAAGGAGAAGTGCTTGTGTCAGAGCCCGACGGATTCCGGGGGCGGGCAAAATGAAGTTTCCAAAATATTTTCCTAAACTGGAACTGGAAGCGATTATGCGTCGCAGGACTCTACAAATCCTGTGCGTACAGGAAACGAAGTGGTGTAATACAGGAAATAAAGCGCGTTTTCTAGATTTAAAAACTAAGGCATTTAAGATGTTCTACCATGGAACGGTCAATGGACGAAACGGTGTTGGAATCGTTGTTGCAGCGGATCTTCTAAACAACATCGGTTGTATCTTGAAAATAAGCGACCGCTTGATGAGTGTTAACCTCGTCATACACAATGAAACGTGGAACATTGTTAGCGCGTACGCTCCACAAAATGGATGCGACCAATCGGAAAAAGATACATTTTGGTCAGAGTTCGGTAATTTGCTTAGAAATATACCTATCGATGAGATGCTCTTCGTAGGCGGAGATTTAAATGGCCACGTCGGAGAAACAAATGTTGATTATGAGGACTGCCACGGCGGTAAAGGCTTTGGAACCAGAAATTCAGCTGGCGAAGACATCCTTGTAGCATGTAGGGCTTACGGTTTAACCATCTTAAATACAATGTATATTAAACCTCAACGACATCTTATCACCTATAGCAGCGGAGGCCACGAAACGCAAATATGACTCCGCAAAATGTCGATGCGAAACCGTGTTAAGGACTGTAAAGTAATACTTGGAGAATCGCTAGTAAGCCAACACCGTCTGCTCATTACAGAATTCTTCACAGCGGAACCACCGAAAACACGGGCATCGTTTGGAAAGCCAAAAATCCGGTGGTATAATCTATCGAAGGAACGAAGCGCAAGATTTATCGCACAGGCTAAAGACGTACTTCACAATATAAACGGTATCCCAGACTCACTAAGCCCGCAAGAAATGTGGAACAGCATACACGAGGAATGCATAACACTCGCAAAGTCCCTTATGGGGACTATATCGGGATACCATCACGTCGACGAAACATGGTAGTGGAATGACGAAACCAAACGAGTTGTGGCCGTCAAGTAGAATGCATTCCAAGCGTGGAGAAATTTTTTCAGAGCGACGAAATCGAAAAAGCTCGAATACGAGCGTCTTGAAATCGTCGCAAAGAAAGTCCTGGCTAGAACTCGAGCGGCAGCAGCGGAAAACCTGTACCAGGAGTTGGAACAAATATCCTCACGATCGGCGGATAGAAGACAAGCTATCCAAGAAGTCCAAACGTCGTACAATACTAAAATGCCAAATATTTTTAAGCTCGCTGCACAGAGGAGAAAAAATTCAATGGAAATAACCTCGCCGAAATACATCAAAAACGCAGACGGTCGCTTACTAACAAATGAAAAGGAAATTTCTGACCGGTGGCTTGAATACTGCAAGGAGTTGCTTAACAAACAGTTTCCACGTGATATCGTGCCGACAGCTAGTCTATTCGAGGAGGAAGTTTCGGACTTTTCAATCGATGAAATAAGTATAGCAATTGGAAAAATGAAGCGGGGGAAAGCGGCGGGACCAGACAGCATTCCATCAGAGTTTTAGTCGAAGATGGAGGGGATCGGCAGCGTTTGGCTATCGAAACTTTTAAATAAATTAATCAATGGAGAAGTAGCTTCTTGGTTCCATTATACAAAGGAAAAGGCGACACTCGAGAATGCAACAACTACTGTTCAATCAAGCTTATGTCACACACAATGAAAATCGTCGAAAGAGTCTTAAACGAACGTCTTCGGCAAATAATAAAGCTCGATAATAGCCAGTGTAGATTTGTTGAAGGAAGATCGACGGTGGACGCTATCCAAAGCCTACGAATAATAATGGAAAAGCACCGAGATTCGTCTAAGGATTTACACATGGTATTTATCGACCTCGAGAAAGCATTCGGTCGAGTGCCTAGGGATCTCATATGGGCCGCGCTGAGGTCTGAAAACGTACCGGAAACGTATGTTAGAATAATACAAGACATGTACGGAAACGTGAAAACTGTGGCTTAAAGCTCTGCTGGACTAACGAGAGAATTTCCAGTTAATGTCGGAGTGCATCAAGGAAGCGTACTTAGCCCTTTCCTCTTAAACGTAGCATTCGACTATCTATTAAAAGACTGCATGCGCGAAGCAAATGTAACGCCAATTCTCTTCGCTGACGATGCAGTTATACTAAGCGATAACGTCGAAGATTTGCAGAACGCAGTCGTTCAAGGATGGAGCATTTAACGTGCCCATTTGCGAATCTGTTGCGACCTATTCAGGATATAGTTAGACGAAATAGGTCTTCCAAAAACCACTACCTTTAAGGACTTAGGATCAATCGTTAACTTGGAAGCGAAATGTAACGACGACGTAAACCACAGAGTGAGTGTGGGATGGATGAAATGGCGGGAAAATTCGGGAATCTTTTGCGACCGAAAATTTCCACTTAAATTAAAGGGGAAACTCTACACCACGGTTGTTAGAGCAGCTCTTATATACGGTTCACAGTGCTGGACAATGTACGAAGCGTTTAAAAACAAAATGACGGCAGCGGAAATGAAAATGTTGAGGATGTCTAGTGGAGTCACTAAACGCGATTGCATTGGATCTACGCGTATAATAGGAAGTCTACATATAAAGAATTCGGTAACCGAACAGCTTGAGGCGAATAGAATAAGCTGGTATTGCCACGTTCAAAGAAGATTTGCGGAAAATCCGGTTAAAAAGGCACTATCAACTACTGTCACTCCAACTGTAAGAAAACGTGGTCGGAAAAGGAGTTCCTGGATTTCTCAGATGGCAAATGCGCAACAATGCCTGGGGCTAACCACTGAAGCGATCCAGCACCGAGCATTATGTAGACGCGTTCTGCGGTCTGCGACATTAGCCAACCCCATAAGCGGAGCAGCAGCGATGCAGTAAAAATGGAAAACTCGTTACGCATAAGTTCGTATAACGAGGAAAGGGTTAATAAAAGGATAAGAAGAAGAAGAAGAAACTAGAGCTTTCGTATTTTCCGAATATTGCTTTGAACGACTCATATATCGAATTTGTTGATTCCTCTAAAAATCTAGGAGCTGTCTTCAATAGAACTTTATCTTGGAATAATCATATTAATATTGTAGTCGGGAAAACATATGGTGTGCTTCGCAATTTATGGAGTACCCAAAAATTCATACCGTTGAAAACGAGATTGCTGCTGGCCAAGGCTCTCATTACTCCCCAACTCACCAACGGATGTGAAATTTTTCATGGATGTGACACCGAGAGCAAAAGGAACTTACAAATTGCATTTAATACCATCATTCGATATGTTTTTTGTCTCAGAATATATGATCATCTTTCACATCTTGCTCAACACCTAGTGAACATGTCATTTGTAAACTACCTTCAGTTTCGCATGCTCATTCTTAGCTCTATTAAGCATGATTAAAACCAAGCAGCCGTCGTATCTTTACGAAAAAGTCCAGCTTCCGGCATCAAACAGGTCTGCCTGTTTAATTCTACCGCGATTTACTTCTTTAACATATGAAAGGCAATTTTTTGTCGCTGCCATTCGTCTTTGGAATTCACTCCCCCATAGTATACGATAGCAAGACAGCATTCAGCGTTTTAGAAATGAGTATCAACTTTACCTTCAGCTAACCATTCCTCACTCTAAACCCATTTCAAACATCAATTTTGATTGTTTTATGAATTTTAATTTATATTTTTCAAATGGATCTTAATCTCAACTTCTCAAATTTATTTATAATATTGTTTAATTTAATTTAATTTAATTTAATTCAATTTTGTTTCATTTTAATTTAATGTTTGCTTAAATTTATTTTGATATGATTAAAATGTAACCAAAATGTACATTCAATTTTTGTTAATCTTTCACAGGTTTATAAGTATTTTTTTAACTGTGTTAGCTTGTGTATAAATAAACAAACAAACGGATATCACATGGCTTGGCTGTACAAAATAATACAAAAGTGCTATTTTATTACATGCTGTAGCGGTAGTTGCCAAACCCAAAAAGATTGCACTCAGTTATTGTCACTGTCATTGCCCTAGTATATGTCGAAAGCAAAGACAGAGTCTATTTTCTAATTTTTTTTTAATCCCTTCCTGCTATTAACTCGCGAAATGACGTAGCTTATCAATTTCCACTTCAATGTGAGATCTTCTCAACCCAAACTTCAGGCCTGTGTTGTAGATATTTATATCCGTAGGTAAATCAAGCTCTACAACCTTTTTAATAGAAGCCTCAACTAATTTATTAGTCGGGACACCGAATTCACGCAGATACTATTTATTTATAGGCATTCAAGAGATGGGAGTTGACGATCCTACATGTAAATGGATGAAATAAATGCTAAAGGATAAATAAACTCAGTGTAATTGTTGCCCCCAGGGGAGAGTACTCTCAGCCCTACTTTGGTCCATCGTAGTAAATGAACTACTGATTATTCTAGGGAATGGTCGCTTATATGTCCAAGGGTATTTAGATGACATTGCTATTTTAATCAGGGATATATTCGGAGATATGATCTCGGATCGTATCCAGAGGGCTTTGAACCTAGACGATAATTGGTGTGTCAAGGCTGGCCTCAAACTCAATCCTAAGAAAAGCACCAAAGTTGCATTCAATAGAGACTAAGAGAAGTAGCTAAGATAGACTTAGGAATGCCGCGCTCTTCTGTAAAACAATAGAGTTTCCAAACATCTAGGATTCACACTGGATGAAAAACTTACGTGGAACACTCATCTCTCTAAGATTATCGACGAGGCCAGGACCTCATTACGGACCAGCGAAAGACTAGTTGGGAAAAATTGGTGACCTAACACTAAAATTACACTGTGGTTAGTACGGCAATAAGGAGACCTATTATCACGAATGCTGCCGCCGTCTGGTGGCATAAATTGCACAGAGGTCAACACAGTATATACTCAACAATACTCACTTCATCTAGAACTCATGAAAGAATCCATGGTAAATGCCTACATGCTCATCACAGAAGATGAATCAAATTCCAAATTAGTTCATGCTGCACTCCTACATGAATTTAGGAAGAACGAACTACTTGTGATACACTTAATAGACAAATATCTACAATGATATACCTTTCGGCACAATTTTAGGGTTACATTTCCAGACCGTCTGGGGTGGAGGTCCTAGTATAAATATGTCCATACATGCTAGTACGGAGCATCTTCGTATTTCAGGCAGAAATTCAGGCAATAGAGCTTTGCATTCAGGAGTATCTAAACAGAAATTTAACAAACAAAAATATTTACACCCTCTCCGACAGCAAAGCAGACCTACTTGCAATTAACGACTTTGAAATAAAATCAAAACTGGTCAGGTACTGCCTTCATGTACTACAATCACTGGCCCATACAAACAAAGTCCATCTTATTCAGGTGCCAGGACATAGTGGATATGAAGGCAATAAAAAAGCAGACGAACTAGCCAGAAAGGATCCGCATGCCAATCCATGATGCCCTGATCACAGGGCACTGCCGTGTGAAAAAACATCCCCGATGACCATGGGCATAACACAAGATAATATACGAAGACTGTGCAATGAGGACATTAGCTAGGTATGTTACATAGAAGCAGAAGACAGACATATGTAGCTGCCATTCTCAAAAACTGCAGCATCATATATGAGCTTTCAAATCAGTGCCCGCTCTGATCTGGGATACATTATACAACTTTCCTTAGAAATCGAATTTAATCGAGTACACTCGTATCAATTCGACCATTGACGATATCGATCCGTTGTCTGAGTCCATAAAAGGAATCCCATCCTAGTATCCTCAATTTAAAATTGCCACTTCGGGCTTATTCAAGATTCATAATTCTAGGCAGCTTCGACTATCTGGACAGGTACCTCCCAACTTGTAAGTAAGTGCATGCCAATACCTTACATTAATGGACAAATCTTCAAAAGCTTTGCATTGTTCTTAAGTCCCCAACCTGATTAGTACACTGCTAATACTCGTATGTTCGAACAATGCCCACACCACTAAGTTAACGAGAAAAGATTCCTAAGACTAGCTTTCGACGAAATAATAAGGCCCATTGGAGCAGCCTTAACATCTTCATGAAGAATTTTGATTAATTGTTATGTTTCCTCGATAACGATGTGCATGCCGGAGCTGATATGATCACCGACACCATATTGGAATGAGATCCTTAATCCCTCATCAAATTAAAATTAAACCAAAAGAAAAGGCAAGGTACGCCTTCAGCTATGAAGAGGCTGAATACGACGTGGAAAACCTAAAAAGTTCAAACTACTCGTATCCAGGGGTTACTGCTTTTCATGTTCATTTTGGGATTCAATAGCCTGCTCTTCTGCTGTAGAACGGTAGCGGCAAAGTATGCTAACTTCGTTCAATTCTGATAATAACAGCACAACTTATTGAGGAATCACTAACAGATTAGAATTTAATCAGTAGGAGGAAATGCTGTCTGAATGATACGTTTGTCGCTGAAGCCGAGCATTTTCCATCCTCAGTATGTGTCAATGATAATCTACGTTGGAATGACCACATATTGGATGACTTCGAAAATTGCTCTAGGTTTCCTCAAGTGATCTAAGAAACACTTCATTTCCTCTGGTCAGACGCAAATATACAAGTATGGGCAAAAGTTATGTCATAATCTGAATGTGCCATCATTTTTGCAAATGGCGTTAAATGTCATTGTGCTTTGACAGCTATAATGTAGACAGATTAAAAATTAGTTAACAAACAATGGAGCTGGATATGGTCAGTTTCTCTGCCGTCCTGCACTATGTCCGCGAACAATTAAGCGTTTGGGTCCACTAGAGATATCGCATGATGTGGCCGGTACTGTATTACTCGTTAGAGCGAGAATATTACCGATGTGGTCTAGGCGGTCTGACGAGACAACGATGCAGAGAATTTGACATCATCGGACGTTCGTTTCATCGAATTTCGGTGAAAAACCTGAATATGTTCCCTTATTAAGTGTAAACCGTTCAGCAATTGTTGCCTGCTGACAGTCAAGTAAGGTTAACTTGCTCCCATGCTCTGTTAAACCGAGTACAAGAGGAAGATGATTTCGTATCTTAAATCATTATGAGCGACAAAGCCCGTTTCCTTTTTAGTGTCATGTGACGTGTACGCGGACCGTACCCCTGTAATCGTACCTGGTGAGTGTAAAGACAGATGTTACATTAGTTTTTTTTTTTTCCCCCAATTCAAGGTCTAAAGCTTTGGTAATTCCAGGAGGATGGGGCAACTGCTCATACAACTAGGGTAGCAATGAAGATTTTGAAACACAAATTTCCAGGCCGTGTGTTCACGATTTTAACTGAAATCGCCAATTTTGAGGCAGATATTTTGCGAGCAACAATTCAAGATCCACTAGGACGTTAACAAACGTGCATTAACTCAGGAGGTTGTCAATGGACTGATAAATGACATACATTTTTCACATTCAAGTAACTTTTCGTGAAAACCAGTAGCATTCTCCTCCTTTAAACCTTTAAGCGTAACACGCGGCTTGCTATGAATGCTCGTAAGAATACTATCAAGCCCAAATACAGTGAATCTTTCCTAAACTCTAAAATTAGTTTATTGAATGTTCTGCTGAGCTCTTTTTTTCTCCGTCATTATGACCTTCTGACATTTAAAACTAGCATTTAATACATTGTTGAACAGAATAACGGAAAAAATTGACATTTATGGACGAGATACTTTGCGGAAATGAGATCTTGTCTAAGTAGCGACACATATAATAACTTGCGAGAATTCCCTTGAAATTATACACACACAATGTGGTAAATACGAGTATTATCCCGGACACGAGCCACATTTTAGCAACCAAGAGCGCCATCTATTTATTTCTTCAAAACATTCGTTTTAAAGCTTGAATCCCTAATAACCATCTGTCAAAATTTCATGACATTTAGTTTGTTAACATCTGTTAAAAATCACGTATACCGTGATGATAGTTTGAGTATAAGTGGTATAAACCTTTTTTTTTTTGTATGGCAGAGAGACGCTGGAGAATGACAAACACACATGAAGGCCAGTTTCAGTTCGGACGCTTGAAATGATCAAAAGAGTAAATGACCATTTGAACGATTCTTCACGAGAATTTGGGCAAGACAAAGGTCTGTTCAAAGTTTGTTTCACACACATTGAATGATGGTCAAGTCTGTCATTCCAAAAACGTTATTGCGACCTCAAGAAATGATCTATGCTTCATGAAAACAATTGTTACGGGTGATGAAACATGGTGTTTCTTATACCAACTAGAGAACAGGCGTCAAAGTGTGGAATGGAAGTCAACAAATTCACCAAAATCAAAAAAAAATCACAAAGAGTTTCTTCAAAAATGAGGGCAATACTCATCACATTCTTCGATAGCAAATCAATTATCCACAAAGGATTCGTTCCAACAGTCGCATATTAACTTGAAGTTTTGAAGCGTTTGATGGCCTGAATCCATCATAACGAACCATATTCGACACGAATATCGCGATCCAAAAATATAGTCTCTGTTGCAGGATAATCACCCGAGTCACACAGTACTTATTGTTCGTAAATTTTTGGTTCAAAATCAAATGTGTGTGGCACTTCTCTTTGTTCCCGAAATTGAAATTGAAGTTGGAAGGCTGCTTTTTCGATGATATTCCAACCATTCAAGCAGCTTCGACAGGGGCAGTGGAGGCCATTCGGCAGAATGAGCTAGAACAGTCATTTGAATCACTATTGAATCACTGTCACATATGTATTGAATCGGGAGGAGAATATGGTATCTCGAATAAAAACATCGAAAAATGAACAGAAAACCTGGTTTAATTATATTTTCTAGAGCCAGTTATGTGCATTCTGTCAAAGTGCAACATAGACTGTGTATTCCATAGAAACAACACCAATGAATTGGTCATTAAAATTAATTTTGTCCCCTTTAGGATAGGCTCAATTTGAAGACGTCTTGAATCGAATAAAAACGGGCCCCAGAAAGTGGTAATTTGAGTTTTTTTATTAAGAGAATATGGTGTTTGCTTGATCATATTGGTAGAATTCTTAGTCAAAAACTTGATCACAAGGATTGGTGAAATGATGCATTATCAAAGAGTTGTTCTGCCACAGTGAGAAAAAAAGTTCCGATGGAGGGAGGAGGAGTTTTTAACTTCATGGCCCTCTTTTACCGTTATTTACCACTTAAATACTCTTGATTTCGATATAATTCAGAATTTCTTTAATGTTTTTAACGGTTCTGAACAAGAATTCCGTTCACAACACAAAATTTCAAACAAACTCTGCCCAATATATATTTTCCATAGCAAAATTCGCCGATAGCACTTGAGGTTAACTTAGGCTACAGACAACAAACTAGTTGACAGATGGCGCCCAAACTCAGAATCAAAAAAGATAACAGCTGTACCAATATAGGAAAAACTTTTTTTTAAGAAATTATCATCGAGGGTCATTTGAATGACATAGTCCCGGCTCTATTTTGACAGAATCTATATTTGAAAGAAGGCATTTCGAGCGTGCTATTGAATGTTTACGTCATTCCATTCCATTCCATTCCAGTCGAATGTTAAACAACTAGTATCGTAGATCGGAGCAATGCCTCCAAACAGAATTCATTGCGGGTGCAAGCTGAACACGATACCTTCTCTGGTATGGTGCGTAAGACCGACTCTTTTCTTCATACCCAATGCATGAGCTAAAGCTGGAATCATGCCCAAAGACTATTTTCTCTAAAGCACACCCCTAAACTGTAGAGCTAGAATCTGCATTTGTATTTTACGAGTATAAGGAAGCTGACTGGATTGGATTATCCATACCAAAGTATGACAATATGTTTCTCTCTCTTAACAATGCCATGGATCTGGATGTTGTCCCAGAGAGAAACTTCTTTGGAGTTGCTTAGAGCAAGTCATCAGACTTGAGGAAGTTCCTTTAGATTTACACAGCCCTGTCTCACCTATTTGGTACAATAATTTACGGGTATGTGTGTCGATGCTTCTTTAAGGAGACTCCATGCAACTTTGTCATGGGTGTAGGAAGGAGTTTAGGGAGTTTCATTCGTTTAGGACACTTCGATGAAACCTTTCCATCTGATATTTACATGTCATGGCCTTCACCTCATTAGAAATCATATGTCAAAAACTTTTTGCTCTAGCCGTAAGGATATATCACTTGAGCCTACTTGCAAGAGATGTTCTTATGACTATGTATAGACGAAATGTTGTGGGAACTTTACGAATTGTCCCAAGGTCAATGAAGCTTAGTATCTGGATTTGTTTTCACGTCTGTAGCTTCACTCCTCCTGAGGCTAATGCAAAGCTTTTTCGACTGGAGTCGGAAACTTTTTTACCTGATTCTCTCCTCGGGCTTAGTTTAAGATATATAGGCTTACTACACAAGGCTCACACAAAACATAATTTTGTAGGTAGAAGGACATACCCTCAAATCCAAAAATATTATGTCCCATTCCATTTATACTATTTTTGTTTTCAAACGGAAAATTTAAAATTTTTCCATCTGCCTGTGTATTCCATAGAAACCCTGTTTGCTTACAGTCTTTAGAAATTCAATTACGCGTATCCAATCACCTCTCATTCAAACAATCTATTCCACCCATCTATCTGTGCGTTGACCAAGCGTAAATACGTTATTTAAACCTCACAACGTAATTAAGCTTTTAGTTATCCTTGCCTTAGGCTGCAATGCCGATTCAATATTAATTAGTCGATAAGGCTTTATTCATGGGCCGATTGAACGATCGGAAATGCCCTACCAGAAAAATGTTTTCCCAAAGCAATGCCACGTTTATGGAATGAGACCTGGCCGGCCAGATAACCTCCACCTGTCTGTGTGTCTACAATGGTGTATCGTACGATGTGCTCCGGACATAACCTAATAGATTTATCAAAAGCACCTAATATCCTTGCCCATACAGAATAGACGCCCCCGACAGGACATATGTGAAGGTGGTATGGCGTGTGTAGCAAAGAGCCATTCACTGATACTCGTATTTACAAAGAGCAAATAATGAGAGTTTCACCAATCCTCTCCCCCCCCATCATCGCCCGAGCCAACTAGTTCCTGTGAAACACTACAACCCTCAGTCATAGTCGTATATCACTGCGGCGAATGTCATACCAGTAGAAGCAACAGCGTGCAGTCAATTGACTTCAAAGGAAATCCTTCCGGCACAGGATGTTTACTTTACAAAAAGAGATTTTCAATAGAAAATAAAAAAAAAAACATTAATTCAAGTCCACGATATCTCCACATTCTAAAGGTCATAGATACACCCGTAAGACATTTATGCAAAAGTTCAATATTACATTCATATTCAAACGCACCTTTGTACGTACGAGTATAGTAGAAAGGATCCTTCAAATAAAGAGATGCAGATGACTTTACCCCGGACTCTCTGCCAACTAGAGGTGAAGTCGTACCTGTGTTCATTTGTCAACATTCAATATTTTGCAATAAATGAATTTTCTGGTTGTGGGAGGACCAGAAATTGGTGATTCAATTCATATCAGGAATCGAAGGACTTCGAATCCGCATACGAATCGGAATTCGAATCAGGATGCGTCGAATGAAAGACCACTTCATTGACAGTGCCAGAGATAGATGGCATTTGATGCTGCCGCACATACTATACGTACAAACTTATGTTTGCCTGGAAAGTGCGTGTGTATGCAAATAAAACATTATTGCATGTTTTATTTATTTTATCTTGTATCACAGATTCGAGTATGCCTGTATCCTGGCGCTTGATCTGTTTCCCAAAATCGAATCCTGTTCGCAATATTAATTTTTACCATGTTTACCTTTTGAAGATGTTGATGGTAGGGGCTGGTGAGCCACCACCCAAACTCTTTGGACAGTGGGATGTGTTTGAGCTGGATCTGCTGGCCTTTTAAAGCTCGGCATTGCCAGTTGTAAGTTTTGTTTTTACAGGACCATCACCTACATGAGTGGTTTTCGATGGAATGGGCAATGCCATTTAGTGTTTGTTGAGGTTTCACGTTTGTAATGAGGATTCAGAGTCAGTGGAATGCCCGATGTGTGATGTCTCTTTGTAGAGTACAAATACTGGTGTTTGACTTGAGAAGTAATATAAATAATTGCCGCGATATATTTATTTCGAATCGCTAAAGCGGAAATTTATTATTTGACAAATAGAAGTCGTTAAATATCGAACGAGTTATGCCTTAGGTGTCGTCGTGGTCGGTTATTGCATTGAATTCAAAGACTGTTGTAGTTTGAAGATTTTTATTTAATCAATGGACCTTCTCCAAATTAATTCCTAAGGATATATGTATATGTATGTGGAATTCCAAATAAATAAACTGAAATAAATATTTTTTTTAAATAATAACAGGGTTACGAACAAAAATCCGACGGGCATGTCTTGGATTTCCTGGTTAATTCGTTGTTCGAAGTCGACTACCAATAGTTTTCGAGCTACAGATAACTAACGATGGATATCTACACATTGGAGCGAGTGAACACTGGACGTTTGTGCATCCATCCATACCTACATTTGTCATGTATTCCTTATAGCCATATTGACCACTGAATTTTGAATGGATTTCCTAGTTTTGCATTATAGATATCCAAATTTAAAATGACCACTTGCTTATCGGAAAACTTTCTGCGTTTCGCGAGTAAGATAATCCTGATAATCCTCTCACTTTACTTTAGATGGTGCTACAGTCTGGGGTGGACCTGGGACTCAGTCAAGAAGCATGTCCAACCAGTTGACGTTTTGTTAGCTGCCTCCAGTTTCGCAGGCTGAGTTGGCTGCTGTCCCCTTTTACTTGCGTGGTCACCTGAGTCACAGTCCTCCTCTAGTGTGTTTTGGACTGGAGCGTCATACATGATCCAGCCATCTCAGTTGTTAGATCTTCACTCTTCTGGCAAGGTCGCTGTGGCTGTGCAGTCCATACAGTTCATCGTTGTATCTCCTCATTCACTCGCTCGAACAATTTTTCTCCCAAAGCAGCCAAGAGCACTTTCATCGATTTTTGATAACGTCCATGCGCCTGCGTCATAAAATAGGACTGGGGATTTTAAGGTCTTATATAAGGCAACTTATAATGTTCGAGAGAGGGCTTTGCTAGTAAATTTTCTTCTGAGCCCAAAGAAGCAAAGTTATACCTGTCAAGGGTGACGTTCTCTCCGAGATGTCGGTGTTCAGTGTCCTTTTTGCTTGACAGCATAAATTTGGTTTGCCTTAAATGACGCCTAAACCCATTTTCACCTTTTTCGTCCCAATACTCTCGAAGGCGCCACTGATATTTCGCTGCTTCGTCCCTATTATATCAATATCGTCGGTGTATGTGAGTAATTGGACGGACCTTTGAAAGATTGTGCCTCTTGTATTTGCGTGTGAGTTGTGAGTCAAAGGTCTCGATGAGCCGAGGGCATTTTCCATTGTCATCCTGCAAACACGGACGAGTTTTGCAGGGATACCAAGACTAGACATTGATATGTACATTTAGCTCCTCTCTATAGAGGCTGTCATACTAACTTTCATCTTAAAAAAAATGAATAGGTCGTGTGCATCGATCTGAAGCTCATGAGTTGTCTCCAAGTTCTGCCGTAGTGGGAATATTTGTTCGATGATGGACTTTTCTGGCCTGAATCCACACAAATATGGACCAGTACTATCGGGAAACCACCGTGTATTCAAAGATCTGACCCTGTGTGTTCCGGACCTTGCAGCCCCGGAGCACGCATTTTGACTTGATTGAAACCATGAAGAAAAATTCACTGAAGAAGCCAGAGATCATACCGGAAAGCGCTTGTAATGTGTGCTAGAAAAAACAACGGTATAAGTGGCAATAAAATAAATATTAATAATTCCCAGTACAACAGGAAGCCACAGTGCTTGTGATTGGAACCAAAGAGGCAAGATATTATGAGTTTTTGACATGGAAATGAGCGAATTCAGATAACTCATTCCAATATTCGCAAGTGCCTCCACAGAGGAGCAAGACTACAGTACCAAGGACTGCTTCTAGGAGCTTCTGTTCTGCCTTAAGTATGTTAAGGGTTTTATTGTAAGCCAATACTAACTCTATTTATTGAATAATCAGTCAAGAGCCTACGTACTGCAAGGAATTTTAAAATACAACTTCGGCCAACCACGCCTGGATCTGATCAGAGCCATCCGAGAGACAAAGCTTCGACGACTTGTTCAAGAATTTCTGGTCGTTTGTACTAAATAATGCGACTTATGCTGGCTTCGATTGTTTTTGGTTTATCGCGAAGAATACTTTCTTAACAAGAACAAACAAGAGGCGTCAAATCACATGATGTTGGACGCAATTTTCATGTCCACTTCGCGAAATTATGCATTCATCGAATATTTTTATCAACAAGTTGATTCATTGTTTGCTGTATGACACTTATCGCCAACATACTGGAACTAAGTCTCTTTCATTTTTATGCTATTCATTTGGCAAACGAAAAAGTCATTAATTATGGCTCTTTATGGTGCTATGACTTCATCAGGACACAGACCGCATCACACGGATGCGATAGTCTCATGTAGATTATGTTCGCTCCAAGAGTAACAAGTTTGCTAATTGACAAACCTATTAGTACCAAAATGAGCCTCACTGCTGAGCACAATTTTTCGATAAAACAGTGGATCCAATTTTATTTGGGCTTATTCACCTAGATTTTCAGCTTCAATTTTTGTACGAGCTGGATCTTGTAAGCCTTCAAACCAAGATTGTTGCTTACAATTAACCATGAAGTGAACGGAGTAAGACCAAGCTATTGTAAACGACTTCGAATCAATAAATTTGAATCTTCTTTAACACTTTCCTGAAATGATGCAATATTCTCTTCAGTACGCACTCGTCTTCACAAAACGAAAACCTTGGATTCAATTCAAAACATTTTTCTGGTTTTGTCAATATTTAAACCTTTGTAATGCTTTCACTTAAACAGAATACTCTGACAGACATCCTGAAAATAAGACAATTCTGTGAGCGAATTTGACGTCAGATGGCAACAATTGTAAGACTACGAGTATGTTACTCAAAACTGCTCTATCACCTTCATACAGCTGCAACTCCTCGTCCATAATCGTCCTACCTAGAGGACACTGCGAAGTGTGGTCGATAAATTTGAGTCTACTGGTTCTGTAAATGATAACGCAACACCCGTACGCCGATGAAACGCAAGATCTGCAGAAAACATCGCCGCTGTCCGTGAGAGTAAGCAGGAGAATCCGATTTCGGATTTCGCAGTCGATTTCGCGTCGCTTACAAGAACGCCTGCACCCGTACAAAATTCAACTAACCCAGGAGCTGAAGGTAAACGACCATAGACAACGACTTGTGTTCGCTGAATGCGCTCTGGAAGCTGACCCGAATTTTATCGAATAATTATCTTTAGCGATGGGGCCCATTTCTTCATGAATGGGTACGTCAACAAACAAAATTGTCGAATTTGGGACAGTACCAATCCATATGAGATCCAAGAGCGTCCATTGGATCCCAATAAAGTCACTGTTTGGTGTGGATTTTGAGCCGGCGGCGCCATCGATCCATATTTCTTGGAGAACGATGTTGCCCAGGCCATCACCGTCAACAGCGAGCCATCGGTCAAACTCAGCCTGATTTATGCCCCGGGGTCATGAAAATTGATGCCATCATATTCGACTGAATAAACAACCTCTAAGAGAAGATCGTGCCAACTTCAATCTTGTGAAGAGCAGTCAGGTTAATGCTCGTTGGAGTTTCTTGTTAACGAGACGGGAGGTGGGATACACAATGATCATCGATCAAATTGAATGCAATATAATGGCTTTCCAATTGTTATACCTGTTAGCTGTAAGTGGGCTCGATTGTAGGAGCACCAATTCCATTTGACCATATACTGGCAAATGGCAAACGCAAAGAAACAACTGAATCCGTCCACACTATGTGGCGATGCCGGTGCCGGCAACAGAAAGATGAACTGGTTCAGCCTGATGTTGATATCAGCAATTTGAACTTGTGATGCCAGAGTTTGTTTTCTTAAATTTTTTTCTCCCTATTTCAACTGCACCCGGTGCCATGGAGTCTTATTTCAATTATTCCAATGCGACTAGGATTGGAGCTGAGGCTATAAGTGTGACTTCCACTATTGCTGCGGGGCAACTGCGGCTGGATGAGTGCTTCATTAGAATGTTGGTTTTTGACTAGAATTAAGTTGGATTAAAGGAAATTTTGTCATTTGTTGAGCGTGACATTAGTTTCTTAGTCGGCATTAGTCAGTCGGTGAGAATAAGGAATGAGCTACTCAAACGATTTGTAAGGTTGCCTTAATGGTGGAAGAAGGAGTCGAAGATCGCTTATCCACTGAGCTTTTGACTTGGATGAATTTGCCGTTGATTATGCCCAGGAGTTAAATAGATTCAGGTTGATTGTGGATTCACAGAAGAAGCGAAAATCTTAGAAAGCTACGATGTAGCAAGAATATCTGGCCGAGAAAGTTTGATATGGTAAATTTGCTGGTATAATCGTTTGTTGGGCTTAGAGTAACATGGATAAAACAACATTTCAGCCTTGAATGGGCAATTAGCGGCAAACTGTGTCCGTTCGAAGTATTAAATCATTAGAGATACGGGCTTCGTGGAAAATGATGAAAACATAGACATGAACGAAGAGACTAATCACGCATTGCTTTAACATTGTGTTGCCACCTAATAGTTTTATGATATGTACATGCAATTTTACTGTTTTTTTTATTGGATATGCATGTAGAGTTCACGCATTTTTCGATTCACACGCTTGTTGGTTTCAAGAATTTTGTTGATGTTTACAACAGCTTTAGCTCATCTATCCTGTTTTAAACATGACCAATTTGAATGCGTCGAATTTAGCCCGATATCGATCTTTCTACAGCAACTTTAAAATTATAAGGAACCACAAGTGTGAGATTTTGGTCCTCTATTGTTAACATAAAGCCGTGGCTTTACAGCATCAATCACGTTGATTACGTTACGGTAAAAGAAAGACACGAATTGGAGAAGTATACATATTCCGAGGTGCTACCATTCACTCGGAATAGTAGTAACCAAAGCACGAATGTAGATATCAAAGACAGTAACACGCCGGTAAATACTGTAATGAGCCTTAACAACAGAGCCTTTCTGGGCGCATCTCCATCAACCTCTTTTATAAGAACACTTTAACAATAATGTGCTGATGATCAGTGGAAATGCTGCGAGCGGTCAATAAATACGCCATCTCTGAAGCGCGGGATTCCGCAAGGCGACCAATGTGCACTTTCACCCAAACTGAGGTCGTACCGTGTTAAATTGCTTTCGGCGCGTGCCTGGTGAGGAGGAACATTTAAAAGCGCAAAAATAAAAGGTCGAGGGGCGTTACTGTAAAAATGGGGTTTGGAAACATTACCAGATCGTTGGGAAAGAATGGAATATCGTTGATCAGACATATTTCATTTCAGATTTAGCCGCCCAAGTCTTCCGAGCTGGAGAAAATGAATTAACTAGATAAAATAGAATGTACCACTTGGTCTGTACGGTTCTAAAGAAAGGAGACTCCCTAAATTGCACCAACTATAGGGGTAAAAACCGCTTACAAGCTCTTTACTGCGGTATTATATGAGCAAAAAGATTGGCGGCCAATGAAAGCAACACAAAATATATGTGTATGCTGTGGTCAAAATAGGGCAAGAAGACTGACGGAGCTTGGGCAAAAAGTGACACTCGCTCACATGCCGGAAGCTGAGGACTTCTCGCCTTAGTCTGCCTCCGACAACAAATCCGCATCCAAATAAGCGCTGCTTTTGCCGTCGATAGCAATTGCCGTAGTAGATGTCGCAGTTTTTGATCTTCTTTTTGTCCGGCCTATCCCATCGCATTTCTTGGATGGTGGTTATGTCTGCTTTGCAGCAGTCTAGGGCCTCCGCTAGTTGCTCGGCTGCACGTGGTCTATTAAGGGATTTAACATTCCACGTGCATATCCGAAGCTCATTGTCCTTAAATCGTTTGCGTGGGTTGTCAACAGTAGATCCGTCCATATCCGAGGCTTGTTAATGCTTCGTAACTTAATTTTTTTTTAAATGGCCGGGCAGTTACCCCGGCGGCACAACCCCCAACTTGGCGGACCAGTTCCATTTTGAGTGCCCCTAGGACGAGGGGTCGGTTACACCGAAGCCAGTAACCCGTTCCGGGATGTGAGCGCTGCCGTTGGCCCTTATAGGGCTCGTCCGCCACCATCTCTTTTCCAAGACCCTGACTTAGTCCTGGAAATCCTTTCCGACCTGAGCTCCAAATATGTCGGAGTAGCCCGGATAAGGTCTTGTTTTGTTTTTCCGACACTAATCCTGGTTAATGGCGCAGGAAACTCGCCATTTGCCCCCTTTACTTCGCAACCTCTAGGGAGATTCCCAGATGGCGCCACGGGGATGCGTGAAGTAGGACTTATTAGCAGAGCTGCAGGATGTTCGGCTGCAGAGGCTCATCCTCGTCATTTAAGGAACCAGCACCTGTTGGAAGATGCTACTTCTACTCCTTATACTAATCGTTAGGAAATCACTTTTCCAAATATCAAAGCGAAAGCATCCCATAGCCACTATAACTTCACAAAAAACTCAGTGGAAAGTATAGAAAAATCGTCAATAGTTTGAACTATGTTATATAACGTACATAACGGCGTCGATAGGCCTTTCAAACGAATAAAAGAATCGTTGATATCTTAAACACATTGGGTTTTATTTAAATTTATAGATACACTTACGAAGTGCTTAACGAAAGACCCTTCATAAGGAAATAATTCTGCCCAACATCGATTTCAAGTTCTTGAAGAAAACCTATGAACTTCTTAGCGAATTCAGTGCAATATTTTGGACACAAGTTCTAACGATCAAAGTTAACCGAAGATGGCCTTCCAAATCTCTTAAGTAGAATAATTTGAATTTTTCCTCTGTGTTTCCCACAACGACCTTTGCCGGAGTTGGAAGAAATTGGAAATGGATTAGGCCACCCTGTCCTCTTTAGCACTCATCCTTCATTCGCAAACATTGGAGGATAATGTCGTTTTTACTTGAATTTCATGTGTTTTGAGAGTAGTTGAGGTTCTACAATAGTAAAACCGAAAACTAGACTGGCCAGTGAAGGATTAAATCCTCCAACTTCTGCTCGACTATTTAAACATTCCAAATTGACACCTTTTATAAAACAAAACAAAAAAAAACAAAAATACAAAAGCAACTTCGTGTAAATTCATTGGAGAATTAGTTTTCATATTTTCAGCATTCACCGAAACTGCTTAAAACCACAACTTACCAGCCACACATTCCCATTTCAAAATCACTGGCAATAAAAACATGCAATGAACATCCTTACAAATCCTCTCTTAATCCTTTTTACAACTAAAAACCACATGGATTTGAATTCTACATCACCAGAAAATCTACATTTATTTATCGCCTGTTCAGGACTGCAGAATTGCCACCATCCTCAATACACTTTCCAGTTTTCTTTACCCAGTTCCGACCAACTAACACATTGGTCCCTAGTAATTTTTGTTTTTTTTTTAGAGGATGAGAGGGCACACAACACCAAATCCTAACACACAATCGCGATGCTCTCTAAATTAATTATGTAAAATTCCCCATAGAGACTTAGAAAACCAGTCTGTTGGTCGTTTTCCAAATAAAAAAGAAGGACTACTAGATGGGGGGAGGAAATCTACGAGAACCGTAAATTCGTTCCGCAAACACTTTTAAATGCTTTTCGGATCAACTAAGGACTTAAGCTGTTGAAAGCACAGAGACTACTCGAGCTTTACTGGTACGAGTACGAGCATAAGAGTAGTACCGCACTGTTTCCGGCTTCTATAATACTTTTGGTGTTAGGTGCCTCCTTAATTCCATTGACCATATACCCGATTTTTCGACGGTGCCATCTTATTGCACCAACCTATCCCATTCCTATCCATACCATCGGTATCCATACCTCGTCCTTGCAATGTAATTGTCGACCATATTTCTTCTTATATTCTGCAGGTGCTGAACGTTTCCAGCTGAACTGTTGGTCTTTGGTTTTTTTTTTTTCGATTTCTCTCTCAAACACGTGACTTATAGGAGAATCCTGCTTGGAAAGGATATGAATATATAGATCCACCTCATGGAGATAGAGATCCACCATCACCACACACATGGTGAGCACAATTTTGGCTGCAGTAGCATTGCAAGATTAGAAGAGCCAATAAATTGAAATAAATGTTCAAGGAAGGACATAGCCAGAGGACTGAGTACTGAGTACTGAGTACTGAAGACTGAGGACTGAAAACGATGGCAATTCGAAAGAACAACAATGGAAAATAAAAATCCCAAACACAACAAAAGAGAAGTAAAGAAAAAATTGTTTCAATGAAATATTTTCGTTGGTTCTATGGTATTTTGTACATAACCAATATCCTGCTGGGTTTTGTTCTCTCTTTAGTTGCCTCTGGGTTTCCTAAAACTCCTAAAGCTGGTCTCTGTCCAGTCATAGAACTATTCTCGAAGTTTCCTGGATTTTTATTTTTTTTGGTGTGTCCACGACTTTCTCTGATTCACGTTCGTTTTGGCACGTAAACCGAATATCACCAAAACGTGTTCCAGGATATCAATTTTAGGATGAGCATACGTGTAGTGTTCGAATACCCTTATGCTACTACTATTCTATACTGAATCCAATGCATGTCGGGACTTTGCTTCTCTATGGTATGCGGGGCTAGTGCTGTTTGTTTATTGTATTTAGTGTGGCGACGATTTATTTTGTCAATTTTGTGCGCTACGCTTAAATGTTTTATTAGTCCGCCGAGTGTGTTGATGTTTTGGGTTATTTTTCGGTTCGGTTCGGTGTATGTTAGGCTAGTCTGGTGTGCGTAGAGTAAACAATACAACCGATGACCCCAGAGACTATTTATCATGGGTAATCCCCTAGCTATCAGCAATGGACCAGGTGAAATTATTTATTAGACATCAAAAAATAAAACGACATTACAAAATCAAGTTACACTCGCATACTAACTAAATTGTGGTCATCGTTTGGAGGTCATGTAAGCGCTGGGGATGTTGAAAATATGAGACATCATGACAGTTTGGCTATGCGGTTTTTTGTGCTAAAATCATTCCAGGCACGTTGAACTTGCCACTTCCATTGTAACAGTTTAAACAATGTTACGAGTAGCATCATCAAGCATTCCATTCCATTTATATTCCTATTGAGAGATGTCATTATTTCAAATATTTCTTCAGGTTCAACAACTTTTTCTGAATATTTATCTGACATCACGGTTTGATAGATCTTGATTTTGAAACTCCTAACTAGTAGCTCAGACATGGCAAAGTAAATGAATGACTTATCCAGTCCACTCCAGGCTCTACAATGGAATCGATCCCGAAAAAAAGGATGCGTTATGTTACAAACTCTTAAAAATGCGCACCGCGTGGTCAATTCGAACCAGATGTAAGCGCATGCCCCAAATTTTGGCGAATATCAGAAATTTTTGTAATCATCTCCACTTTAGCGCGAGTTGGGCATATAATTTTATCTGTCAAACCAATTGACAGATTGCAAAATGTCCAGTGTTATTTTTATCCAGAGCAGTCGTTGCAATTTTTTCATAATTACATATGCGAGTATGTATGTACATACTTAGAGAATTTGATTCCGAATTTTGGATCTATATGTATTTGTATGTATTTAATGTATTAACGAAATAATGTAGTTGCAATGTTTAGGAATGGTTGAGTATTTTGCAATTAAAAGAAATTAAAATATTATAGAAATAATAGATATAAATATACAAAAAGGTAAATTAGTTGTGATCAATGGCTAAATGTGTAAGGAGTTATTCCTTGAAGTTCTTTGGGTTTCTTATCCCTCTCAGTTACATCGAAAGGGAGTCCCATAGGCGAGTGGCATGAACTAAGAACTGGCGTTCTGATGTTAAATGTTAAATAGCAGTACCTTGGCTGGATTAGTACAAAAGTTCGCTGCGATACAGGAAACCTTAGCTTACTGTAAAGATAGTCTGGTTGTTGTGTTTGAATAATGTCGTAAATACAAGTCAATGAGAAGTATTGCAATACATTTTCAAACGAACCTCCGAATATTGTTTTGGCATTCGACGAAACATGGTCGTACCTCCACATGTTATATATGTATCGTGCAATTTTATTGTAGACTACAATTAATATCCTTTTTGACCTGTAGTCGAGTTTACCAAATAATTTACAACAGTTTGGCAGTAGCAGAGAGTTTTTGCTAGAAGCATTTTCGTTTTTGTTGGTGTATAGGAACATGAAGCACAGAGAATATGGAGACAGCCATAAACTTGTCCAGTGATATCAACATCCCACGATAATGTACGATTAAAGGTAGAACCTAGATTTCGAACAGACTCAAAATATTCGATGATTGAGTCCACTAGCTGCAGCAATGGAAAAGAGGTCAGATCTATGTTATTTCGATAAATAACGATGGCTTTTGATTTTCTCGGGTTTAGACAAAGGTTATTAGCCTGCGCCCAGTTCGGAATATTACTAAGATCTTCATTCATTTTTACTGCCATAGATTCTACTAAACTAGTAGGACTTTGTTTAAATAGTTGCACATCGCCTGCGTACATATGGACGTTGCAGTGTTGTACAACATTAGAGTGCTCGTTCACATATATTGAAAAAAGAATTGACCAGAGTATAGACCCTTTCGGTACACCAGTTGTCATCGGTAGCATTTCAGATGCTCGATCTCCAACGACTACGGATTGTTGTCTACCCGTTAGGTATGAATACGAGGGCGGGTCAATAAGTCCGTGACTTTTTGAATTTCTGACCTCTTTACTGAAACAGCAACACTGCTCCTGTCAACAGGCATCTGTCAGTTGACTCCTGTCAAAATTTAAACTTGCTGCGTCAGTTAGTTTGTGTTTGACAGCTATTTTTATCAGACTACTTACTAATTTGAGGAGAAAATGGAAAAAAGTGAATTTCGTGTGCTTATTAAGCATTATTTCTTGCGAAAAAAAACCATTACCGAGACCAAGGCTAAGCTCGATAAATACTATGGGGACTCTGCACCATCGATTTCAATGGTAAAAAAGTGGTTTACTGAATTTCGTTGTGGCCGTACAAGCACTGAAGATGCCGAACGTCCTCGACGCCCAGTTGAGGTCTCTACACCCGAAACAATCGAAAAAATTCACGATATGGTGTTGGCCGACCGAAGATTGAAAGTGCGAGAGATTGTGGAAGCCGTAGGGATCTCGCATGGCTCAGTGGTTTCAATTTTGAATGATCACTTGGGCATGAGAAAGCTTTCCGCAAGATGGGTGCCGCGTTTGCTCACAGTCGACCACAAACGCAATCGTGTAACAACTTCACAGGAAGGTTTGGCGTTGTTTAATCGCAATATGGAGGAGTTTTTGCGCCGTTTTGTAACCGTGGACGAAACATGGATCCATCACAACACACCAGAGAACAAACAACAGTCAAAACAGTGGGTTTCTAAGGGTGAATCGGCGCCAAAGAAGGCCAAGGTGGGTTTGTCAGCCAATAAAGTTATGGCGACTGTTTTTTGGGATGCACGCGGGATAATCCACATTGACTACCTTCAAAAGGGAAGAACAATCAATGGGGAATATTATGCCAACTTATTGGACCGATTCAATGAAGATTTGAAAAAAAAACGACCTCATTTGACCAAGAAAAAAGTTCTTTTCCACCAAGACAATGCAAGGGTGCACACATGTGCAGTTGCCATGGCAAAAATCCATGAATTGGGCTATGAATTGCTCCCTCATCCACCCTATTCTCCAGATTTGGCTCCGAGCGACTACTTCTTGTTCCCAAACCTGTAGAAATGGCTTGGTGGAAAAAGATTTGACTCCAATGATGAAGTCGTCTCGCAAACAAAGGCAAACAATTAAAATGGCTTATCAGTTTAGAGCACAAAAGTGCGTGGTTTACCGTATCGAAAGCTTTTGAGAAACCGAGAAGGGTTAAAATGGTAAGTTCATTTCGATCGAGACCATTTCGAATCTCATCAGTGACAAATAAGAGAGCGGTTTTGCAGCTTCGCTTTCTTCGAAAACCCGATTGACACGAGCTTAGCAGATGTTCTGCGAGGTGTTGGATTAATTATGCAAGTAGAGCTTTCTCAAATACCTTAAAAAGATAAGGCAGAATGGCGAATGGTCTGATAAGTTGCTATTGTCCTATTTTGTTATGGGCACGATCTTGGCTTTTTTCCATTCGTTGGGATACACAGAGGTAGTTAAAATGGTATTGAAAATGTGTGTAATATATGGAAGAATGACTGGCAACGACAGTTTAATAAATTTAGGGTGCATCCCATCAAACCCAGTTGCATTTGACTTCACTGACAATACCGCCTACACGACATCAAGATCTGAGACCCTGAGAAAAACTTTCTGAGTTTCTGCTGCCACCAATGGATTCCTAAAACGTCAAACTTACATCAGAAGAGTCGGACGAATCGTATGATGTAAATATTTGCTGAAGTGCATTGCAATCCAAGTCATCTGGAAGCTTATGCTCTTGTTTACCAACTCCTGTTTGTCGCAGATTTTTCCAAAGATTTTTCCCTACGGTAGATGAATCAAGTTTCTGTTTATAAAAACGTACTTTTGCCTTTCGTACCTCGCAGACCAGTATGAGAGCGTTTTGGGACATCTAGAGTTCCGCTAGATTGCTGAAAGTTTTCGCAGAACATTTTTTTTGGAAAATGTAGTTGCACCGAGATGCAAACAAAAAGTGAGTACTGAAGAAAATATTGCATCCGTTCAGAACAATGTTCAAGAAAATCTAAATTTTCGATTCGATTGTCCACAACAGCTTGGTTTTCGTCCGTCCACTTTATGGAAAATTTAATGCAAAAATCTTGGTTTAAAGGCTCACAAGATCCAGCTAATAGAAGAATGGAAGTCGAATGTCCATCGTTTGCGTCGAAATTTCAATGAATGGGCCCAAAATAAACTGGCATTGGATCGCTACTTAGTCGAAAATTTGTGTTCGGCGAGGAAATTCATTTTTGGCTCAATGGGTATGTCAATAAGCAAAATCATCATATTTAGAGCAAAAATAATCCACATGAGGTTATCGAAACGCAATTGCATTCTGAAATATGGATAGTTCGGTGCACTCTGTGCGGTGGTGGAATCGTCGGACCATGTTCCTCGCAAAAATGAAGCTAGTCAGAATGTTACAGTCAAGTGTATTCGCTACATAACCATGATTAATGACTTTTCCGTTCCCCGATTGAAGGATGTGGAAGAGATGTGTTTACAGCAGGATGACAGTACGTACCACACAGCAAGCAAAATAATCAACTTGAAGGAATCATTCAACTGCCGCATAATTTGACGTAGTCGGCCTATAAATTGGCCTCCAAAATTTGGTGATTAGACTTCTTCTGATAATTTTCTTTGGAGAGACGAAATGTTGTCTACGCAGACGAATCGACATCACTCGACGCATTGAAAGCTAACTTCATTCGCGTTATTGAGGATGTATGGCTTCAAATGCTGATAAACTTTGTCTCTCGGGTGACAATGGCTAGATATCCATGGTGGGCATATCTCCAAAGCTGTATTAAAAAGAATTTATTACAGAATATATGCTCTTGACTGAACACAAAGAAATGCTGTTTATTGAAATTTCCGTGACATTTTCGGTCCATGCGTGGTTAAATATTGATAGGAGAGACCAAGTAATCATTGGTCGCTATTGGGTCGGTTAATTCGGGTTCCCTCTCGGTGAGCATAGGGCGTCAACAACATGCTGCTGATTAGTTTTCTTTAGGGTCCCTAAACTTTTTTCAAGTGTCTTTGACTTCCCGCCAACTGTTTGTGCCATGTCTGCCTTGGGCGGCCAGCTTCTGACTGGGTTAGTGAGTCTCATGCTCCGACAAAATCCACAATCTTTCCCTTCTTCTTACAGCGGTGGAAATTGGCCCATGCCTTGTTCTAATATGGAGCTCTGCGTTGAAGATTCGGATGGAATAAAATAATCTCAAAATAATGCGCAAACACCTGTTAACGAGGGACTGTAGCTTCCGAGTGATTGCGGAGGTCACCTTTTAAGTATTGCAGTGTTGGGTTGACATTGACATTGAATAGTCACCGCTTTATTTACGTGCTCTAAACATTTGTTTTCTTCACCTTCCCGATTCGGACTCATCAGGTGTAGAACCAACATTTCAGATATTTCAGCTAAGATGTCATTGTCCTTTGTACACCTCTGCCTTCCTCCGATTGTGTTCAGTAGATAGCACTGCTTATTATTACCAAGAAAAGAAATGGTGATAAAATACATCCCTGCCGAACTCCGCTTTGAACTTCAAAGGCTGTTGTTACTTCCCGTTGTTTTTAGTAGAAAAACCCCTCCTGCAAAGGCTTTCCATATAAATTCCCAGTTCACGGTATCAAAAGGCTTTTCAAAGTCGATAAAGAGCTGGTAGAGCGAAGAATATACTCAACGCATTGCTCTTAGATGATTCGCAAAGTGCTTATGTAATCGGTTCAAGAGGACCCAGAGTGAAAGACTGCTCGTTCGATATCAAGAGTTGAGTACAAATATACTTAAATCTTGCCAGAACGCATATCTCCTTCGAATTTCCGCAATCAATTTAGATTGCCCCTTTCGGAAACTTGACAATCCCCTGATTCCACTCCTCCTGAAAACACTATTTCTCCCATGTATTAGCTATGATATGTCTCAGTAGCACTGCCGATGTATTAGGCGGAGCTTGAAAAAATTGCGCGACAATTCGATATATGCCTATAGTTTCGTCCTTCTTGAAGGCCTTTATCGAGGTTTGGAATTTTAGTATTTCTAGGGAAACCAATGCGAATTTCGAAGTTTGCTACTTCAGAGAGTTCATTTTGGTTCGGGACACTTGCGCTGTTATCATCCGCTGAGAGTAGGAAATCGTCCACGTAACAGTTACCGGTTGCTACCTCTCGGCTTGTGCCGAAGTTGCTGTACTTCCTCTCTATTTACGCAGTACTGCGCTTTGCGTCCAATTTTTTCTGCTGGGCTCGATGCAAGGTGAGCTTTGAGTGAAATACACTCCTCAAACTGTCTTCAGTTGCAGGTCCGGTGATCAAACAGAGTGACTCTCGTGGCTAGGTTGTTGCAAAAATCGACATACCGTTCGCCATTTGACATTAAGTGCCTTAGCGCGGTATTGTCGCTTCCTACCATGGCATTGCCGCTCCCAACACTATCACGTGTAAAGCGTAAAATTGTAGACTTCATCTAATTTATCCTAAAAGCTGTCCTTTAGTTTCCTGGTCGATGCCTCGGATTCCAACAAAAAAAAAACAAAACACTGTGGGACTGGCAGTCCGGTATGAGCCATGGCCTAGCTTCTTGACACTCATTTGTGTTGCTCATGTTGTCATTTTTGTCACATCTGAGCGGGGCCTACGGTTTATCGCCGAGTCCGAACGGCACTCCTTAGAAGCTTTTCGTAGGCAATTTTACTTTCGGGAGTTTGCCATTGCCCGCCGAAAAGGTGATGGCGATTTGAAAAATTGTTGGTGACCCAGCCAGGAAACGAACGCAGACTCTCTGCTTGATAGTCCAATGAGCTGACTATCGCGCCATAGCCATCGCCCTTGGATACCAACGCACTCCCCAAAAAAAACGACACGGTACGATAAAGGACTAGGACCTAAGAGTGTGCTACTGGAATGTGTAAACTCTCTACATAGGGCGGATATTACTACAGTCCAGGAGGTACGCCCATGGAGAACCTATCAAGGAGGAATTTTTTGACCTATTGGACGGAGCTTACGAGCCTGTCCGGAGCACGATATTAAAATCGTACTCGGTGACTTCAATGCCAAAATCGGAAAACATCTTGGACGAAGCAGTCGGAAGGTACAGCCTCTACGACACGACAACAGACAACAGATAACGGCTTTAAAGCCGCATACGACAGTATCCATCGCATCGAATTATGTAATGCGATGGCCGAATTCGGCATCCCGAGGAAACTGATCCGGTTGTGTCACGCAACACTGGAAAATTCGCGATGCGCCGTGCAGTATGGAAATAGAACCTCCGAATTGTTCCAAACTTGCACCGAATTTCGGCAAGGAGACGTGTTGTTGTCTGATTTCTTCAATCTTATCATAGAACAGACAGTACGTCAGGCCAAAGTTAACACGGAAGGTACTATTTTTTCTAAGTCTGTTCAACTGCTGGGATATCTGGATGATATCGATATCATCGCACGACCTCAGCGTTCCGTAATTGAAGCCTTTACGGCAATTGAAGAAGAGGCGAAATGAGTTGGTCTTAAGGCAAATGAGGATGAAACACACCATCTAGGACAAAATATCACTATCGACAGCTACCTCGGTGGAAATTCGGCGAAGAATAACCCAAGGCAACCGCTGCAACGTCGGTTTGTCAAAACAACTTGGGTCCAAGCTCCTAACTCAAAGAGTCAAGATCATGCTCTACAAAGCTCTAATCTTGCCAGTCCTGCTTTATGGAGCTGAAAGCTGGACGATAGGAAAGACAGCAGAACAGGTTTTTGGATCGTCCTGTCTGTGAGGAAGGCGTTTGTAGTAGAAGCCATAACCGGAAACTCTACAAGCTGTATGAGGATGTGCACATAGTCTGTAAGGCAAAATCCGTCGACTTAATTGACTCGGTCAGATCGAGCGAATGGACAACAATGCTCCAGCTAAGAAGGTCTTCGAATCCCAGCAACCAGGTTCGAGAAGAAAAGGAAGACCAAACCTCCGGTTTAGAGACCACGCGATTGCCGACGTTCGAAAGCTCGGCATCTCCAAGTGGAAGTAGTGCGCCGCCGGACCGTAATGGATGGAAAGCTACTGGTGGTTAGGCTTTGACACTTTAAGGGTTACTAGCCTGATAAGTAATTAAGTAATTTATGTTTGGAATTCTAGCCAATTCTAGTGCAAAAAATTGGGAAAACAACTTGTATCTATCCCAGAATTTCACTAACTAGTGGTGAACTAGGAGTACCTACATTTATTGGAAGCTGTCCTTTGAAAATCCAGTAATTTGTTCGTTTATCAGTCGGCCAATGTCAATTTATATTTTACGGATCAGATTTATAAACACTTATTAAATCAAACAAAAAAAGGTAAATTTCCAAACCAACACCCTCGGTTTCATTGCATTTGTTGGGGGTGCACTGAATAAATCTCAGTAAGTAAAACTAATGAATATCGCTGTCGATGTTGTAAAAACAAATACCGACCGACAGCGCCCAAGGCCATGAGGGATCTCTTAATAGGGTTTAACTTCATTACCATAAAATCAACGCAGCAAAATTGCGCGCCAGTAATCTCATAAACCCACGCATTTAGTCGCCATTTGCATGAACCTTTCAATTCCATATCCGTCTATATTGCTGCGAATGCGGCCGAGCATAAAAAATCCGTTCTCTACTCCATCACCATACGAGTAGTAACAGGGTGAAGAGTAGTGCTACTGGTTCAGCTACTGCAACCGATGTGGTGTCCCTTGTGAAATATTATGTTTGGGCCTCCCAATGGAATTTGTTAATTAGATTTCTTGCTCCAATTTGGCCAATTCTTGGTTGATGGGGCTTTCACGTACTGACCGATGGCAGTATCATTCACATATTCATACGTACGTTGGCAACGTCACAAAGTTACATTTATCGGTCGTCATGCATTGAAAGCAATCTGTCGGCCTGTCTGTTTCCCATCAAAGATCGTTGGGTGGTTGAGTGAATTCTGTAGGTTTGGTAAGCTTGCTCGATTCTTGTAGACACCCATTGCCATTACCACCCACTGGACACCAGCTTCCTATGACGCATATCCTCGATGTGAAATTGTAATACATTTACCGGAATTTAATGCATTTTCCACAGACATTAATCACTTTGATGCAATACATCGAAAGATTGAATATTTCTCGGTATAGACTGGCGGGGGCCTAGGGGTGGTTATACTATACGAATGTACTACAGCAACGATTCCATGGTCAAATGGATGTTTCACAAATTCACCAACGTAACCAATAGCCATCCAAGTTTTGCCACCTTTGGGGCAGGCACAATCCCACCATCCACGAAGGCATATGTCATTTTTCAAATATTGTAAATGTTGGTGGAGAGGACAGTAGAGGTTCTAGCGAGGGTAAACCGAATAACCAGAACCCAAGCCAATCGAACTCATGGATCGTTGGATTTCACCTTCGTCAAACATGCTAGTGCATATCGAGCAAACAAAATTATCATCATCATCATTATCATCATCGTGATGGTCGTCATCGTCATCATCATCATATTCCACGTCATTGCTACCAATGTGAGCACCAATGGCAATAGTAGCATCATCTGGATCCAGAGCAATAGTAGAGTCATCGCCTGGATGGTGTGTAGATACAGAGATAGATTGATATATCCCCAGCTCTCAACCTTTACTCGCTTTTTCATGGAATACTCTCTGTGTGCCGAAAGGTTTTTGACATATTACTGGGTGGTAGATTTTTGGGAGTTGCCTTGTGCAATATACTCACACTCACTTGCTCACTCACCAACATCGTCTCTCACATTCACAGTGTCATTCGCTTTTGCTCGCACGTCGTCGTCGTTGTCGGTTTGAGATACATTCACAGATGAATAGCTGTTTGTCTGCTCGGTTGCATCGTTCCGTCCAATTACATTTTCTTGTGACAGATTCATCAATAATCCAGATACAGTTTCCAATTCTAGGAAAAAGTTTTTTTTTTTTATTTTTAACATACTCACCGTCACTATGCATGGGGACTTTGGAGGCAGGAACTGGTAATCTATAGAAGCCAGCGGACACGTGAGAAGGAGTTTGGATGAAATTTTGCCAGAGTAAAAGAGCTAAGTTCAAAGGAAAATGCCTCGTTAATGATCTGATATCAGCTGGTGATGGTGAATCTGATTTTAAGAGCCATTAGTCAGTTTTAAGATTGAAGGACTTTTGATCGAATAAGATTTTCAAAAATTGTGTCTCTGTGGTTCAGTGAAAACTATTTTTCCATAGTCAGAGAGGACTGCTGAACCTGGCTAAATGTTACATGGGTTTGCAAAAGGATTAAGATAGTTAACTTCGAGAAGGTTGTTTCAATTTTGAAAGAGCGCATGACTTACTAGGAGTTCAATTGCTTTTCAATTCATTTCTAAATTGGCAATAAGGCTGCTGTCGTAGTGCTCTTTAATTTGCGGATTACTTTAACTCACTTTTGATTAACCCCAAAATCTAAAAATTTCTCCACAAAGCAGAGGGAGTTCCTTTTACTTTGTCCTCACTAGCCATGCACTTAGTTAGTAGGATGTTGATGGAACCTGATGATCTTTTTGTGTATCAACCTCTAATCTCTGAAGATGGTATACTCTTACAAATCCATGTGTAAAATTTGTTGTAAACAGGGGTTGCATGTCTTCACTACGATAAAGAGCTAAGCCGTAGTTCCTTGTAAATAAAAAAATCCCGGATGATATGCTTATAGAGCGATGGCAAGGCAGACATGACCGCAGGGAAATGCTGTTCATCCGCGGCTCAGAGATAAATAAAGGAAACGTTAAATGCGACTAATTCAGAGATTTTTAGAAAGCCAAGCGCAACGAAAATTCGGAACAATGCAAATCCCTTTTTACCCTTTACAACTAAGAGTTTCGAAGATCAAAGAGAGCCTCCTGGTGTGCCAACTGCGAAAAACTTGAAAAACTCCCGGAAGTAGCACGGCTTCACAGAGCCCTCTCCAAAGACCACACAAATTGCGTACGATTGTTAACCTACCCAGATGACAGCCCGGATGAGGTGTATGTAGTACGAATTGTTGGTCGTAAATCAAAAACATCAATAACTCTGGCTCATCCTCCATCCCAACGCTCATTTATAATGACATTCCAGCTGTCAGCTCTTTGGACAAAGCCAATCTGCTTGCTGCACACTTCGCAGCCAGCTTTACACTTCCAGATTGTGCTTTGTCTCTGCCTATACTCGCATGCGTCGAGTCTTCAATGGAAAGAATCCACTTTCGCACGCATGTAGTAGCAAGAGTACTAAAAGATCTTGACATTCATAAATCCGGTGGTCCAGATGGTATATCTCCCCTTCTTCTGAAGAGGTGTTCTTCTACGCTGGCAAAACCACTGCGGAAGCCTTTTCATCAATCCTACTCTTTAGGACTCTTTCTGAGCAGATGGAAAACAGCATTTGTCCAGCCCGTCCCTCTTCACCCTCCTCTTAGAGACTCATTGCACTTACGTCCCTTCTTTCCAAGGTTATGGAAACGCCGATAAACCGTAAGCTCATAAAATATCTCGAAACACGAAAACTTCTTAATGACCGGCAGGTCCACTGGGGATTTGATGGTATGTTTCACCGAAAAGTGGAAACAAAGTTTACATCAATTTCATCTAAGGCATTTGACAGAGTTTGGCATCAGGCTCTTTTGTCGAAAATGCATGCATTTGGAATCACCGAATGTCTTCTTCAATGGATTAAAAATTACCTTTCGGAACGTTCAATTCAAATTGTATTGGATGGTTTCAAGTCTGATATTAATAGAATAAATGGTGTTGTACCCCAGGGCTCCGTTCTGTCTCCTACACTCTTTATAATTTTCATCAATGATCTCTTGTTTGCTACTCCTAAACCAGTATATTCCCTTGCTGATGACAGTGCTCTCTTCTTTTTTTTTTTTTTTTTTTTTAATAATTTACGCGCGCCTCAAGTGGTTTTTATGATACCCTTTTACTGTCGCCAGGGCGCTGGCGGAAAGATAGAAGGAGGAGAAAGGAAAGCGTTGTTGTGATGTAGTGGTTTGAAACTCAGGTGTGTTTGGTTTCGATATTGACTTTCCAGGGGTGGGAGTCCGAATAGGACGGAGAGTTTTTCTTCACTCGGAATGTCAGGTTGTGAATTTTAACGGTTGTTTTTGTGCTTGAAACTCTACAACAGCCAAATCTACATGTCAGTGTTATGCCTTCACACGCAGATTTTTCTGCCTGAGTTCCAATTACACGAATGAAAAACTTGTCATGAGTAGGATTCGAACCTTGACCCTCCGAGGGAGAAGCGATGGCTAGTACCACTACACCACGGCCACCCCTTGTTAATATTACACAGTCGCCCATTAAGCTCCGACCTAATGTCTCCTGCCTCACGTCGTTCTATCGCTGTTTTTATCTGTTCTATCACGATTCTTTCATAAGCTGAACCACTTGCTTATGGAATTTCTCTGCCGAGCTCCTTATTCTCTAGTCATTATAACCTCCAAACATTCAAGACCAACATACATCGGTACCTCTCTTTTCTCCCTCCCTAAATTTCCTTAGCCCGCGTTATGTACAGACATTTAAAGGGTGGATAAAATCACTTTATTATAGTTCGCTAGCGGATCTTGGCGGAGTACCCTAGGGATAAGTGCTTAGACCAATACTCTTTTCCCTCTTTATTAATGATCTTCTCGCTTTGGTTGGTCCAAGCTCAATATATTTGTACACCGATAGCATTCATCCCGTCTTCAATAGCCCCAATAGCACGGTAGATGAAGCTGGCGCAAAAATTAACGAGCACTTTTCAGCTATACTCATACATCGCTCCCTTTGCTTTAAATTAAACTCGATATTGTTGTCTAACTTCAAAGTGACAGTATTTTATTCATTCCACTCGTCTGTGGAATAGCCTACCAATTGAAATATCGTCGTGTTGTCAACGTTGGGTATCAATGCGCGTGCGTCGTTGACGGGTCGAACGGTAGGGTGCGATGTTATAGAACAACCCACCAGAGATCTCCAAATGGATATTCGTTAGAAAACGACATTCGATCATTTCGCCAGGACTTTCAGAGCAAATGAGTTTACCTTCGTTTGCACGATGTGCAACCGCTTATGGTTTCGCACTAAACTGGAAGATACAATCTCGGAATTTGTTATTTGTACTAAGATTCTTGTTAGCCGGCGGTTCATACTAAGTACATCAAATGGTTTCTTCTACCCATTGAGATCAAATAGCCTTCCACCGGTAGACATCGTCACTACTAGGCTGATTTCGCCCGGATTGCTATTTATGCAACTGAGGCGCTTGTGACATCAAGGTGCATTGAGAACCGCCGGTACAGTCATCACCATCACCGCCGGTCCTATAGTTGCCATACTAACTGGACGATGGTTACTCAATTAACTTGAATAAGCATAAAGAAGTGAGTTACACACAAGTCGTCATATCTGGCTACAATACTTAAATAAAACCACGCTCTATCGACATTACAACATCATAATCAACTGGACGGCTTTGAAAGTGCTCAATAAGCAGGCGCCGGCTAACGATGATGCTCCTTTAGAGACGCTCAATAATGTAGTCGAGTCTGAGTGTTTACTAGCCAGACACAGGACGTTTCTATGTGTCTCAACATAGCACCAGGGCAACATAGTATACCGCTGAATATAATCAACCTCACACCGTACAAATTAGCTACTAGCGAGGAGTGACACCAGATCATATCCTCAACATGGTGATGAAGATACTACGATTGCGATTCACACAAGGCATATACTCCTCGTTCAAATCCGTTACTAATACAAAAAACGTCACATGTCGCATCATATAGGGCAAACAATATCTCGAATCGTGTATAGGGAGAAATCTGGCCTTTATCAATACCTGCTTCCAATGTTGGTCGAATCGTATGACTCGAAGTTGCTCGAGATATTGAAACGACAAAACCCAAAACATGACGGCGGTAATCCTTCCGTAGCAGCAGAAACAGACGTCTTCGCAGGCATGAGTCGATCTACAAGATGCGAGCTAGTGAACGAAGGTCCTGTCAGGTGTTACAATTACTTCTATAAGCACGTTGGTGTTATGATGCAGCTACTACAAGCAACCGTCGCGTGACGAAATCTTTTCGGCCGCTACCGTGTGCTCGATCATTTCCTCCGCTTAAGATCTCAACATCGCGGCAACCCACATGCTCACATTCTACTCTAGCTAGAGAACGATCCACACGAGTCGGTAAGTGAAAATATGCCGCTTTGCTGTAAAACTCGTTGCCGATCTGTTTAGCATAGCTACTCGTATTTAAACACGGATACGACGCGTGTGCTACTTCCCATGGCAGTTGTTCGGCACTGAAGATTCGCGTCAAAAAGTTGCGCTTGAGGCTGGAAACGCAAGTTTGCGACTCTCTCGGTCAGTTCGTGATTGATAACAAGTTAAAAATGGGCACATAACTGGTTGTCGTCGGAGCTAGCTTACTCAGGCCAACTTACTTACTTTAGGCTACAGTCCTGGATGGACCTGGGACAGAGTCAACAAGCGTCTCCACCTAGCTCGGTCTTTTACTAGCTGCTTCCTGTTTCGTACGCTAAGTTGGCTTAGTTGGCGTCACCTGAGTCTCGGTCTTCCTCTGCTGTGCTGTCCCTCGAAGGCGGATTCGAAGACTCGCAGCATTGGTGTTCATCCACTCAACATGACACAGCAATCTCATCCAACTATAGAGAGGGCCTTGCTAATCAACTGCTTTCTTAGTCCAAAGAAGCACCTAGGGTACAGTTGGGAAGAGATTGATTGGTCAAACGAAGGCCCACACTTAGATTTTCGAAAAAAAAAAATTATGCAATATTCCCCAACCGATATAACCAACTCATATATCAAATCAGTTGCATACTTCAAGCGATAAATCCTATTCTAAAAATTCGAATTCCCGATTGGATAAAACCTCAAACCATGTCATACCAAGTCAATCGTCGACTGTTCCTCTAGTAATATGCTCATGTTTGTATTTGTAATTCCAAAAGTGTTCTCTTCTGGCTTTACCTTTTCACCCCTTTCTTCTGCCAAAATGAAAACAAAAAACGTGGAAACCTACGGAAATTGGAAAACCAAAGAAAATTGCAATGCGCTATCAAAGAATAGCGAAAAACACCCCAAAACAACCAGAAAACCAGAAAAAAGGACCTCACAGGATGATGTTAAAAAAAAAAAAACACAAATACGAAATGAAATAGCAAAAATACGACTACAACCTTCCTTTTGGGGGTGTTGGAAATTAAATTGGGTAAATCTCAGGACTATCCTGCAACCGAAATGTGCGATATTTGTATCGGAGTAAGGGGAATGCTATTGGAGTATACCATGTCGACAGATGCACTTTATGCATACAAAAATCGACTCCAATTCAAATTGAAGAGACAAGGAGCGCGAATAGAAAGAGCAAAGATGAAAAAACGAAGACAGAAAATAAAAAATAATGGACACAGAAGGAGCGCGAACCCAAAAGCAACCAGATACTGGAGTCCCAGAGAGCTCGACTAATTATAGGGGTTTCTGATTTCCCCGGAGGAAATGTGTGCAAAGTCTTTCCACAATTTGCAGTAGCATGACGCGACACGACCCAGTGTGGTTTGATAGTGTTTTTTTTTTTGTATTTTTGTAGCTAAAAAGACCGTTGGATGAAGCAGATGCCTTAGGAATGAATCTCATCTCTAACATGAGTGTATGAAATCGCCTAGAGAGTGATGAGAGATGAGAGATAGTCTGTTGATTGGAAAAGTAGAATTATCTATCCTAAACGTTAACAGGGAGGATGCTTAATGTAAGCGGGTTAAGGATTTTTCCTGCCATGACTTAGGCTTTAAGAGTTTCTTAGTGTACCGACACTAACATGACAAATTGCATGTCAAATACACAGTCCGTTGTGAATCTGGGATTCAACCAACTAGCCCGTTTCCACTGTCGCACTCCAAGCTGATTGCGGTCTCCTTCTAGTTGCGTGCGTCACTTTAGATGAAGTCGACCCCTGGCGAAGACTCAGGATAAGAGCTATGAAGTTCATTTGGTCAACATGCTCCTCCCATCTCAGACGTTAAGTCCGCAGGTGACTGACCAGACAGACGTACCTCCATTCTCCTTAAAACAATCGGTGCTGAAAATCACGTGCGGTATTGATAAGGTCCAAGCTCCTGTAAGTAACACGCACTAAAATAGACCAATTTGATTGTTCAAAAGTGGTTTTGGATGCACTATAACTGACAGAGTTAGAAGAGTGTAATATCTTGTAGATCTGACAAACACATTCCGTGATTTGAACATACTCCCCCCGAGCGATATCCAGTGTTGCAACCATAAGCACATCAATTGTTCTTATAATATTTCCATATGGTAACCGTCGGGTACTATTCGGTATCCATCCGACTTGCTACACTTATAAGCGTGAGTGCTGACCAGCTGTCAAAAATAGCAGCACTATAAACGGGACAGACGTAATCAACGGTGAAGAAAAATTGCAAAATAAGTAAGACTTTATCCGGGCTACTCCGATACTCTTGGAGCTCATGCCGGTAAGGATTTCCAAGACTAAGTCAGGGACTTGGAAAGAGTTGGCTGTGGATGAGCCCTTTATGGACCAATGGTAGCGCTCACATCTAAGAACGGGTTACTGTCTTCGCTTCAGGTTGGGGCTTGTGCCGCCGAGTAACTCCCCGGGCATGGAAAAAACAAATAAAAGTTCCCAAACATAAACAAGCCTCGGATACGGACGGATCTACTGTTGACAGCCCATGCAAACGTTTTAAGGACAACGAACTTCAGATATCCACGTGAGGCAGATACTACCCTCATCCAAGAAATGCGAAAAGAGGATGAAAAACCGGGACAAATGGCACGGCGATTGTTATACACGCCAAAAGCAGCGCTTATTTGGATACGTATTTGTTGTGTAATGCAAAGCTAGGAAGAGAGGGTATCTTTGGTGGTACAATCGAAAAATATAGCCTGCACAACACCACCTCCGATAACGGATTCAGGCTAATCGACTTTGCGGCGGGGCGAAATATGTCGTGGCTAGCACGCGGTTCCCACATCTCGACATACACAAGGGGACTTGGAGAACTTCTGATCAATCAACAGTCAACCAGATTGATCACATTGTGATCGACGCAAGACACTCCTCCAGTATTATTGATGTCCGTACGTTCCGAGGAGCCAACATCGACTCGGACCATTACCTTGTTGTAGCCAAGGTACGGTTGCGGATATCCCAAACTACGCCAAGACAAACTAATGCTGTGAGAAAATTCGACGTCAGACGGCTACAATTGCAAGAGATCGCCAAGTCCTTTTCCGATCGAGTGTCTCTTAATCTCTTTAGAGGTCCAATGCCACCAGCATCAAGCTTCGAAGACCATTGGAAACACTGCCAGAACGCCATCAGAGATGCCGCTTCTGATGTGCTGGGTTTCACTCATCCACCACAACGAAACCCCTGGTTTGATGATGAATGTCGGCAAGCACATGCAGCTAAGCAAAAAGCACGCAATGCGGCACTGCAAAAAAAAGACCAGAGCTGCTCATGAACTCTATGAGCGGAAGAGGAGAGACAAACACCGGCTTCTCAGGAGAAAGAAGAAAGAGCATGAGAAGCGCGCAATCGAGGAAATTGAGAGATGCTACTCTAGGAATGAGGTTCGGAAGTTTTACCAAAAGGTAAAAATAACATGCCACGGAAACATCGAAGTAGAATCGCAGTCAATGCTGAGGATTTGGAAAGACCATTTCTGCAGACTGTATAACGGCGATGACGGACCAAATAAAGTTGTCAGAATGAACCTTTCAACCTCATATATGTATAAGTTGATTCTGAGTTTATTATTTGTCTACTTAGGTTCCGCTATCAATTCAGACACCAGCGCTGAGATCAGACGAAGACTATCTCTTGCCAATCGCTGCTTCTTTGGACTCAGAAGGCAATTGACTACAAAAGCACTCTATATATATAAGGCCTTAATAGTCACAGTACTGCTCTATGCCGCAGAGGCATGTACATTATCAAAAACGAATGAGGGTGCCCTTGGTTGCATTGAGGGAAAATATCTTCGAGTGAGCTTTGGTCCCTCTGCATTGACGGTAAGTGAATAAGGAGATATAACGACGAACTGACCTGGTCAGAAGAGTGAAGATCCAGAGAAAGAGATGGCTGGGTCATGATGAACACCAATGCTCAGGGCGGACAAGTCTTCAAATCCGCCCCCGAGGGACAGCGCAGTAGAGGAAGACCGAGACTCAGGTGGTGCATGCAAGCGGACCTCAGTCAATTTAGCGTGCGAAACTGGAAGCAGCAAAAGATCGGACTGGCTGGAGCCGCTTGTTGAGTGAGGCCCAGATTCACTACGGACTCTAGCGCCTCCTAACAGAAGTAAGTAAAAGCAAGAAAGCTTCGATATTGCAACCTTAACTTCATCTAGGTTATGAAGATGGAATTATCAGTCAACTACTGGAAGGCTGAGTGGTTCCTCAGTATGACATTTTCGTTTTATTATTTGATAATGCTGAAACGTTTCTCCTGTGCCAAGTTTCTAATGGTCACGAACAGCTCTCGGAATCCAATACAGAGCAGTTTCATATGCCTCTTGCTTAGCTGCATGTATTTACCAAACTAGAGGTTTACCAGATCGGAAACCCTTTCTCTGGTGGCTCGTTGACAACATTCCTATTTGTGTACCATGATTTGAGTTTGGAAACTACGATTTTGAGAACCCTTGAGGGAAATACGATCGGCAAGGATACTAGAGGTGTCTTGTGATTACAGCTTTTCAACGTCGAACTTTTGGGGTCTTACCTGACTGTGTTGTACCTCTGATATCGATGTTGTCGATGTTGTCTCCTCGGTAAGTTCAGACGCCCACAATGGCAATATGATCAGACTGGTTGCCGCTTAATTTTTCAGTAGATAACCAATTCACTTTATGATTGTTGAGATTTGTAAACTGAGTGTTGGATACCAAGATTAAGAATTCTAAAAACTTCAATCCGTTGTCGAACGTGATGTTATGAGAACTGTGTCTCTTAATAAGTTCAGTTTTGACATAAAAGCTGAAGTTTTGTTCAGTCTAGGTGGTTCTAGGATTCCACTTTGACCTGACGAAGTGTAAAAGATTTCTCAAAAACTTTAACATTTGGTGAACGAGATGATCTGGGATTCGTCAAATGTAAAAATATCTATTACGGGCCCAATTGGGATGAAAAGTTGAATCATATGTCAACTCAATACGTTTTTACTTTCAAACAGTATTTGATAGATATGAAAATCCCAAATCGTGTCCCTCTTATCCACAACCTATTAATTTAACTACACCCTTTGTGAGTCATTGAATTTTCAACTGCAAGCATTTGCACATCATTTAGCTCTGTCCAAACTTTGCCTCTCTATCGATTCAATTTCATAGATGGCTATATCTCCTCCACCTCCACAGACATGACGATACATTCTCAAATACGAAACGATTAAATTAAATAGCTGCTGACATATGTTTAACCAATTTCAAGCATTTGTACAGGTGTATCACTCCCTCCCCATTTCAAACTTAACAACCTTCAATCAATACGGGGAAGAGTGAAAAACTTTTTCTCAAAAACTTGTGCGGCGAAAGAAAATTTTTAAGTACACACACATACGGAATGACGACGCACGGTCTTCAATACATATCTCCATGATCACATCTAAGATGCAGGATAAAATTTTTGCCTCGTCAGGACTAAAATTGAAAAAAAAAAAAAAAAAAAAAATTGAAAAACTGAAACCCCAACGTTTCAACTAACGAAATCGACTCGCTTCCCAGCCATTGCATTCATTTATGGCTAAGGTAAGAGTAGAGTTCCTTTTGAAGGGCAGACAACTTTCAAACTTTCCTTTCAAGCGCTCAATTCGCCTTCGAGCCGAAAACCTGAGTCAGAAAACATACACCCTTTAGGACTTTCGCCATTTTTACGTTTGAGGTTTCTTTGAAACATGATCGTACGTGCATATCGGTTCGGTTAAGTTCCCTCTGTGGGTATCCTTGACATGTGTCAGTGGCGTTGTGTGCTACCATCATACTATTCGTATACCCAGTGGTGGTATTCTATTATTACTTAAAAGTATTATCCTTGCTTGTTTGTTTCTTCCTCATATCGTGCATCCGGCTGGTGAGAGATTCAGTCGAAGCTTCTTCGCCTTCAACGTGAATAAAGCCGTTCAGTTGAATATAAATGCCAAATGTATTTCCGGTGCCTGGAAACTTTCTTAAAATATCTTCATCCTGCTTTCAGAGCTAAAGATGTCGTCTGCGTCTACAATTTTTTTGCTACCAAATATTTTCCAAACCACAACAACAACAGCAACAAGTACGAGTAAGGATAGAGAACAGTCGTTTTTGCACACCTTTGGTGCTGTCATGTATTCGTATGTGGAAAACAAAAACTCATAGATGTGTAAGAAGCCATAATCCTAATGATGACGGGAAGCAAATCTTTCGGAAGCCGAATTCGAGGATATGAAAATTGTTGGCTCCCTGCCAGGCGGGGTGTGATGCCAAATTCAACGAATGCAAGGATACCCATGCACGACAAAAAAAAAACGGAACATTTTCAATTTTCTCCAACAAACACGCAAACCGAATGGAGGCTTCTCTATGTGAATGGATACCAAGGAATCGAGTTGCAATTTAGATAAACTGTTGCATTTGTCGGAATGAATAGTGGAATTGAGCTCAAAGGATGGGATAGTGTTCGTATGCTCTGGTGGTGGATTCCATTGTGTTGGGAATACCCTGCGGGAGACTTGTGAAACGTTTAATTGAATTGAAATGGTTTTAATGCAAATATACGAGTTGTCGAGGCGGAAAATGACAATTAGTTGATTGCTAGAAGGAAAGTGATACATGATACTTCTTTGGAGGGACAAAGGATAGCTTAAAGAGATTTTAGTAAAAGGTAATGTTTCTTGAATTGACAATTGCACCTCATCATCCAAATAATGTTTAGGGCGTCCACTTACTGACTGAATTCGAGTCAGGTAAGCGAGCCTTACGCGTTTATGACTGCTTGACTATATGGATAGGAACACTATTCAATCTCTTTTGAGGATAAGTTTTGAGCTCACCTGAATGGCATGAATTACCTTCTGAAATACAATGTGACTTTTGTGGACCAAGTATGCCACTTGTCCATCCCTATAAAGGGTCATACAGGGCCGCCTCGGGAAGTTTCGCAGCATGCGATTCTTCTGAAATCATTTTTAATCACTTTTTCGAACATTTCGGGCGATATCTCGGCCATAACTTGAGTAATCTTAGTTTTTAATGCATCTAGAGTTCGGGGATTATTCACGTAAACACAGTCTTTTGTGTAGCCCCATAGAAAAAAATCTAACGGTGTCAAATCGCATGATCTTGGTGGGCAATTGACGTCGCCAAAAAGTGAAATTACGCGACCAGGAAACTTCTCACGCAATAAAGCCATAATTGGTCGTGTTGTGTGGCTTGTTGCCCCGTTTTATTGGAACCACATATCGTCCAAGTCATGATCTTCAATCGTCCGCCCATTGGCATCTTCGAAGAAATGCAGACCAATGACACCTTTCGACCAGAGAGCACACCAAACAATCACTTTGTCTAGATGCAATGGCACCTCCTCGATCACTTTTTGGTTTTCTGAGCCCCATATGTGACAATTTTGTTTGTTTACATACCCACCGAGTGAGAAATGTGTCTCATCACTGAAGAAAATGTTGTTCGAAAAATCGGTGTTTATTGTCTGTTGTTCCAACACCCATGAAGCGTATCTACGGCGTTGTAAATGGTCGGCAGGCTTCAATTGTTGTGTAGGTTGAACTTTATAAAAATGGAGATGCAAATCCAACTGCAAAATACGCCTTAGTGTGGTGTACGACACGTTCAATTGCTGCGAACGCCGGGAAATCGATAACCTCGGATCATCAGCAACACTTGCAATTACAGCAGCAATAGTCTGAGGTAGGCGACGAGAAAAGAAAATTCAGTTGATCCATGTGAACTGAGTGATTAATCCCTGCTGTTTGTTAAACCGCTTCATCGCATTATCATAAACAGGAAAGACTATGTGGACAAGATCTTCCTCTACCACTTTTTGTAGGACTCTCTAAGTTCTGGTGGTAAGACCTGAGTTCTGTGCTTCTAAAGATGCAAGAATTTTTTGCTAAGATCACATTTCTAATTAATTTTTGAGAGATTGCCTCTCAGTCAATTTGCAGTGACTTCATTGAAGCATACAAACTTGACCCAGCCAGCCCTGATTGTAGAGCTGTCAAAAGACGGTTTTACTTTTTCGTCTCGAAGAGTTTTCTGTTCTGACTCTCGATTCTTCCGACGTCGGGGGAGTAGTGTCGACGAATCAAATTTGTTAAGCATCTGTGTTGGTTTTCTGGGTTTTTGCAGTGGCAGTCTCTAGAGAATGTTCGCTAGATCTACCTTATTTTGAGGCCGTTTTTAACTTTCTGAAGGTTTTAGTTAAATATAGCCAGTAGACATTTGTGACATGTTTACAGAATTTACGGCTACTTTCCGGCCAACGAATGGTGAACATAACTCATCTAATAGTATTCGGATTGTGTATTCACATAAAGTGAAGTGAGTCCATCTGAAGGGACTCTTCTGTCACTCAGAATGTGCAACTGACCTACGATCGACAGTTTCTGTTGCAGGGAGCATAAATGCGTCTCTCGATTTAAATTTCTGTTGGGATCAACTTTCGACGAGTAATTGGTATAATAAAGTCTCCTAACAGCAGAGCCCATTTTGCTGAGAGGAAGGCTGTCGATTTTAACCTGGACGCTTGCTGATCTATCTTGCAGTCTTTTAAGAGGTTAACACCACTTCGTCGCCGACTTAAGCCAGAGTTATGACTCTTCAATAAACGGAGCGTAGGTACCTGCGACACTATTAAGGATTAATTAAGATATTTCCCTGAAGAGATATTGAATGTCAAGCTCCTGTGCGAAATACTTGTCTGATGTTGAGTGTGTAACCATCTGGACACTTGAAGAATATTTAAAAGCTGAGCAAAGCGAGAAAGTAAAGTGCTGGCGATCAATCGTAGACAAATCTTGTACTTACTTCTCTACTCCACAGTAATTTAGCTGGCAAATTAGGACTATTTTGCCGTACGACGACAGATCACCTCATACAAGGTAATAAGGTGAGAGTAAGAAGGATACAAAAAAACAAAAAAAAAAACACTGTGGAGCTGGCAGCCCAGTATGGGCCATGGCCTAGCTTCTTGACAATCATTTGTGTTGCTCATGTTGTCATTTTTGTCACATCTGAGCGGGGCCTACGGTTTATAGCCGCATCCGAACGGCACTCCTTAGAAGCTTTTTCGTAGGCAATTTTACTTTCGGGAGTTTGCCATTGCCCGCTGAAAGAGTGATGGCGATTTGAAAAGTTGCTGGTGACCCAGCCAGGAATCGAACCCAGACTAACTTTTAATGACCTAACCTAACCTAACCTAACTTATATGATGAACTACAAACTATGACATCGTAAGCATGTCATCGTACACATATGTACCATAATGTATGATTCGCAATTCAGGAACAATATCAGTCTAAAAGTGAAAGTCGGTTTGAATTAACATCGGTGGCGGCGACCAGTTGCAAGTTCATTGTATTTAGTAGCACTGAGAGGTGTGAGATTTCTTCAAAATTTTTCCAGAATCGGTAATCTTCATAGAACATTTAGATCTCAAAAGTAGTTACTGTATTGGGTTGTGATCTGATAAGTGATACGAATATTCAACCGTCGCACTTTTTGGTATTGCAATTTTCAAAGCATAGGCCATATAAGTCTAGTACTCTTACGTTTGCCTAGCGTTTGGAGTATGTTAGTTACTTAGTCTAGTAAATTGAAGATTAGAGATGTTGAAATTTTCCCAATTGATTAGAGTGTATCTTGTTCATCAGCGTCGGTATTTCTTGAAACTTCCGAGTGCCTCAGTAACATTAAAGTGCAATTCTATGCTATTGAGCTATAACTCATTGAGAGATTGCGGGAGTCTTTCTAAGCTGACCGATGAGAGACTGCTTTGATAAATAAATGATTTTGAAACGAAATAGTTGTTTTTTGCCCAAAATTGAGTTCAACGTAGTTTCCTTTAGCGAAATGGACTTTTCCCACCAATATTTCAACTTTTTAAGTTCTTCCATAAATTGTATTTCCCAGACTCTGCGGATTTTATGGATTCTGTGGATTTTGTTAACCATTGTGCTCGTACTACCGCAAGGAAATTCACTGAACCACTTGTGTACCATTCCATGCGAGGAAGCAGATTCCCTATAATATTTTTTAAGTCCGTCTTCAGTCTCTTTAATGGTTTTACCGCGCGAAAAGTAGTGCTTTATTAAGCACCAAAGTCACTTTCATCCATTTGGGCAAAAACTCACAAACCAAAGGTCTTTCGATTACTGTACATGTTTGATAGATCCATTTGATTGGATTTGACAAAGATGTCAGAAAAAAAAACCATTTTGCGATCCGAGCATCATCTTACATCAAAGTCACTGATTTATGGAACAACTCTCTTTTGCTGTAATATTCTTCGATGGAATTTGGTTTAGGCTTAACCCAGTATCGGAATCTGTAGAATATTTGCTACATTAAGGGATTCATGTTATACTAGGTGGCGTAAAAGTCGGAACATATAGAAAATACATGTCAAGAAAACATGAATTTTTTGCGGAATAATTCGTCTATGGTGTTGGAGCAGCGTAAATTTCGGCGCAGATTTCCTGATCGTCCGACACCCATTGGGCAAAAACTAAGACGTTTAGCCGTTCGCCTAGAGGGTTCTGCTAAGAATATAGCAGCTGTGGTTGAAGATGTCGCAGAGTACCCCGTAATATCTGCCACGAATATGGGCATTAATCGGCGGTCTTTACAAAGAATTTTGGTGAAAGACTGTAAGCTGTTCTCTCATAAAAGGCAGATAGTGCATCAGCTGTTAGCTGTTGGCCGCCAAGCTCGTGTAACCAACACTCAAGCCATCCTGAATATCGACCACGAGAGAGACAACTTTTCATCGAAAATAATCATGAGTGACGAGGCCCATTTCCATCTCCGTAGATATGTGAATGAGTAAATTGGTCGCTTCTGAGGCACCGAAAATCTGCATATAACCCACAAAGAGCAATTTCACTAGCTCAAAGTGAATGGTACATGCATGGTGTGCTGTTTGCACTGGAGGCGTCATTGGGACTTATTTTTTCGAAAACGTTGCGGGGCAAACGACTACTGTGGACGGCGAGCTCTACGGGGCCATGCCCAATGAGTTTCTCCTTCCTCAATTAGATGAATTTGAACTGGATCAAATGTGCTTTCAACAGATTGGAGCAATGACGCATACTGCACAAGCTTTAACCAAATTCGGAAGCATTTCTGAGTCGCCTAATCTCTCTTTTTGGCGATTTGCACTGGCTGGCAAGATCGCCTGATTTAAGCGTTCCACACGAGTCTGTTAAGATAGATTCAGACTCTTGAAGCCCTTAAAGAGAATATCCGTCAAGAATGCGAGGACCCATCACCGAAGTTCTGGCACGAGTGATGAAAAATGACACAAATCGGGCTCGAATCGACGTCAATTCCGGCGGCGGCCGCTTATCCGACATCATTTTCCCGACTTAATAGAAGAAAATTTAAGACATCAAATAATCATAATCAGCAGAATCAAGATTTTTACATTACAGCCAAAGAACATTGGGTGACAACTTTTGCGCCACCTTGTCAAAAGAGACTCCACAGCAAAAAATTCCGAAACTACTTTGGCCCTTTGCTGCCATCCGTTTAAATGGAAATAGACTTCCTGAGAATTCCTACGTCTCCGTTCCTTTCTGGAGTCTGTTGAAATTCGTGCTATCCGTTCATCTTGAAATATTTCCACCACTGAGTCTCTCTCAATCTAAGTCAGAGTCTGTGACAAGCTTATGGATTTGATGTTAGTCCTCTAAAGATTAAAATTGATGAGGGACACAGTCAATGACTTTGGGGCTGTTGTAAGGACTACTTCAAGTCTTCGCCTTGAAAGGTCACGGATGGAAGCTGGAAAGGTGAAAAAAAGACTCACACTTACACTTTGACTAAAAGCTCACCGTATGTTCTGAATAAATCTGGGCTTCACGAACTACTTCTACCAGTAGGATTACAGCAAAAACAGCTGCTATATCTGGCAAAACTCGCTAGACTCTTCTGTATACTTGGACATAAAAAGGTGCACAACAAAAACGGACATCAAGATATCGCTCCTACATCGAGAAAGTCCCCTTAAAATGATGACAACTTGCTCCACATGGAGCCATGGAGCCAAGTTCTACGCTGACTATCTTCCTATTTTTAAAGAATATGAAATCTATGGTTGAGATGATAATGAAATTATCATCTATGAATTTGAATTCGAAGATTATCATCCACAATTTTCAGTTGTTTTAATTATCCCGTTGGAAGCAGAATGTTTTAACGAGGCAATGTATTTATCTATCCATCTACTCCCTTGGTTACTCCAATAATGAATGAAAATCCCATCCACTACATCACAGAATGGAAAGAAACATTCCCCCTTTAGAAGTATATTGAACAAAAGTCCTGTCATTACTCCGGTTACCATGTCATACCTATCACTGGTTGCTCTCTAATGATGACAAAATATCCCAGTTACAAGTAACGAGTTACAATCGATTATAATGGATGCATCCTCAGAGAATTTCACATCACCAATTAAAATTCAAAAATACGTCATATGGTGTCTTAATACTCTTCGCTCGTATCCACATCCATATCCGTACAAAATTATGTTTTCAAACTCTCATTACACCTAGCACAGCCTAATGAAATCCATCTTGTCATACGTTAAAAAGGCACACATTACCGTCATTTCGCCATCACATGGATACGACCAAACCAATACCCCCTCATTCGTACAACACACATGTGTATTTCAAATGTTCACAGATACTCGTAGGTACATAGAAATTCGTATCTGTTTGAACAAAAATCGGCTCGAAAATTCATTGCGCCTAATTAGTGTCAAACTTAATTATTATTGAAATACTCGTAGTTTCGACATATTCAGTTGCACTGGTTACGAGTATCATGTATGTTTTGGTGTTCGTAACTAAATTTACCAATACCAAGAGGGAGAATGATATGAAGTTCGGGCTTAGGAAGGATTTGCATGTACTCCCGTGATAATGATGCCGATGATAATGGCGACATTGACGGTTGACAGTAAAGTGAGATGTAACCTATCATGGTGTATCCCGTCGCCATATCCGTATCGTTTTACTCAAATACGAGTATATAGTATGCCGAGAAGCAGCAGTAAAAAATTTGTTTTTCGTTTTTTTTTTTTTTGTATAAAACTGTATAGTGAAGGGAGTGAAATGTACCTCAAGGTTCCTTTAATGATGGAATAGGATCGATTCTGACCTTAGGACATTATGGTCATCAGTCATGTGAGCTGTGTATTCATGAAACTTTACAAGAGCCGTGCAAGGACACAATGGGAATTTTTCTTTTTTAAATTCGATATGGCCATAAGAGCGACACGACGTAGGTAGATGTAGAAAAAGGATATCTCAGGAGAAGGGCGAATATGATTTTTTATCTGCCCTTGAGCATATTGGTTGTACGTTTGATTACATACATGTATCATGGAGTGAATATGAGGCGTATAACTGGCAGTCAGTTCTAATTCATATAATTTAAGATTCAACTGATGTATTCAATCACGCGATAGCTGATCCTTAGATAATGCGCTATTGTTACCAGTACTTGTAAAGGGTGTTTATGTAACCCAGTACTTACTTCAGCCATTTGTAAAAGGTGAATTTTGTAATTTCTAGAGAAGAGGACAAGATCGGGTTTATACCAATAGCTACTGCGAAAGCTTTCATTAAATTAAAAACACATTTACCCGCCAAACAGCATTTCGTTACTATCGGAAAACTGACTGGCTCAAATACAGGGAAATACTTTTGAAAAGTATCTCTGCCGACCTTTCAAGCCCCCAGGACAACACCAATGAACGTGACTCGAAAGTCGAGGCTGAAACACGGGCTCTCAATCAAGCACTGGCCGTTTCCTGTCCTCCAATTAAACCTAGGGGGAAGAAAAAGCCATACTTGTAAACATCCTCACTGGGGCTGCTTAGACACGCTTGCAGGAAACTTTTCAGCAAAGCAAAAACCTCAAGAAAAGCGTCAGACCGGGACTCATACAAAGAATCCCTCAAAACATATAAAAAAGAATTGAGGATGACAAAGCGTGAATCCGGGAGGTCCAATTGTGATAATTTCTCTAAAGCTTCTGAGGCATCACTACTAAGAAAAATCCTCTCAGCAAATCCTTCGATGTCTAGCTGCTTGAAAAAAAGCGACGGCTCATGGACGACCTCAAGTGACGAGTCACTCAACCTGCTACTGGATACTCATTTTCCAGGCAGCTCTCCTTTCACGGCTAGTAATAATCATAATCATAATAGAATTATTGCAGCCACGACACAAATCATAAGAGATAAACTGCTCTGGGCACTGCATTGCTTTAAACCATATAAGTCTGCTGAGCCGGATGGTATAATTCCAGCCGAGCTACAAAGATCCTCGGATATAATCTTGCCATCGCTTGAGAAGAGAATATCGTGAGGTACTGCGTAGAACTGTCCAACATTTATTCCCAAAAGCGGTAAAAATAATTACCTATTAGTCTATCATCTTTCCTACTATAACTCTATAACGATTGATTGGTATCCACATACAATCTTTATCTTAGACTCCTGTCTACCTCAAAACATGCCGACTACAAAGGAAAATCGGTGGAAACGGCTCTACACTCACTAACAAGCCACATCGAACGATCCTTACATTATAGAGAATATACAATGGTAGCTTTCCTGGACATAGAAGGCGGCTTAAGCAACGTAAAAACATCTACAATAACGTCGGAGGTGTCCTCTCACCCCTTCCCTGAAACTAAGAGGTTAACGAACTGCTGATATACCTGCAAGAGTGTAGTAGCAGGGTGGTTGCGTATGCAGATGACGTTGCTATAGCCATCTCAGGAAAACATCTACATGCGAATAGTAAGCTCTCGCAGTATAAACCCGATCTTGTCCCCTTTTCTAGAAAATACAAAATTCCGACTATAGACCGTCCCTCAATCAACGGTTGGTCTTCTCCGGTACAGCGAAATATCTGGGTCTAATTTTCGGCAGGGAACTAAGCTGGAAACCTAACATTCAAGAAAGAGTAAAGAGAGCCGCAGTAGCCTCCGGTCAATGGCCGCAATTTCAGTTTGGATGATTTGTTTGAGATCCCGAAAATGTTGCGGTAACGTCCTCCATTCACTGTAACTGGCTCTCCAGCCTCATCTTCATCTTAATCTTGCCCTAGCGATCCAACATCTAGTTAATAAATCGGCGATGTTGTAGATGGTCCAAAAGCTTTAATTGTTGTGTATCTTGGATTTTACCTATATACTCGTAGCGTGCAAATGAAGATCAACTTTTAAAATTCGCCGTAAGGTACCATAAGTGTGGCCCAGTTGTTGACTTCGGCGACGAAATGAGGTGCCTGAATGGTTTTGAACACTTTTGCTTTCGGTGGTTATGTTTTGCTGGTATGGAGTTTGACAAGATACCAAACCAGTTTTTTTCAAAACTCTTCAGCATTGCACAAATTCCGGACTCACTAGGGCGATTATGATGATCGAAAAATTCACCAGTTTTACGAAATGCACCATTCAACATCCGATATAATCGACAGTCTGAGGCCGCTATTTTCGAAGTTTTGGCTGTTTTCGCACAACATTTTCTTTGGAAGATGTAGTAGCTCCGAGATGCGTGAGTAGAGAGGGTACTGAAAAGCATATTGAATCCGATTAGGAGAGTGTTGAAGAAGTTTCAAATTTATCGATTCGACGTTGTTCACAACATCTTGGTGTTCGTCCGCCCACTTTATGGAAAATTTAATGCAAAAATCTTGGTTTAAAGGCTCACAAGATCCAGCTTGTGGAAGAATGCAAGCCGAATGTCCATCGTTTATGTCGAAATTTCAATGAATGGGACCAAACTAAACTGGCAATGGATCGGTACTCAGTTGAAAACTTGTGTTCGGCGAAGAGGTTCATTTTTCGCTCAATGGGTATGTCAATAAGCAAAATTGCCACAGCAAAGGTAATTCACGTCATTATATTCTGAAAAATGCATAGTTTGATGCAGTCTGGGCGGTGGTGGAGTCTTTGGATCATATTTTTCGCAAAAATGAAGCAAGTCAGAATTTTACGGTCAAGTGTACTCGCTACAGAACCATGATTAATGACTTTTCCGCTCCCGAATTGAAGGACATGATTGTGGAAGAAATGTGGTTACAGCAGGATGGCGCTACCGATTGGTTTTCTGCAGCGTCTTTTTTCAGGTGTCGTTGGCTTCTCCTCAGCTGTTTGCGCCATGTCTGCCTTGGGTGGCCAGCTTCTGACTGGGTTAGTGAGTTTCATTGTACGACATGCTCCGACAAATCCACAATCTTTCCCTTCTTCTTACAGCGGTGGAAATTGACCCATGCCTTGTTCTAATATGGAGCTTTGCGTGGAAGATTCGGATGGAATAAAATAATCTCAATATAATGCGCAGACACCTGTTAGCGAGGGACTGTAGTTTCCGAGTGATTGCAGTGATGAGTTGACATTGACATTGAATAGTCACAGCTTGATTTAAGGGCTATAAACACTTGTTTTCTACACGTTCCCGATTCTGTTTCAAGCCTCGTATTCGGAGCTACCACCAGTCGACATGGTGCCTCCCAGACAAGAAAAGCCCTACACTTTCTTGTCTTTCTGTCCAGCAATGTTGACTTGCAAGGAAGAACTTGAAAGTCTAAGGACTTTGGTTCGAGATTAACTCTTTTGGATACAGCTTCAAGATTCGGCCTTATCTTGTGCAGATCCAAAATTCTGGGCAGACGCAAGCAGATATTATCACCATGATCAAGATGTTTCAGGTAAGATGTCATTGTTCATTGAACACCTCTGCTTTCCTTCGACGGTATTCAGTAGATAAAATCACTTTTTATTACCAAGAAAAGTAGTGGTGATAAAATACAACCCTGCCAAACTTCGTTTTCAACTTTAAAGGCTTCTGTTAATTTCCTTTGTGGAGAACGTAACATTTCATTTAAGATAGCAACGATTACCGATTAAGCAGGAATACCCAACCAATTCACATGCCCGCCTCGTCTTCGCTGAGTCTTACTTGATTCGGTTCAATATGTGCGGTGCTATTCCGGCAATAGCGTGTCGAATTTTGGCTCGACGTGGCTCCAGAGTTGGTGCCGAGTGGTGTCGAATCGCACGATAGCGGCGAAAATTGATGAACTTTCATTTGTCCTTCACAACTTCGAACGTTGCGTTGCTTGTATGGCATGTAGCGCCATCTCGTTGGAACTACAGCTCGGATATATCAATGCTGTCGATCTCTGACCACAGAAAGTCAGTAAACATTGTTCTATACCTGAGACCATTGGCGTTAAGGGTGTTTCCTTTTTCATTTCGAAAGAAATCAAGTCCGATGATGGCACCATGCCATAAACAGCACCAAACAGTCAATTTTTGTGGATGGCTGAATTGATGCTTGGCTCAACACTTTTGGACTATGTTTGCACCAATAACGGCGAATTTGCTTGTTGACATAGCCCCTGAGCTTCGTCGGAGAAAATGATTTTTTGTAAAAATCCAGATCTCCGGTTGGCATTTTCAGCGCCTAACCAGGAAACGCACGGCATTGTTTCTGGTCTTCCGGCTTCAATCCTTGCGTCAGCACAATCTTATAAGGATGTAGGCCGAAATCCAACCGCAACAAAAGCCGGGTTGCCTCTTTAGCGATGCCCAATTCGGCTGATTCGTGCCAAATCGAAATTTCTGGGTCTGCTTCGATATTGGCCGCTACATCGGCTATGTGTTGTTCATTTCACACCAATCTCCGTCTAGTTGGTGGGCTAAGATACAAAAGAGTGTACTCACGCTCAAACCGATCGCGTGACGAAATTCACATTACATATGTGACAACTGAGCCGGAATTTCGATTTTTTAATAATTTCCCCACGTTCGGCAAGCGCAAAACGATGCATGGTGAAATGGCAAATCTTGCTGAATATTTTGACAGCTGAATGTCATTAGAAACATTGACAGCTACTGATAGGAAATCGTTGATCTCTCAACACCGATTTTGTAGACTTTAAAAGTTGAAGAAAATCAAGTTAAATCCATGCCAGCAGCTAGACACTTCCCTTGGCGACTAAGGCTCTTTCGATCTAACTTTTCTCTCCTGCATCAATTTTTAATTACTTTAACTCTTATGTGACAATATTTGCGATTATCTGCAGTGATTCAACACAAAGATGCTCAGTCCCGTTACTGTGACATCAAAAACCATAAAGGTTATCCTACTCAGCTCCCGAGGGAAAATGAACTTCACATGACGATAGCAATCTTTTAGATTTATTTCCCCCGGCTACGTAACACCTTTGGCTATATCTTAATCTTGGATTCACGATTGTCATTTGATATGTATACCCATCCAAACAGATACATATACACATCTATAAACTCTTGGTGAAACATGAGCTATTGTGTAACTTGGAACCTGAATTGCCTCAGTAATCACTAACGAAATTGATTTGAGTAACAAGATTAATTCACTCAATCCAATCGCCTCCTCTCTACCACCCTTTTGCCTCATGTATGTTACAGAAAATCAAAAAAAAAAAAAAAAAAAGGGAGAAGAAAATTCGAAATAAAATAATTAAATTCCAATTCCCAACAGTTACACATCACCGGTACCGGTACCAGTACCCAATACCCAATGTGGGGGCAACAGAATGAACAAGAAATGAAAGGCAGTTGTGCTATTTCTATTGCTCAAGGCAAAATCTCCGACACAACAAAGCACAATCATGCTCGACCTCAAGAGCCAAGCAAAATCCATTTGTAAAATTAACAAAGGTATTGGGAGTCTACCACCCGAACCACCCGAACCACCACCCCTTGTCTCATGCCCCTTTAGACACGTATCCCTTGAAAAAAAAATATTGAAAGAAAAAAAAAATAAATAAATAAACGTAAAAATTGGAAACAACACAACATACACCGACACTACAACAAAACACCGACACAACAAAAAAAATAACATGATCAATAAAAAGGAGCCAACGCATACTCTTTTCTAATTTTCTTCCCTCGACTAGGAGTCATAGGTACCTACCGATAGCACCCTCATCCCACCCAATTTCTTTGCCATGTTTACCCTAATGGAAAACTTTATAATTTATTATATTTTCCTGTCTAATCTGTCGATGTGTGCTTCAGTCTGTATGTGTGTGCACTGTATGCATACAGGTGTTTGTGTGTGGGTGTACATTGAGCACATGTACCATGTCGATGCCAAAGGCCCATTAATCATAAAATTAACTTTCTATATCCTTCTTTAAAATCCCTCCAAACATTCACCACCCTTAACTTAAGCAACCCATGGCCCACTATCTACCACCATGCCACCATGCCACCCACTGAATGAGAACATACAATTTGCGCCTTCAGCTGCAAATGAACACAACACAACAAGCATTTGAAAGGAGCAAACGAACAGCATGAACAAAAAAAAAAAACACCAAAAATAAAAGTAACAAAAAATAGAAAAAAAAACAAAAAAAAACTGAATCGGCAACATTTACAAAGTCCACACACCCTACACACTACACAGCACAGATGCTGCTTCGCAGTGCGCTTCACTGGTTTCGGTTTCGGTTTCGGTTCTGCTAAAGATGAGACTTTATCGGTAGCATTCGGGGGCTTAAGGGTGGCCTTCAATGTTAAAGTGAAGCATTCAGCCCTCTACTCCAGTGAAAGGACCTTCTGTAGTTGAAATTAAAAATTAGACGAAAAAATAGAACCAAGAAAATGAAAGCACTTAGAAAGCGTACGAATATTGAGTGTAGAGCTTAGAGCGTACCCATTGCAATTGTACTCTGAGGATGGAGATATTTTCATGGAAATTATTGCCAACGATTGTTGCAGGTTTCCAAGGGGCGTTAGTGGGCTTCGTACGCCACACTGGCATGTGTGTGCAATTAGATGAAGTCGCATTAGCATTACCGGAGAAAGGATCATTTGTTTCAACTCAAATGGTCCGTAGTATTTTTCAATTTGAAACTTCAATTGCAAGTCCGGTTTCAGGCTTTAGGTCCTCATTCGTTTCGGACTCTTCTCTTTTGTAATAATTAACAAAAAAAAAACAAAAAAAAACCAAAAACAAAAGAAGAAATATTCCTGGAAAATTACTTTCCTGGGTAAAGCGATGCCGGTCGGTGGTGGATGATGTGAAGGTGAAAGGAAATGAAATTGTTTGTTGTGTAATCGGTGGTAGGTGGAGAATGGAGAAGCCCCCAATAACAATAGACTAAAGTGTTTTATTTGCCGACGTCGGTAGGTGAAAATCGCTTAGCTGAAGGATAATTGTTTTAAGGATTGCAAGTCATCATCAGAAAATGCGAGGGGAGGGAATTTTTACTCCTTTATTTAAGTTTAACTTTTAAAAATAAATGAAGAAGAGCAAGACTAGCAAGCAGGAGACCCAAAATATAGACGTTAGCCACTGTGCTCTAAAATTTGCAACTGATATTCAAGCGTTTGAACTTGTTACTTTGCTTGTTTACTTACTTCCCGTGTAGGGAAGCATAGATATTTATTTGTTTATATACCTTGGAGTATATAATCTGCACCTACTTTTAAAATGCTTGCTCACAGCGCAGGCGAAAGAAAATTAGTGCGAAACGAAGAATGGTACCAATGTGCGTTGGTTTTGAATGTTCGCAGATTATAATGACTTGGGAATAGTGAACTCGGCAGAGCATTCTGTAAGGGAGTTGTATGGCTTAAAAAAGAGTCACAATATTTCAAAGTACGTCTGAAAGTGGGCTTGAGGGTGTACTAATGAGCATTCATAGCGAGACGGGTGTTACGGTAGGAGATTTGGAAGGATGGAACGCTCACGCACAAGATGAGGCAGGAGACACTACGTCGGTGATCGAGGGTGTCATTCGACTGTCCAATATTAGCAAGTCCTATTAGTTTTATCGCAAGGTTTTGAATCCCATCTAGTAGGCACAAAGAAGTCTTGGGAGCACCTCACCAGATGTGAGCATTGTACTCCAGTTTTGGGCGGTAGGAAGCCTTATATATTGAAGCCAGATCAGAGGGAGTGAAATATTTCTTACATCGCTTTAGGAAACCTACTTAGACATTTCGCAGCATTTTTGGCGACTTTGAATATGTGGGAATTCGAGCGTAAATTGTCATTAACACACATACAGAGGATGGAAAGTTTTTCGGTTTCAACAATTCAAGTGCCATTTATGGATAATGGCTGGGTACTTGAACTTCGCTTTAGCGACAGCAGACAAAGCATTAAATAGTTATGCCATTAATATAAGAATTTAATGAGCTTAACATACGCTGCTGTTCCCGTCCTTCAGCCGGAGAGCAGGACCATGAGTTCGGGAACGAATATGAAAAGCAGAGAGTACGGTCGTCACAAAGGAGTATACAGGATTAGAAGCAGCAAACAAGAGATCACTGATGAAGATTAAAAAGAGTGTCGAATACAGAACAGAACCCTGGGGCACACCAGCATTTATTTTGTGAATATCAGACTTAAAACCTTTCAAGAGCCTGATGACAAACTTTATCAAATGCCTTAGAAATATCAAGGGCAATTGTGCAACTATCTTGCATTCGCCAGATTGATGTAAACTTTTGTTCCACTTTTCGGTAAGACATGCCATCAAATCACCAGTGGACCTGTTGCTTCGAAAGAATTTTTCGTGTTTCGAGATATGTCATGAGTTGACGGTTTATCAGCGTTTCCATGACCTTGGAAAGAAGGGTCCTAAAGTGTAGGATTGATGAAAAGGCTTACGCTTAGGCTTCAGAAGAAGGGGAGATATACCATCTGGGCCAGCGGATTCGTGAATGTTAAGATCTTTAAGTACTTTTGCTACTACACGAGTGCGAAAGTGGATTTTCCCATTGAAGATTCGACGCATGTAAGTGTAGGCAGAGACAAGGCACAATCTGGAAGCGTTTAGTTGGCTGCAAAGTGTGCAGCAAGCTGATTGGCTTTGTCCAAAGAGCTGACACCTGGAATGTCATTATAAATAAGGTTTGGAATGGAGGATGAGGCAGAATATCTAATATTTTTGACAAACGACCAACAATTTTTACTACCTTTGGGACACTGTATGTATAGGTAGTATTTTTGCCTCGGTTTTGGTCGTATTGAAATTTCAAAGAGGGTTAGCACGAAAAACTTGGTGAATTTCGCAATAGTGACTATGCTGTTGGCGATGACGGGATAGTTAGCTCATTGGACTATCACGCAGAGAGTCTGGGTTCGACTCCTGGCTGGGTCACCAACAATTTTTCAAATCGCCATCACCCTTTCGGCGGGCAATGGCAAACTCCCTACGAAAAAGCTTCTAAGGAGAGCCGTTCGGACTTGGCGATAAACCGTAGGGCCCGCTCAGGTGTGACAAAAATGACAACATGAGCAACACAAATGAGTGTCAAGAAGCTAGGCCATGGCCCATACCGGGCTGCCAGTGCCACAGTGTTTTTTTTTTGACACCTCGATAGAAATGCATTTTCTTCTTTCCTGAATGCTACCGATTTTCATAAAAATCGTTATTAAAAACTATGGCCATGCCGTTGTTGGTCCAAAATGTTCCTTGGTTATTTAATGCCGACTTATAGAAAAAAACCTCCTATGTTGACTCCTGCACAGCTCTTGGTATATTGCGGTGGATCCATGCTTCATCTATAATTATAAATTTGCACAAAAATTCGTTGGTTGAACAACAACAAGCACTCCTTCCAAAGAGACGGATTTTTTTTTTCAAAAATATACGATGATGCCCACTCAAGATTGCTTAAAATTCTACGATCTATTGAATGATGAAAAGGGAGCTGTGCTGCTTTCTAAGTTAAAGTGCGAACAATTTATGAATGAATGCTAGCCATCGTTGCCCATCTTGTCACGCTTATTCGTCCATTTTTTAAAGCTCTATCCATTCCGAAAGGAGAAGAACCGTGCCCGGCACGTGATTGAATAGCAATAAACTTTAGTCAGCAGCCATTTGAGGGAACTTTCATCCAACTTGTCTTATGGTAAGAGTTTGTCTCTACTTCTTCATATCGAATGATCAGTAAGTCAGGTAATCTATAACACAATGTCCGAACTGGTGAACCAAGCAGTTTTGTCTTGATATTCCCTTGAATGCGATGACAATCTTGAAGAGCGTTGTATGCATATTAGCTACCTAAAGCCGATCAAGCGCTCATCAGCGAATTCTCTCAAAAATATGGTTCAACCTCGAGAAATTCGGCTCAAAGTTAATAATTACATATGATTTCACCGATTGGATTTCTGCAGCGAGTTTACCTAGCAGTTGTAACTTAGGCCTTTAAAGTGTGCTTCCCTGAAATGGTATTTTAGGAAATTATGTTTCCAAAAGAAATTTGTCGAGGCTCTATTAAAAACTGATTTCCCTCTTTGACAAACCTTGACATACCCTTACAATGGTTTTTGTAATTTAATTTTCTACAGAAGGGATGTCTTTAGTCTGACGAATCTCATCCAAACCCACATCACAAGAGCTTCCCCAAGCTCGTCTTTTTCAATTAAGGTAGAAATAAGGTGCAAAATCACTTCTAAAGAGCCACCGAAGCTAGCGCCCCCTTCTTACCACTAACAGTATTGAATAATACGACATTAACTCTGCATACCTTTGCTAACCAACATTACTACTTTCATCGCCGTCTTTGGCTGAAAGGTATCAAAAATCGACTTGGGACACCCCAGGCTCACATCTATTCACTTTGTTAAACCACTTTATTTGAATTTTTATGAGTTGCGACAGAAAGAGGCGACAAAATGCTAGTCATCGTCGTCGTTCTCAAACCCTAATGACGTCGGCACACCATCATTATCACCACTGCCATCATAATCTATGTCTTGAGTCTGCGTCGCCACAAAATCATTAAATTCCTCTACGATCCCGAAATGAAATAATTTTCGGTGTCACTCTTAACAAACAGAAAGAATTCAACCTCTCAACCCCATAACCCCAACCCCCAATAGTCTCGCTGTGTGTGTTTTGTATTGACAAAGGAAAACAACAAGAAAATCCTTGAGAGTTCCAACTTCTCGTAAATTCCAATTCCGAGATTTTCTCAAAGATTGTCAATGGCAGGCACATTCACTAACACAATCATCCAAAAGCCATATTCTTCAGCAATCATTTGTGAAAATATCCAAGAGACTGACTATTCTCACAGCCCGTACAGATTGACTAGTCCGTCGCCGCCGCCGCCGCCGCCGCCGTACTACATGTAGAAGGGGTAGCAACAATTGCTTTAAGTATAAGTGCAGACCTAAATACAACTCATCCATATTCTTGGATTGTCAATAGAGTGAGGTCAATGGGTATGGGTTGGGGTAGTTTAGATACTTTGATCTGGTAAGAGGAACAAACGTAAGGGTGCTATGAAGTGTCCCTTTGGTTTATCGTCCATTCACCCGTACACAAAGTCATCAAACTTAGTTACGCTCGGTATACTATACTATACGTTGGATAGAGAAGGATGAATGGATGAAGTTCAGAGTTGGGTGTGTAATATTTTTGTTTTTTTCTACTTTTGGGTGACAAAAGCAACACTTCCAACAGTTGACACAACAACAATTGAAACACTTGTCAAGCTAGTGCGACTATGAGTTATGTATGGTTACAACTTTAGGTGCTTCAGTGATGGTGTTGATGAAAAGGACTGAAGGACAACTAAGCTTTTGTGTTTGAATGGAAAATTGTAAGAAGGACATACAAACACGAGGCTATAGCATACACACACCATATGTATGTGCAAAGTACGAATAGAGGTGAGGAAAAGTCTAGATACTGGCACTCCCAACTCAACTGAAGGGAATAGTGTTGACGCAAATCTAATTAGGATCTGTGTAACATATGTAAATTATATCCTGTCAAGATGAGATACATATGAAAGTACGGATATACAAGTATGTATGTATCTGCCGACCGTAAAACAAGTAGAGAGTAAGTGACAGTGCCAACAGTGCTGAGCTGAAGGAAGAATATCACATATTCCTCTGGTCGTATCCGTTTCGGTATTACCAACAAACAGGACAGTAATAAAGTTTTCCACCAGAATGAGGACAGACATTTTTCATTGCTTTGGCAATTAAATTTTATTAGCACCCCAGAGCGTATGAAAACCAGCAAAGTACAGAGTAGTGGAGTGTGTAATGTTAGAGAGGTAGGACGAGAGTATGTTGTGAATTTAAATTCGTCATTTACGAGTGAAGCAGTTAAATCTTACTTGTACTCGTAGTTAAGTGCTGTCAATCGATGAAGCGCAGATGATTTCTGTATTCGACAGGAGGGGGACGGCAATTTCTAAAAATATGATGAAAAGTAGGACATTCAATTGGGAGTTATTTCATTCAAACAAAGAAGATGTTGTTATGAATACGGAATGGAGAACTTGGCTATTTTTCCCAGAAACACTACCTTAAGTGTTCATTTTCAGAATTGGTTATGGTTTAAGAATTACCAATTTACCAATTACCAAAGATACCAGTGTCTCTTGAGGTTGATGATCCATTTTGTTTCTTTCCTTCCTGATATACTCTTTGAGTGGGAGATGATATCGAAGATAAAACATCGAGGGAAGAACGTTGTCTATATGAATACAATATGCGGCGGATAAGCCTCTTCTGGTTTAATTGCTGACCAAAGATTTCGGTCTAAAAGATACATGGTTGTATACCCAGGTTTTACAAAGTTATTAATTTAAAGTTGCCAACAAACTCTTTCGAGAAGAGCGTCAACATGGAGGATGCTAAGTAATTCTTCAGCAGGAAGAAGAACCCTTCTTATTTCATGCACTTGATCCCTACTATGATGAGTACTTCTCATTTCCGGCACCGCTTTAGAAATCTAGTTCTGTCGACCCTTTTGACCGGCTATAGATGTAGACAATTTGTATTGTCGCCGTTTGGAAGGTCCCAGACTTATGATATAAATACTAATGACTATTTTTTTTTTGTATTTCTTAAGCGGTCCACCATTTTATTACATTATCACATAGGTACTCTAAGCGTTTGGGGAACACCCTAAAGTGTTCGAGAATTTTCTAGCTGATAGGCTAACGACGAAATTACTCTTTCGTCCATTGAAAGTCAACATAGGAATTATTTTCAATTACTGTGCACCTGAATTGAAACTTTTATTAGGAAAAGTCTGTGTGGCCGGTAAGTTTACCTCATACCCGCTTCGTCTTTTCGAAGATCCGTTTCGGTTTTCTGTGTCTGAAAAAAGTCTCTCCTTCTGAAATCCACCAACATCCTCTAATCGTTGTTCGTTATTACCCACGATTTGGCACTAACCAATAGCACGGAGACCTCCACATTTCAGTAATCTCTTACCCAAGCTGTTGGCAAGATACATTTTCCGATGGATCTCAATGCTGATGTAATTATTGATATTAAAACTGTATTCACCTACTTACTAGTACAAAAAGTATCGTTATAGTCCTTGATGGACCTGGACCTGAGCCAACAAGCGTCTTTTTCAATCTTTCATATGTTCAGTTAGCTAAGGTCCCTTCCACTTGCGTGCACCACCTGTGTCGCGGTCTTCCTCAACTGCTCTATATGACTGTCGTTCGACGAAAGTGGATTTCATAGAACAGTCCATGCAGTTCCTCATTGTATCTCCTCTTCCACTCAGTGTCGATGCAGACGGGACCCAAAATCGCTCGAAGAATTTTCCCCTCGAATCAGCCAAAAGCACCCTCATCCATTTTTAATAATGTCCATGTCTATGTGCCATAGAGCAGAACTGCGATCAGTAAAGTATTTTGTTGTTCGAGAGTGGGCTTTGATAGTCAATGGCCTTCTTAGCCTAGAAAAGCAGAAATTAGCAAGAGTTATTCTCGTTTGATCTCAGACCTCTTTGCTTGACAGCATAAACTTGATCTTGCACTCGTTGACCGCTAAACTCATCTTAGCTGCTACCCTCTCAATACTCGCGAAGGCGCCACTGACATCAAGCTGCTTTCTTCCGATTATGTCAACACCATCGGCGTATGCGAGCGACTGGACGGACTTTTGAAAGATTTTGTTTCTTCTGTTTGCGCTTGAGCTTGGTACTTTTCTTTCAAGAATGATGTTGAAGAAATCGCATGACAGCGCATCGCATTATCTAAATACTCTTTTGGCATCTCGGTGAGATCTTTGCCGACTTTGATGGAGCAGCATGCATTCTCCATCGTCATCCTCACAAACGGACGAGTTTGGCAGGGATGCCTAAACTAGACATTGTTCTGTATAGCTCGTCCCTATAGATGCTGTCATACGCGGCCTTAAAATCGATGAATAGGTGGTGTCTGTCTTTTCCAAGATCTGCCATAATGTGAATATTTGGTCGATGGTGGACATTCTTGGCCTGAAACCAGACTGATATTGACCTATCAGGTTGTTGACGAATGGCTTCAGGTGTTCACGCAATACGGCAGATAAGATCTTGTATTAAGACCGCATACAAGATCTTATCTTAGAAGACTGACTGACTAAGAAGACCTCTGTAGTTGGCGACGTTCAGAGTGACTCCTTTCTTACCATTCTCACCTGCCCCTTTGAAGAGAAGGCAGTCAGGCCGATCCAGAAGCTTTATTGAACTTCAGCATAGATATGGCTATCTTCACTTCATCCAGGTCGGGTCGACGGAGTTGTTGGTCTTTATCGTCCAGGTTGAAAGGTTCATTCTACCTGACAGCGTTATTTGTTTCGTCATCGCTGTTATACCGTCTACAGAAATTCTCTTTCTTAATTCTCAGCATCGACTGCGACTCTATTATAATGTTCCCTTGTTCTTTTCTACAGGCTTCGGTTAGGGATTTGTGTCCGCGGCACGGTTTCTCTACGTTGTGGTAAAACTTCCAAATCTCATTCCTGGAGTAGCATCTCTCAATTTCCTTTACCACGCGCTTCTCGTGCTCTTTCTTCTTACTCTGGAGAAGCTGGTGTTCATCTCTCCTCTTCCGCTCATAGAGCTCATGAGCAGCTCTGGTCCTTCTTAGCAGCACAGCTTTATATGCATCTTGCTAAGCTGCATGTGCTTGCCAGCATTCATCATCGAACCAGGGGTTTCGTTGTGGTGGACGAGTGAAACCCAGCACATCAGAAGCGGCTTTTTGGAAGTGCTGACACCGGTCTTCGATGCTTGATGTAGGCGGAAAGTCACTTGCGGAAGGGATTAAGAGAGACTCGATCTCTTGCGATTGTAGCCATCTGACGTGGAAATTCCCCACAATATTAGCTTATCGTGGCGTTGTTTGAGATATCCGCAACCGTACCTTGGCTACAACAAGGTAATGGTCCGATTCTATGATACTGGAGGAGTATCTTGCGTCGATCGCAATGTGGACAATTTGGTTGAAGGGTTGATTGATCAGGAGTTCTCCAAGTCCCCTAGTGAACACGAGATGGGTAGCCGCGTGCTAGCTACGACAATGTTTCGCCCCGCCGCAAAGTGGATTAGCCTGATGTCGTGCAGGCTATATCTTCCGACAGTACTACCAAGATGCCCTTTCTTCCTAGTTGTGCATTAAATCGCCGAGGACAATTTTAATGTCATAGCTAGGGCATTGCTCGTAGGTCATGTTAAGGAGCTCATAGAAGGCATCCTTGGTGTCGTCATCTATCTCCTTTGTGGGGGCATGCGCATTTGCCTTGATGCGGATTGCTACGAGGTGCTCGCTCACATGCCGAAAACATAAGATTTTTACCTAAGTGAGCGGCGATTTGTTATAAAAATTCGGCCTCTGAAAATATTTTTTTTGACGTTGTTAGATGAAAAACCGTCATAGACTTTACTAACTAAACAACAACTTTTCAAGTAGTCTTAGATTCAAATATATCCGTAAAGCCAAGGACGTAAATTTCGAGCAAAGTTCGTCATTTCGTCATCGACGGTAGTTAATCCTATATCTCAGTGAATATCACTGTTTCAATATACCATGGGGGACTTACTATGAGCCCTGGTATCTTGTTTTGATATTTCAATTGCTTCGTTAAGTACAACCCCAAATTTATATACCATACGTCCAAACAGGTTATAGCAGTGCTTGTATAAATTAAGTTTGTTGTATATATAGCCCGTCACGTTTATTTTTAATATGTGCCTTTCATTTGTAACACATCTAGTGTCATTCCTAGATGATTTGCCTCATTTCCATAGGGTATTTGTCGATACCAGTTAGTGAAAATGGTCAGGTTGTAAATTTTCTTGTAAGTAAAGTTAACACGAGTTGATTTGTTTTCGTTGAGAGCCATTCGCCAAACCTTTGTCCACTGTTGAATTTTATCCAAATTTCGCTGAAGCCTTGCAATTGCTAACTCGAATGGTTTATTAGTTGTTGATATAGCCGTGTCGTCCGCGAACGTGAGTACAACAGCACCTTCTTCGAGTCTTAACTAAGAACATGACCGGACCAAGAACACTTCCTTGTGGTACAGCGATTTCCCTAAATTTGGAATGTTTTGATCCGTGTTAAACATGAAAGAGTCTTTCGCAAGATAGGGCTCTAAAATCTAATGTTATTAATCGAAGAATCCGTCTTAACTTAAACTTTAGGCCCTCATGGCATACTTTATCAAGGGCTTCGGAAACATCCAGATAAGCGCTTGAATATACAGTGGTGTTGAGAGAATTGTAAATGGACCTTTTTGTTTGTTTTGTTTTTGATTATTTTATTATTTTAACGACATTTAAAAAAAATACTCTTTATTTTAAAATCTCGTTACGAAGAACTTATTTATTTATTTGAATTGTAATCCTAACGGTAAAAGGCTGGTCAGAGAATTAGAAGGAAAATGTAAGGAGTAGGGCTCCATCGATTCTTTAAGTATTCTTTTGTACATAAACCGATTCATAATGCCTTGTATACGAACTAAAGGACCCACACCATACCAAGGAAATGCACCCCAAATTTTTGCATTGCCTCCCCTATACTTAACCGTTTAAATTGTGTATCTGTGATTAAGTGCCTGGTTGAGGAGGCGTCTTACAAACACTTTTCCATCTATTCTTCTTCTTATCCTTTTATTAACCCTTTCCTCGTTATACGAACTTATGCGTAACGAGTTTCCCATTTTTACTGCATCGCTGCTGCTCCGCTTATGGGGTTGGCTAATGTCGCAGACCGCAGAACGCGTCTACATAATGCTCGGTCCTGGATCGCTTCAGTGGTAAGCCCCAGGCGTTGTTGCGCATTTGCCATCTGAGAAATCCAGGAATTCTTTTTCCGACCTCGTTTTCTTACAGTTGGAGTGACCGTAGTTGATAGTGCCTTTTTAACCGGATTTTCCGCAGATCTTCTTTGAATGTGGCAATACCAGCTTATTCTATTCGCCTCAAGCTGTTCGGTTACCGAATTCTTTATATTAAGACTTCCTCTTAAACGCGTAGATCTAATGCAATCGCGTTTAGTGACTCCACTAGACATCCTCAACATTTTCATTTCCGCTGCCGTCATTTTGTTTTCAAACGCTTCGTACATTGTCCAGCACTGTGAACCGTATATAAGATTTAATTTAAGTGGAAATTTTCGGTCGCAAAAGATTCCCGAATTTTCCCGCCATTTCATCCATCCCACACTTACTCTGTGGCTTACGTCGTCGTCACATTTCGCTTCCATGTTAACGATTGATCCTAAGTACTTAAAGATAGTGCTTTTCGGAAGAACTATTCCGTCTAACATTATATCCGGAACAGGTCGCAACAGATGCGCAAATGGGCACGTCAAATGCTCCGTCTTTGAACGACTTATTTTAAGCCCTTTTCTCTCTAGCGCATTTTTCCATGAATCTAAGGCGTTCTGTAAATCTTCGACGTAATCGCTAAGTATAACTACGTCGTCAGCGAAGAGAATTGGCGTTACATTTGCTTCGCGCATGCAGTCTTTTAAAAGATACTCGAATACTACGTTAAAGAGGAAAGGGCTAAGTACGCTTCATTGATGCACTCCGACATTAACTGGAAATTCTCTCGTTAGTCCGGCAGAGCTTTTAACCGCAGTTTTCACGTTTCCGTACATATCTTGTATTATTCTAACATACGTTTCCGGTACGTTTTGAGACCTCAGCGCGGCCCATATGAGATCCCTAGGCACTCGATCGAATGCTTTCTCGAGGTCGATAAATACCATGTGTAAATCCTTAGACGAATCTCGGTGCTTTTCCATTATTATTCGTAGGCTTTCGATAGCGCCCACAATCCATCTTCCTTCAACAAATCTACACTGGCTATTGTCGAGCTTTATTATTTGCCGAAGACGTTCGTTTAAGACCTTTTCGACGATTTTCATTGTGTGTGACATAAGCTTGATTGAACAGTAGTTGCATTCTCGAGTGTCGCCTTTTCCTTTGTATAATGGAACCAAGAAGCTACTTTTCCATTGATTCGGCATAGGTTTATTTAAAAGTTTCAATAGCCAAACGCTGCCGATCCCCTCCATCTTCGACCAAAACTCTGATGGAATGCTGTCTGGTCCCGCCGCTTTCCCCCGCTTCATTTTTCCAATTGCTATACTTATTTCTTCGATTGAAAAGTCCGAAACTTCCTCCTCGAATAGACCAGCTGTCGGCACGATGTCACGTGAAAACTGTTTGTTAAGGAACTCCTTACAGTATTCAAGCCACCGGTCACACATTTCCTTTTCATTTCTGATGTATTTCGGCGAGGTTATTTCCATCGAATTTTTTCGCCTCTGTGCAGCGAGCACTTTATTATTGTACGATGTTTGAACTTCTTGGATAGATTGTCTTTTATCTGCCGATCGTGAGGATATTTGTTCCAACTCCTGGTACAGGTTTTCCGCTTCTGCAGTTCGAGTTTGAGCCAGGACTTTCTTTGCGATCTTTTTAAGACGCTCGTATTCAAGAGCCAGTCGAGCTTTTTCGATATCGTCACTCCGATCGCATTTTGTCCACGCTTGGAATGCACTCTTCTTGTCGGCCACAGCTCGTTTGGTTTCGTCATTCCACCACCATGTTTCTTTGCCGACGTGATGGTATTTCGATATAGTCCCCAGATGGGACTTTGCGAGTGTTATGCATTCCTCGTGCATGCTGTTCCACATTTCTTGCGGGCTAAGTGAGTCTGCTATACCGTTTATATTGTGAAGTACGTCTTTAGCCAGTGCGATAAATCTTGCACATCGTTCCTTCGATAGATTATACCACCGGATTTTTGGCTTTCCAAACGATGCCCGTGTTTTCGGTGGTTCCGCTGTGAAAAATTCTGTAATGAGCAGACGGTGTTGGCTTACTAGCGATTCTCCAAGTATTACTTTACAGTCCTTAACACGGTTTCTCATCGACATTTTGCAGAGGTGATAATCTATTTGCGTTTCGTGGCCTCCGCTGCTATAAGTGATAAGATGTCGTTGATGTTTAATAAACATTGTATTTAAGATGGTTAAACCGTAAGCCCTAAACGTTACAAGGATGTCTTCGCCAGCTGAATTTCTGGTTCCAAAGCCTTTACCGCCGTGGCAGTCCTCATAATCAACATTTGTTTCTCCTACGTGGCCATTTAAATCTCCGCCTACGAGGAGCATCTCACCGATAGGTATATTTCTAAGCAAATTACCGAACTCTGACCAAAATGTATCTTTTTCCGATTGGTCGCATCGATTTTGTGGGGCGTACGCGCTAACAATGTTCCACGTTTCATTGTGTATGACGAGTTTAACACTCATCAAGCGGTCGCTTATTTTCAAGATACCAACGATGTTGTTTAGAAGATCCGCTGCAACAACGATTCCAACACCGTTTCGTCCATTGACCGTTCCATGGTAGAACATCTTAAATGCCTTAGTTTTTAAATCTAGAAAACGCGCTTTATTTCCTGTATTACACCACTTCGTTTCCTGTACGCACAGGATTTGTAGAGTTCTGCGACGCATAATCGGTTCCAGTTCTAAACTTTTTGAGGTCATCGATCCGACGTTCCAACTTGCAAACCGAAGTTTATGAAAATATTTTGGGAACTTCATTTTGCCCACCCCCGGAATCCGTCGGGCCCTGACACAAGCACATCTGCTTGCTCTGGGATCACCCGAGTGCGTTGCAATCGTGGTGGCCAGCGGGGTAGTGCTATTAATTGCGATCATTTCCATGAAGTGTATCTAAAGTTTGAGTGGTTTGACACTTGTATGCTCATTTCGAATTGATTGACTGTTCCGTTCCTGTCTCCAGACGTGGGAACCCACTGATTGCATACAAACTTGTGGGAAAGTTTTAAGGTGTTAAAGTGTCACAGGCTCATTTTTGGTGTCATAGTTGCCTGTATATGATTAGTGTCGCATTTAGTCGCCTCTTACGACAAGCTGGGACGCACTGCGGCACTATTCTTTATCCGATGCCGCACGGATTCGCATGACAGCGCATCGCCTTGTCTAAATCCTTTCTGGACATCGAAGGTCTCGGTGAGATCTTTACCGACCTTGATGGAGCAGCGTGCATTCTCCATCGTCATCCTCCACAGACGGACGAGTTTGGCAGGGATGCCAAAACTAGACATTGCTCTATATAGCTCGTCTCTATAGATGTTGTCATACGCAGCCTTAAAATCGATGAATAGGTGGTGGGTATCGATCTGAAGCTCATGGGTCTTCTCCAAGATCTGCCGTAGTGTGAATATCTGGTCGATGGTGGACTTTCCTGGCCTGAAGCCACACTGATATGGACCTATCAGGTTGTTGACGAACGGCTTCAGGCGTTCACACAATACGGCGGATAAGATCTTATATGCGATGTTAAGGAGTTCAGAGGGTCTCCTTTCTTGAGAATTGGACAAACAATGCTGAGGTTCCACTCATCGGGCATACTTTCGTCCGACCATATTTTACAGATGAGTTGGTGTATGCTCCTTACCAAGTCATCGCCTGCCGCTTTGAAGAGCTCGGCAGTCAGGCCATCCGCTCCAGCAGCTTTGTTGGACTTAAGCTTCGATATGGCTATCTTCACTTCATCCAGGTCGGGTGGACGGAATTGTTGGTCATCATCGTCCAGATTGAAAGGTTGATTCTGCCTGACAGCGGTATTTGGTCCGTCATCGGCGTTATACAGTCTACAGAAATGGTCTTTCCAAACCCTCTGCATCGACTGCGATTCTACTACGATGTTCCCTTGTTCATCTCTACAGGCTTCGGTTCGGGGTTTGTTTCCGTGGCGTGTTATTTTTACCTTTTGGTAAAACTTCCGAACCTCATTCCTGGAGTAGCATCTCTCAATTTCCTCGATCGCGCGCTTCTCATGCTCTTTCTTCTTCCTCCTGAGAAGCCGGTGCTCGTCTCTCCTCTTCCGCTCATAGAGCTCATGAGCAGCTCTGGTCTTTCTAAGCAGCGCCGCGTTATATGCATCTTGCTTAGCTGCATGTGCTTGCCGGCATTCATCATCGAACCAGGGGTTTCGTTGTGGTGGACGAGTGAAACCCAGCACATCAGAAGCGGCATCTCTGATGGCGTTTTGGCAGTGTTTCCAATGGTCTTCGATGCTTGATGCTGGCGGCATTGGACCTCTTAAGAGATTAAGAGACACTCGATCGGAAAAGGACTTGTCGATCTCTTGCGATTGTAGCCGTCTGATGTCGAATTTTCTCACAGCATTAGTTTGTCTTGGCGTAGTTTGGGATACCCGCAACCGTACCTTGGCTACAACAAGATAATGGTCCGAGTCGATGTTGGCTCCTCGGAATGTACGGACATCCATATTGCTGGAGGAGTGTCTTGCGTCGATCGCAATGTGATCAATCTGGTTGACTGTTGATTGATCAGGAGTTCTCCAAGTCCCCTTGTGTATGTCGAGATGTGGGAACCGCGTGCTAGCCACGACAATGTTTCGCCCCGCTGCAAAGTCGATTAGCCTGAATCCGTTATCGGAGGTGGTGTTGTGCAGGCTGAGGACTTCCTGTCTTAGTCTGCTTCCGACAACAAATCCGCATCCAAATAAGCGCTGCTTTTGCCGTCGATAGCAATTGCCGTGGTAGATGTCGCAGTTTTTCATCTTCTTTTTGTCCGGCCCATCCCATCGCATTTCTTGGATGGCGGTTATGTCTGCTTTGCAGCAGTCTAGGGCCTCCACTATTTGCTCGGCTGCACGTGGTCTATTACAGTGACCTGCAAAAAAGCATAACTTTTGCCGATTATTTTTTTTCCCTATCGTTTCTAATTCTCTGACCACCACTGTATCTTTTTCTCCTCTAGGGTTTTCTCTATTACATTTGTTGTTCCATAAGCCTGGTCATTAAAGAATATTTTTTTCTGAAGCCGAATTGATGGTCAGGAATCAAACGTCTTTCCACAGTGGCCGGTTGTAGGTTGTAGTCTTTCAAATACCGTAGATACTATTGTCATTAGTGATTTGGTCTGTTAATTTTTTTGTCGTTTTGAGCCTTTCCCGGTTTTGGAGCCATTACAACCTCGGCGACTTTTCATTATCTTGGAACATATAAGGATCCCCCCTGTTAGAAAATCGTATCCAGGTGAGTTTTCTTTTTTTGTCCGACAAAGTTCGATCAACGACACGTTCTTTATTTTGAAGTTGTCAGGTGTCGAAGCGAACCACCAAGGTCTTCTGTTAGCGCTTATCAATCGAAAACTATAAGAAGGAAATCTCCCAAAGACACATAATTTAATCCAAGTAATCAAAGTACCCTACACCGGTCTTAAACTGGAGTTCAATAAGCTGAAAGTTAACATTGTTTCGAAACGCCTGCTGCTTCATTATTTAGATTACGTTTGGGCATGCCTGGTACTATTCTGGATTTGTTAGAGAGAACACCACTTCAAGCCTGTAAGGAACTGACGGTGCTTTTAAATAGGTGTTGCCGAGCGATTATCAAAGAGAACAATACCTTAAACATGGCCAAAGTCGATAGATCAATGTTTGCAATACTACTAGAAGACATTTTCCCCTTTACCCCGAAATGACGCTGTCAAAAGAATAAATATGTAAATCTTCGATTTTTTTTTGTGAAACTCATTAATACTTTCACTTATAAAAGACTCTTTTAACTGGTCTTAACACTTTTAATACAACATTTATTTGCATACTCTTGCATCGATAACTTTAGATACAATGAGCTGTGTTGCAAACAATCCAAACCAAAAGGTTAATACTTTCTCATTAAACTGAAGATTATAGTATAACATGTGACAGGGAGTAGTACTGTCCGATATCCATTTGGCTAAATACGAATGACACTCACTCTCAGAAAGCATCCATAAAAGCCATGTCAGTCGTTTACATTCCCATCAACAAGATTGTATTGTAGTGTGTATCATGAAACCCCCGGGCTCTGTACTCGTATTTAAATCCCCCGAATTCAATCACCACACGAAGCAAAGCCAGCCTTCAATGGGTCGCCATAAGGAATCTGTTTTCTCTCTCATTGTATCTATAGGTACATATCTAAGAGTATGTCTGCCTTGATATAGATACAATCTTGAGTCATCCTTGCAGGCACTAAATGCTTTGAAAATTTAATCATTATCCTCCTCACTCTCTTGGTGTGCTCATTTATTCATTGTTTCAACACGTCAACTCTGAACATACTCGTATCTTCGTTCTCACATAGAATCTCACCAAGAATTCAATTGAATCTGATTGAGAAAATCATCGTCAGTCATAAACAAAAGACAAGATGAGAGAAGGGTGAGTTTTGGAAGGATGACGTCTAGAACAACGATTGGAACACCATGCAACATTGAATCCGTTTCAGTCGTTTATGTTAGATTTTCACTAAATCACTGCTGCTACCGAAGCCAGAAGCTTTCTTCTAAATTATTCTCCATCATTATTTGATTGAAATCAATTTCTGTGCAAGGATACGAAGATGGTCCTTCATTCTACCAAACACGAATTTCAGTTCTCATCAAACGACTCCAAAGACAACTCAGTCAATAAAGCAATAATCTGTTGCCATTTAGTTGATGGCTTTTGGCCAAAAAAGGGTTTGCAATTGGAACATGTATCCGGTGGATGTGTTTGTGTTGGCAAAAAAAAAAAAAAAAACAGAAACTAAAACGGAAGAATGAAAAAGACCAAAACAGAAAAAACAAACCGAAATACAATAACAAATGAGATTGGAAATCGTCTGGGAACACCATTTAATTTGATCCTTATTCTACGAATACGAATGCGAATACGTACATACTCGTAGGTGGGTAAACTTTCTTTGTGTGTGAATTTCCTCATCGAATTGAATGCGAATTATATGGTGATGATAATAATGATAGTAATGGTGGTGGTTCTTAGATACCCTCTCTCAGATTCCTTAAAATGGAAAAGGACCTCATGTCCGACTAAATAATTCATTTGATTCAACCGCGGTTAGAAAGGATTGAGTACTTTAGAGCACATTTGCACAGTGAAGGGACGTTACTGACAGTAAATTTTTCACCAGAGATTTACTACTACTGTTCATCATAGTCATCGTCATCGTCGTTGTCGTTGCCATTGTCTTTTTTATGGGATATCCTTTTCATCTCCATTTCCATTGTGAGTTTAGCATTGTTAAGAGTTGTCGTTTATAGTACTAGAGTAGTACATCAGCAATCGGTTGTGGCATTTTATTTGTGACGTCGAAGTGGTTAATGTTTTGGCCAGCTTGATGTCATTGATTAATAAAGATCACTTAGAAGCGGGATATCACCCGTAGACCAAAATTCAATAACCGCGAACATAAAATCAACCATTGGCTGCAATTAACTATGGTAGACGGTAAAGTTTGCAGTGCCCTATGTTAGGTTAGGTTTAAGTGGCCATTGAAAAACCAACCCACTTTCACGTGGATCACGATTGCTTATCAGCATCCAGCTCGTCCTTCTTGTAGACCCTTAGAAAGATGGAATCGAAGCCAAACCGAATCATGCTTTTGGTCTGCGCTAGATGGTAAAGGGATTCCTTATCGATCACAATTGACGCGCATCTATAAGGGCCCCTTAGTTCCTCTAGTTTCGCGACCTTCCAGTCATGAGTCGGAAGGGTTACTGACCTTCTGGTCAGTTGGGATCTAGACGCGGGTTCTAGGTCTGCTAGAGATATCCTCCTTTGCCACGACCTCGAGCCTTGCACCTGGCCAGACCTCTTTTAGACCAAGGATCTTTGGTCGGTGTAAGCGATCTGCTTGACGTAGCCTTGGTACCAACCAGGGTCGCTTATGATAGAAGGTGGTCCGGTGTTTTCCCGCATGATGGTCAAGAAGTTGCTTGAAAGCTTCAACTTGACCAGGTGCCACCGGTCTGCTGAAATAGATTCATCGGCGTCGCTCCTGTCGATCACCGCGATCATAATTTCATCCTTTAGGACATCGCTAAAAGATCTCAGAGATGTAGCATCGGAAGGCCCTGGGGGAGTTCTCGTTTTGGGACTTTTGGAAACCGGAATGATTTCCTCCAATGATCTCTGGTGCTTGGAGGAATCTTTAAGCGATTAGGAAACAGTGGGGGGTCCGTCTTTAAGGATGTTGTTCGCCCACTCTAGTTTCCTTTTTGTCTCCGCATCTCACTCTATCTCCGGACTAGATCCACAGTTTTTGATGATGCGGTACTCATTTCATTTACTCTTGTTTTGCGTAAAGCGCCTTGCTAGGAGCCCTCTTACGGGGTTAAGCTTCTGCTAGCTCCTTTGATGGGGCGTCTTTGGTAGCAGCAGGACGTCCATGGCTTACCACAGACTTGCTGCTACTAGGGGTGGAGGAAGTTGTAGGACCATTTCTTGCCACAGTCCTGCTGCTCCCTGAAGATTTTGCTTTGGGATCGTTGATTTTACCTCGCAAAAGACTACCATGGCATATCACAGATGTTCCTTTGCTCAGCATTGCAGGAGCCCCGTCGGTAGTCGGTCCAGTGACCGTATTACTGCCCGGTTATAAAGGAGTACCGGCCTCGGTTTTTTCAAATTTATCAAATTGTTCCACAATGTGTTCCCACGAGTAGTGGAGAAAGAAGGTCCTTCTGTACAGAGATCCGCTGTATACATAAGGCTGGCTAATCCAGAGGTCGCCAGGTATCCGGATACTCCGTTAACGACTGAGCTATTTAGATCCTGGGCCCTCAGCCAGATTGATCGTCGCCACGGGTCGTATGACACCTTGATTAAGCCCAGGTGTGATGGGACTGGTTAGGAAGAAGGAAAAAGTGTAAGAAGTGAGCTCTGCAGTGCCCTAAATGAAATATCTTCCTGCATGTGATATATACAGAAAATACTTTCGAGTTCGGATCCGTTTTTTCGAATAATTTATTCATCTTTCTTATAAATTAGATATTAAAAGATTGCAAGTTAGGTCAATCGAAGACAAACAAATTTAATTAGAAAAGAAAACATAACATGTATTCATGCTCAGTTTAGAGAAAAACTTCGTTTGGTAGTGGATAAACCTCGAAGTAGCGGAAGTGGAACGTCGAACGATGTTATCACGACAAGAAAATTGTTTTTCAACTCTCGTACGAGAAGACCTTATAGAAGGTTGCTGTACAATTCTTCAGTGTTTATCATCGGGATATAATATCAATAAAAACAGATTCAAAGAATTTCCCTAAGAAACCGCACATCTGCTAGTCGAGGAGTACCCGTGGTACAATCTTCCTGCTTCAGTTCATAAGGTGCTCATATATGGAACAATTGTTATAGACTACACTTTATTATCAATAGGAGAGCTTTCTGAAGAGGCAACTAAATCAACAAACAAAAGCAATGTGGCTTTTAGAAGTGATCCCACGCGAAGTTACAAATGTGGATATATTACATACGAGTAGAATCCTACTTACGTAGGAGCACACCAATGCTCTGGTCCGAAAAGTCTTCGAATCTGCCCCGAGGAACAGCGCAGTAGTTTAAGACCAAGACTCAGGTGGCGCACGCAAGTGGAAGGGGACCTCAGCCAACTTAGAGTGCGAAACTGGAGGCAGATAGTCAAAGATCGGATCCACCCCTGCAGCGCCACCGAAAGTAAGTAAGTAAGCTTTGAACTGGAATCGGATCTTCCCACATGAGTTGTTCATGAACTGAAAAAAGTATCGGTAACAGTTCCAGAGAATTCAGAAGTTTTCTGTTTCTAAATGCTGGACGCCAAGTCGCAAGTTATGAAAGTTGTACATTTTCGAAGATTTCACGTTTAAGGTATACAACACGCTCACCTATGTGAGCAAAATTCAAATGCAAAATTCTCGTCGCTTCAAGTATCGAATGTCACTGACCTGTAAAATACCCAAACTGCAAGTAGCAGCTAGAACACTTCAGTTGCAGGAATATCAAAGTAAAACGAGTTCTATTCCGCCACAAAGCAAGTCGTCTCATAGGCTCATTGAAGCAAAATTTGTCGCATCCCCTATAAAGCGGGAGTTGGCTGCAGTTTGGATTTCCCTCGGTGTACAACGTGATTAATGAAAATTATTGAATAACTGGGTGTTTAAGACGGCTTGTTTTAGGGCTTCTCTTTGCTTATACAATGTAATCGTTTTGCCGCCGTCGTGCTGCAACCACATCTCGTCTACATTTATGTCGAATAAATCCTTCAGATTGAATCGGATAATGTCATTAATCATGGCCCTAGAACAAATACCCTTGACCTTAACAAGCTCATTAGCTGCATTTTTGAAAAGATATGATGTTTTGACTCCACCAACTCAGATGTGATTTTGCTCCCAATGCCACAATTTTGCGTACTCACACACCCATTGAGCCAGCAATTAACGTCGTTGCTGAACACAAGTTTTTGATAAAACAGCATATCCAATGCCAGGTAATTTTGAGCCCATTCACCGAAATCTCAACGTAATTATTCGGCTTCAGTTCTTCCACTAGCTGGATCTTGTGAGCCTTCAAACCAACATCTTAGCGCAAAATGTTCCATTAATTGAACAGACAAAGACAAAGTTGTGGTAGCGATATCAAGACTAAAGTCGATCAAAGCTGCTGGCCCAGATGGGCTTTTTGCTGAGCTATTGCAAGCAGCTGAAGATGAACTGGTAAGGAACATGCACCAGCTCATTTGCAAGGTATGGTCAGAAGAAAGCATGCCCAGTGAATGGAACCTCAGCATCGTTTGCCCAATCCACAAGGAAGAAGATCCCTTCGCCTGCGCCAACTATATGCAAATCTGTTTGCTGAACATCACCTACAAAATCTTCTCTGCCATTTTGTGTAATCGCTTGAAACCGATCATGAGCAGTCTGATAGGTTCATATCAGTTTGGTTTCAGGCCAGGGAAGTCTACCATCGATCAAATATTCACATTACGGCAGATCTTGGAGAAGATCCTGAAATTCCAGACCGACATCCACCACCTATTTTTCGACTTTAAGGCCGCAAAGGACTGCTGTATAGTGCTGTATTTAGTCGTCAGGTTGTCACCCTGCACCCAATAGCAAATCAACCGAGAGCTTCAATGTCAAAAAAGGTTTAAGACAAGGCGACGCGGTGTGAATTGACTTTTTCAACATCGCTTTAAAGATAATCGTGCCAAATTCACTGCCCAATAGAAGGGGAACAAATCTCTACACATAGACGTTAATGGATGAAGTCAGTGCGACGTCGTTGAGGCATTCGCAGGTATCAGAGCGGAAGCGGCAAGAATTGATCTCACGGTAAATGATGCCAAAACCAAGTATATGCTGTCATCAAAAAAGGACTTGCAGCATCGACAACTTAGTCAGAGTGTTACAATTGGCAGCTATAATTTCGAGATAGTTGAAAACTTCGTCTACTTTGGCTCCAGAGTTTAAGTAGCAACGATACCAGCACGGAAATAAGACGTAAAATAACTTTTGTTTCCGATGTTTTTTTCGGGCTAAGAAGGTAGTTGAGTACCAGAGCCCTCTCCGCAAGACCAAACTGGCTTTATGCAAGACCTTGATCATCTCCGTCTTGGTCTACGGCGCAGAGATATGGACACTATTGAAAAACGATGAAAAAGCCCTTGGCCGTTTCGAGAGGAATATCCTACGTGTTATATGTGGTCCCATTTGTATTGGCGGGGAATGGAGAAGGAGGTCCAACCACAAATTATAGGGGCTGTACAGCGACATAGACTTGGTCAGGCGTCAGCGATTTCAACGCCCAAAATTGCTGGGCCATGTAGAGGGAATGGACACGACAGCCCCGGCCCGAATAATATTCAAATCCGAGGCCCGGGGACTACGTAGCAGAGAACGGCCAAATCTACTTTGGTGCGAACAAGTGGAAGGGGATCTCAACCAACTTGGAGTGCATCAACGATCAATGGATGTCAACTGGAGAGGCTTGTTGGTTGAGGTCCAGCGGGACTGTAGCGCCACTTAAGAAGAAGAAAGCTAACAGTTTGCAATCTGACAATTGGTTTAACAGATGTAAATGTCTGAAGTAAGTACCCTTTACAAATGGGGCGAATCTAATAACAGTGTAAAATTTCATCATTGTTGACTTGAAGATACATTGCAAATGACCGTCGATTAACCCGAAATGTAGCGTTTTTTCGGTCTTATTCTTACAGAAGCTTTTCTCTATCTAGACTTGAAGTATCTGATTTAGGACACATTAGCTAATTTTGCACTTAGCTGGGATAACTACGGACAGGCTACTTAACTTCGACAGAGACGGCGCACCTGAAATTGCAGAGCGAACCCGGTTCAGTAAATCGGTTGGAGGTCGTGACATGAGGCATGTTCCTCGGCAGCACCAACAAGTTTGTTGGCTGGTTGAAGCAGAGACAGTTCCTTATGATTTTCACCCTTAAAACGACGACAGACAGAAATAATTATGATCTACGAGGCTCTTGTTTAGTACGAGTTAGATAATTTCTCTGCTACTTTTCATATTCATGACTTCGGCAACACTTATGGCATTGAAAACGACAAAGGATGGTAAAAATTGCATACCAATTTCTGGCTAGTAATGAAGATGTAGACAAATCCTTGTCTAAAGTTTTATTTGCGCCATTAAAATAAAAACGAACTCAATGAAAATAGAGATTCTGATTTCGCCTCAACTGTCATTTGCAGTGGATGGGAGTAGATTTTTCTATCCGGGGGCGGAAGGAAATCAATGGGGCTACAGGGAAACCAAATGAGACATCCAAAAAACCGAATCATTGTCAGCAACAGCTAAGAAGGGGTGGCATGTATAGATAGGTATACTCGTAGGAAGATGTGGGATAATGTGGGATGTAGGAAGTGGTGTATCCTTTTTTCGTTACTGGCTCACCCTCCCATGGTGAAATGGGTTTGGGAAATATTTCATTCACCACAAACCCTAATCACCTGCGGAGTAAAGTGCTCTCAGGCGATGGTACCCTTTTTTTTCTCTCTCTTTTTACATGAATATTCAAATTCCCTTCACATGTTGCGCCTTGCGCTTCGTTTTCAGAACAAGGAAGCGTTCCTTTTAGTTCTTTCTGAACACTATTTCTGGTCTGATGTGGTCCTATCCTTTAGCTAAGGTTCAATTCGAATGGATAAGATGGATTGCAGTGAATATAGGAATACGGGTATGTGGATGAATAGCTGAATAGATGGAATGGAATAGGACAAAAAAGAATTGGTATTTCCCAACGACGACAGCGACAACGATGACGATGATGATGACAGAGGTTTCTGGATTGTCGAAGAAAACCCGTAGAGTGGTTTTAAAAAGAATTCGAGCAATTATATGCCCGAATTGATTTACTTCCCACCACTTGGCATGCATCCACCATATGGGTTCCGTACATGGTAGGTACAAATCGAATTGGAGTTCTGTGTTGTGTTGAGGTAGAATATTCAAGGATAGGACGATAGGCTCCCTTGGCGCTTTCTCCCGCGGGCATGTACTTGCTGTTAGTTTTGTTGACATAAATGAGAGGATTCCAGCCTGAGAAGGAATAAGAGACGTCGATGATGGTGACGCTGTCAGTGAATTCAATGCGGTGCATTAATTCGTTCCGATTTTGTTCTTTTTTTTTCTGTTTTGAAAGTGAAATTCACTGCCGTTCGACTGGATGTCTGAGTGGTGGTAGAAGATGTAATAGACTGAAAATGACGGATGTGGGGTGCATATTTAAAGCTTAAGCTGTACTTCAATGCAAATAGAAAACGAATTTAAGTTCATAGTCTTGGTTGGAAAATTTTTTCTTAGCTTTGTTGGCCTTTTTGGGCTAAACGGTGTCTTGACTTCTCAATTAAAAATTTTTTTACGATTTCACAATCCCTGACATGAAGAAGATAATGTTTTAGAGTTGACTTCTTGACAGTTCGTATGAATGCTGCTGATCCGCGAGGGACACACTGTGTACTGTTTTGACCATAACAGTCAATCGTATGTCGCCATATCTATCAGTTCATATAGATGTAAATATTATTAAAGGTAAAGATACGAGTATTTTTGCAATATTTAAGAAATTAGTGGAAAGACCTGTTCTCCCATTTTGAGCATAAAATTTGGTGATTTTTGTTTTTTTCCTACGAAATGTGAGACTGTAGTCAAAATTAGTGTTGTCTCAACAGAGAAATTGTTTTTTCAATAAAAAAAGTTGTCATAAGTTGACAACTAATCCATCCATTGTATCTTCCTGACCAGCCTGAAAACTTAGCCAATTATTAAATAGTTTACCGGACATACGAATATGTGTCCTATGTATGTCCGAAGGCACATGTGCAAATCCAACATGTTTTCCAAATAAGTCCTTGACCTTACACATCATCAAAAATATACACCAACCTGACCTCTTACCCTGCAAGGATTCCAAGTAGTTTTTAAAAACCTGGGTACCCTTCAATTTAATTCTCCAATAAGTGAATTCGTAGTAAACTTAACATATCTTTAGCTACCAACGCTATTTAAAATATAATTTTCATCATCCTTAGTTTAGTTGGTCAAATGTTTTGCATTTTCATGTTGGCGGTTCTTTGTCCCCGCGTTGCATTCCTGCTCTATGGGTATCAGTTGATTACGAAGAATACATAATAAACAGTCAATATGCACAGGAATCATAAAGCACGCGTGCATTCACCTCACTTAAATCTCGTTAACGCCACCTTTGTTTTATTGTAATAAAGAATGATTTCTGATCTATGTCGATCTGACGACGGTGGAGTGTTGTTAGAATAGGAAACGAACTGAAAGATGCCAACCTGGCGATATCCAGTATTGTAACCAGAGGAAAGCATCTTAATGTAAGCGGCGCTTTCGCGAGTATTAAGACGGAAGCGGCGTAAATGGGTTCAGCGTTTAACGAGGGCAAGACCAAGTATATGCTCTCAAGCAAGTGGGACCGGCGTCTCGGACACAACGTCTCCTTCGACGGATATAACTTTGAGGAAGTAAAGGACTTTGTCTACCTAGCCTACGCTATCAATTCGGATAGCGACACTAGTGCTGTGATCAAGCGAAGAATAACTCTTGCAATTGAAAAGAAGACAATTGACTAGCAAAGCCCTCTCTCGAACAACAAAAGTTACTCTATATAAGACCTTGAAAATTCCTGGTCCTACTCTATGATGCAGAGGCATTTACATTGTCAAAAATGAATAAAGTGCTCTCAGTTGCTTTGAGCGGAAAATTCTTTGAATGATCTTCGGTCCCGTCGATCCTGGAGACACAACAACGAACTGAATGGATTGTACAGCGACATCGACTTAGCCAGAAGAGTGAAGATCCAACGACTGCGATGGCTGGGCCATGTAGACCTAATGGACACCAATGCTCTGGTACAAAAAGTCTTCAAATCCGCCCCCGAGGGACAGCGCAGCAGAGGAAGACCGAGACTCAGGTGGCCCACCAACTGGAATTTGACCTCAACCAACTAAGCGTGCGAAACTGGAGGCAGCTAGCATATTACCGTAGTAGTTGGAGACATATGTTGATTTAGAGCCAGGTCCATCCCGGACTGAAGCTCCATCTGCAATAAGTAAGTAAGGTGCACTGACGAAATTAACAATACCGCCTTGGATTTCTCTGTCACATAAGCAACTAAAGACCTTTGGTGACACTATGTATACTCGTACCAGGCTCTCTATGGACCACGGGTGTAAACCTACTACAAAAATAATAATTCTGTAGTAGGGACGTTTCGGGTATTACGTGCAGATTATGGTCGACATAATCGTCCATCTAACCGTCTCGTAACCTATTTACCATTAAAACAAATGCTCTACAGAAAACATGGCTGCAGTAAGCGGTGAAGAAGATCCAAATCTATTGATTTCATACCGAGCCCAGCTGACCACTGAATTCGTTCCTTTTAAATTCGGCTCTTGCTAGCTAAAACGGTCCAGTTCATCGTAATTTACTGTGAGTAATATCTGTACCTAGGATGGTAGAAGATAGAACTTTCCTTTTCTTTCAACAATATTGTGTGTAAAATTTACAATATTCTATACTTCGAACATATTACTTAAAGATCTCATACGCGATTGATCCCTACAGAATATTTCTATGGCCCTGCGCTCAAAAAAAATAGATGTTGAACTGCTTTGCCATCTAAGCAATAAACCTTCACTTAAGATTGCAAGGCCGTTTTAAATGCAGCATTTAAATGAGTCGGTCCGGTCACAATGTGATCACAACCTGTATAACATAATTCGGCTCTTAATTTCTGCAACGATGCTGTTATTAGATTTTACTTAAGTTTAACTATGATATACAGGCAGAATCTTAAAGACGCCGCCTTTGAGACTAAACAAAAAAAAAACACTGTGGCGTTGGCAGCCCGGTATGGGTCATGGCCTAGCTTCTTGACACTCATTTGTGTTGCTCATACTTTCATTTTTGTCACATCTGAGCGGGGCCTACGGTTCTATCGCCGAGTCCGAACGGCACTCCTTAGAAGCTTTTTCGTAGGCAAATTTTTACTTTCGGAAGTTTGCCATTGCCCGCCGAAAGGATGATGGCGGTTTGAAAAATTGAAATTGATGTCCAGGAATCGAACCCAGACTGTCTGCGTGATAGTCCAATGAGCTAACTATCGCGCAATCGCCATCGCCTTTGAGACTGATGCCTCTAAATTTGGGACAATTTAGTTTTTTTGTATTCATATAGCAAACAGTTCTAAAATGACTGAAATTCCTTCATCCGATCTTATTTCCTGATTTGAACAGCGTTTCGAGTACTCCTTCAGCTCCAGAAGTTTGCTTTTTTTGTTCAAATTTTTGGCTGACCAACAATGGGCACGTACAGATCTATGTATCTTTGCTTTTTTTTCTTTTTTTTTCTTTTTTTTCAAATTTTTCAATAGTTACATCAACCGCATTCCAGAATGGCCGTTAATTAGTTGTTTTTCTTTCATCTGTTTACCTAAAACAGTAACAAGCTAATTGACTAAAGTATCAACATCACGACAATAGAGCTAAAGTGTGGGGTGGACCAGGGCCTTATATAACATGTCGCTTAAGAAAGTACAACCTTTTACCAGCTAACTCCAGTAGCGCACACATAGTTGGTCGAGGTCTTCTCCCACCTGTGCCCGACACCTAAGGTAAGGTCGTGCTTTATCTTTATCGTTGCCTCTCTGCATAAAAGCTTAAAACGTTCCGGCAAGGGAGACTGATGTCCCGATCAAGGTGACCTAGCCATCATGTTTAGATAGTTTAAAATATTCTCTACAACCCCTACAGAGTACTGTTAAAAGGCTTTTTCATTCTCCATTGATGGAAATTGGACCAACAATCCAGCATCTAACAATATTTCTCTAAGTTCTTCGGAATTCACTCTCGTTAGTGTCGAAGCTCTGCTCCGTAAAGAAACACTGTGACAGTCTTTTTTACGAAGTCATTTTGATTGTTTGAAAGAGGACCTCACTACTCTGTTGCCTTTTAAGCCCAAAGAAGCACCAATTAGCAAGATTTCCACTTTGATGTCTTTGTCGGAGTATAAAGTTATAAGTCTCCCTTTGAGTATCTTTCTTTGTTAACAGCATATATCGGGTTTTCCAATAGGGACTTGACAACTTTGAATTTAATTTGTGAACGCACTCTTTCACTAATCATCAAATTGTCACTGTCAATTTTTTCAGTAAACTCAACATTTTCATCATGGTAAAGTACACGAACGAGCAACGTCTGGAAATTATAAAAATTTTCTACCGAAATTCGGAGTCGGTGACTGCAACTTTAAGAGCGTAACTTCCAATTTTCGATCGTAATTCTCGCCCTAGTAGACAGGCTATTGCACAAGTTTAGTGCAAAAGTTTTAGGCTACATATTCGTTGTGTGATGTTGCCGTGTCAGTGAGACAACGGGTTGGTCGAAGTGTCGAAAATATCGCTGCCGTTCAGGCGTCCGTAGCAAACAATCCAAATCAGTCAATTCCACGGCGCTCTCAAGAATTGGGCATCGCTCAGACCACATTATGGCGTATTTTGCGTAAGGATCTTGGTTTACACCCAAACAAGATCAAGCTGACTCAAGAATTGAAGCCGATGGACCATTTGAAGCGACGTACGTTCTCCGATTGGATTCTGGAGAAGAAGCGCCAAGATGGTGAATTTCATCGCAAAATCATCTTCAGTGACTAAGCTCGTTCGAAGCTGCCTCGTTCGTGCGATTTAACGCCGCTTGACTATTTTCTGTGGGGCTACGTTAAGTCATTGGTTTACGCCAACAAGCCGGCGACGTTGGAAGAGCTTAGAGCCAACATTGAACGCGAAATGTGTGGCCGATTCGTAGAAAATTGCGTCCAACGAACCGACCGCTGCAAACGTGCCCGCGGTGGCCATATGAATGAAGTCGAGTTCCATTCATAAATGTTTTGACTGTACTTCAAGCCGATAATAAAGTTTTTGAAATATCTCAAATGGTTTGCGTTTTATTTAAAAAAAAAGTTGTCAAGTCCTTATTGGAAAACCCTTTACTTTGTTCTGCTTTGGAGTTCTCTTATTAAGGCATCTCGTTTTTAAATAAACATTTCCTTCGCAGCACCTTACATTTATCAGTTCCACATTATATTGCTTACTGTTTAGGTATTCATTGAAGAAACATTAATGTTCCTAACCCTCAACCCTGTGGTATTTTGTTTTTAAAATCGAAATATGTCTTCCTTGTTAATTATCCTGATTCAGACTACATCATGCTGACATAGTTTAACTTACCTACACACATGGCGAAAGGGTAATGAGAATCCTATTTCACATGACATTTGCGGTTCCAATCGACATAGTTACACGTTCGTCAGTGTTTTCCGAATGTCACAGTTTAAATTGATTCTCCTTCACCTATGTGTTAGTTTCTTGATTTGAAACACCTTCATCCAGTGTATAAGACAGTCCCGAAGGAGACACGTCAAATCTCATCACTGATGCAGGCAGACCCAAAAACGATTTGACATGTCTAATGACTTGGCAACAACAAATGTCGTCTACATACGAGTAATAACAACAACAACATTCCGCTAGGAATGGATGGATTGAACGAGCTGACTGACGAACTGCTCGGTTAGTTGGTTTATTGGTTGGTTGGTTGGTGGTTTGGTCGTTTGGTTGGTTGGCTACCGTTTGCATGACTGACTGTCAATGCATGCATCGGTCCTTCTTCGGTAAGCGTAATTTCACTTTGTATTCCATATGGCAGGCATCGTCATCATCAACAGCAGCAGGACCACCATGCGCCATTACCATCATCACCAAACCATCAACATCATCCAGGAGCGACCAGTAGTAGTCAGCATTTTGTATGCAAATGGCTAAGATAGGCCAGCCATGGCGTTCGTTTGTCGCCATTGTGTATTATCTAAGTTTGAACAGTATGACAGGGTGGTACAGCAGACCCGACTCGAAGAAGTCATCATGTGATGGTGTTATAGTGTGATGAAGCGCAGCGGTACAATATGGAAGCCAGCCGAGTGCATGTGTGTATGTGGAACAATGAACGCGTTCAATGTGCATACTGTACAGTTCGGCCTGAATGACTTTACATGCAGTGTTCGCTAGAGATAACACATCCAGATGGACTGGGTAACAGGGTGCAGTCCTGTGAAGGACTCAATACTCGCATAAATAATGCAAAGTGTAAACCAAGTGGGTAATAAGTCAGTCAGTCACCCTCAAGTGGATTTGTGTATCTTCAAAAGTCGTCCTTGTCGCTAAAGTCGTTGGCTATGTCGACGTTGCCGATGTCGTCGGTGCGGTGGTAACCTAGTCGTCTTCATCATCACCATAGCATTTCCCAGTCGTCACTTTTATCATGCATTCACATATGCATCTGGCTTATAAGTGAACATCTACCTATACTACCCCACAGAAGGTGAAGGAAGAAATTCCGACGTCCCACTCTCTTAAGCTCACAGGACATCAGCCTAGGCATATGAGTTTTCTTTGAATTTAGTTGTTGATGAGATGTCGAGTTGAATACGCCACCGGGGTAAGTACGGGATGAGAAAATGGCAACAAATGATATTAAATGCTTTCATAGCATCGCATGTGACACATCACTTTGTGATTACACAGCAAGCCAACCATGCGAGTTGACGTTCACGTGTGCTGCTGGCTGAGCTGTCTAGTTGGGCTGCTTGCTGGGTTCCATGGAATTCTTGGTGTTGCTATTTCTCTTTCTGGGCATAAATGTCAGGGAGCCTTGAAGTTGACATTTAAAGGGTTGGCAAAATGTAATTTCCGACATACAAAAGGGCTACTTTCATTGGGAATGTACGAATATGAGTACGGGTGACGAGTGTTTCGAGTTATGAAAATGAGTTAAAGTACGAGTATGATGTTGCCACCCTGTGATTATCACACCCCATTTTCCATACTTAGAGGCGATAGGTAGGCAAGCAGGCAGGCAGTTACGACTTTTACATTAATTTGTTGTGTGACGCTTTTAGCTTTTTGAACTTGATTATGTATGCGAGATGAGAAGAAGAAAAAGGAAATTACAAACCGAGATTAATGGATGTAGAATAAAGGAATGGATCCTGGCATGGGGTCTTTGAGATTGTACATTCCACGGAATTCCGAAAAGGGGCTTCACTCGTTTTTTATGCATATGTGATTGAGTGTATTGGGCTGTCTTTAATTTTAAAAATAAAAATATCCTTGTTTAATCGGCTACGTGAAATAATTTATTTTTCTTTCTTTTCCAGGTACGTACAGATGAAGATTTCCGTAATTTGGTAAGGAATAGACTTATTTTGTCATTTTGTTTGAACCCCAGAATCCTGACTGGTGGTGAGAAACTTAATTAAGAATCTTATGATAATAAAGGACACAAAAGGCAGCGAAAATATTCGTTCCAAGAAGTAGAGCACCTAGCCCGAAGATATCTCTAAAGGTGTTAGCAGCAAGAGCACTATTTAATTTTCGGTTGACTCGATTCAAAGAAGTGTATCCTTGTATCCTCAATATTCACGATTCCTGGTATCTTTTGTGAATTTGGACAGACAGTATCCTAAGGACGGTATACTAAGATCTTCGCTGTGAAAAGAAAACTCACCAAGCTTGTAAATGACACCACACGAATAACTGACATTGACACCTTACGACGAAGTTCTAGCCTCTCACCCTGATAAAAACTTGCTGATGAGTTCGGTCCTGTAAACTTCTTGGAATCTCTGTAATTTAAACTAATTTCCGGTACATAGGCCACATATCAGGGAACTTGGGGTGGACTTAATCCTTTATATGGAATTATAACTAGTCGTTGTCTGGTATCACTCGGGCTGTAAGGAGTCTATCAGGATTAGAGAATTGTCTTATCGATCTTACAAGCCCAATTCGGCAAAAGAATGAGTTCCTGGTACCTGGAAAAAGTTCAAGAGGGGCCAGGAATGACTTCGGAAAGCTTGAGCACTAAAAGACGCCAGTCTGCAGTTTTGTTTTTTTCTACTAAGGCGCCTCCTAGAAATGTCGAGATGCAATCGTTTAATTCGACTCTTAGCCAAGTCTATCAAGTTTATTCGCAAATCCATTTTCAGTGATCAGATTGCCTTCTTCAGAGAAATCTTGCATTCTCCAATTGGACTGGAAGTTGTGAGGGGGTTCAGAAAGGACTTTACCAAAGTTTGGCTGTTACTACAAGTGCAGATTCCTATCACAGATTCTTACTATAGAATCTGAATCTGGCAATCAAAATTGCCATTCCAAGACGATCACATTACTTTCTGGTTCAGATTCTTGCTGAAACCATTCCTGAATGCAGTTAAAGTCAATTTCATATTTTTGCAGCAACTGGTAGGAAGGTGGTAGATTTACACAGGCGCCAATGGCCGTATTCCATCGATAGGATCAAACAAATATTTAGGAACGGTATTAGGTATTACTTGCGCTTGGGTGCGATCTTACTTTCGCTTCGTTTGACTCGATCTCTGCTCTGTACAACTGTATGGAGCTAGCAACCCGCGAAAGTAAAAGTCTTTTTTATTTTATCCTGGGTCTCCGACGTTGCTCATGAGCCTTGACAGTGCACCGACCTCTTTTGCATGCCTTTTCACAAGCGTATCCCAAGTGGTGCTTGTATGTTAAAAGAAAATTAATCACCACCCTTAAGTATTTAATAAATGGTCGTGAAAGGATTTCGTATTCTCCGACTCTAAAACTCTAAAACCGAGTGCTGATAAGTAGTACTTCGGTTTTATGACCCGTAAGTTGCAATCCGGCCCCAAAGACCCAGTACTGCGCTGCCATTCGCGAATCCGATAAATGATGCTTCCCGTGCGTTTGGTAGACGTAAGATATCGTCTAATATTACGTTCCACAGCAGAGAACCCAATACCGATCCTTGTGGTACACCGCCAGTTATTGGGCACTTCTTGATTCCGTCACCGGAATCATAGAAAAAGAACCTGTCTGTGAAATAACTCGAGATGGTGTTTAATAAATGCACCGGTAGCTTACCAATTCGCCGAATTCAAGGCGTTTTGCACGTCCAGCGTTACAACAGTATTTTTTAGTGCCCCCTCTCCTACGTTTCCCTTCTATTGCGGTTTAGGCTCTTCCTGTTACCGCGTTGATATCATCTATTGTTGATCGCAGCTAACGAAAGCCGTACTGATGTTCCGCTAGATAAGCCTCTGCTTCGATTGCAGATCCAAGTCTACTATATTTACTTGTTCGAGGATTTTTCCCATTGTGTCGAGCATAGAAAGCTGCTTATAAGACGGGAGTTCACTATGTGACTTGTTTCCTTTCGGCGTCAGTACTAATCCCTGTCGCTTCCAGGGCTCTGGAAAAGTGCCCTCTTGAAAGCAGGTGTTGTATATTTTTACAAATATTTTCGATCGGCAGTCTTAAGCGCTTGGTTCGGTATACCGTCAAGTCCCGGCACCTTTCGGTCTTGTATTTTATTGCATACTCTGAGAAGTTCTTCCTTTGTAATTGATGGGATTGGCGCACTATCGCTTTTATTTGGTTGAAGAGCATCCCATTTTCGTGCGGAAACAGTTATTATGGTGTCGTTATCCATAGGAGCTCAGTTAAAAGACTGTCTTCATGTAAGGTCAGTAAAATTTAAGTTCATGTTGCTTCCAAAGCAACTCCTATTTGAGAGTGCAGAGTAACATGAGTTGGACTAGTCAGCCTCCTTCTTCTTGTAAGGAGAACAACCGCAGTTTCGAGAAGGTTGACTTTAATTTTTTTTTTCCAGCGCCACAAATCGTCGGTCAGGTCTTAGGCTAAGGAATCGGAAACAATAAAACTGACCAGTAAGCGCACTCCTTGGAGAGCTGTCTTCTCTTGGAAGCTACGCGATGCGATGTTTGAGGTTCCTTTTGTTGATACGTACAGCAATGTTTCACTGGAAACTAATCAAAGACTCTTTGAGTCAGACGATTGATGTCCGTTCCCCTTACATATATAATCTACCTATGTACCGAACTATGGACACATTTTGGATCAGATCGAATTCACTGTACAGCCCATAGGGTTCGCTGTTCTACCCTCTAAAGTCGGTGGAAAAGAGACGATCCAGAAAATCGATGGATCTATCTATCTATGTACGTCCGTTGAATGTTTTGTCTTGCCCGACTGCAGTCCTGTTAAACAGTGTGTTTGAATGATTTCTGTACAGCCACAAACGTAATTGAACTACTTTTTTTGCTCTCTGATTGTTTTAATTTCCTATTTGGTTTAACGCGTTCAATTGATCTTGTGATAAAATTAACGAACATTCTGCCTGAAGTAGCATTCTAACATTTCTTCAATCGTGTACAGTTTAAGGTCCTTTTGTGTGCTCAGTGATGATTCTGCTTCTTTATTCAGTCCTTAACTTCATGACTATCAGTCATGCACTTCTTCTTGCACTTCTATGTAGCGCCATATGGTTGGTAAGGTACATGTATTGGCTTGCGTACGATATTCATGGAGATGTTGTGTGAGATGTGACACCATCTTGTTGAAACCACATATCTTACACATCCATATCCCCGAGTTTAGGCCAACAAATCTTTATTAACATTATGTTTTAGCGATGAGAATTGACCGTGACGGTTACACTTTCCTCATTTTCGAAGAAGTATGGCCCACCACAGATCAAATTGCTCAACATGCAGCAACTTTTTGTGGATGAAATGGTCTTTCGACAGCTACATGTGGACCTCCACTTCCGCATATTCGAAAATTTTATTTGTTAACGTATCCACCGAGTGGATTCACTGAAGAAAATGTTGTGTGAAAATTGGCCATCCAAACGCTGATGTTCTTGCACCAACTCGGCCGGTGTAAGTTTAACGCACACCGTAGTCAGCTGGCTTCAATTTTTGAGTAAGTTAAGCTTGCATTTTGAAGGATACGCCTTTATACGTCTCTTACAGAGCCAGTCTCTCAATACTATGCTCAGATGCAAGATTATGTTAACCATAATCTGCTCATAATGCGCGAGACGTACCAACCATCTGATCAAAAAGTATCTGGAACTTCCTATTCAAGCACACTGCGCTTGAGTTACTGTCAACAGCTTTTTTTTCTAAGCTGTTACATCTGTCACCTGGTGTTAAAATATCTGTATCTGTGGCCTACGGGGACTCGACAATATTAAAAACACAAGCATACGCTTGGTATAATAAGGGCCGTACTGTGGTCGATGATTTGTCTGGTTCCGGTCTTCCATCCAGCAGTATGACTGACGTAAATATCGACCTATATATCGAAAAAGTTATGAAAAATGTCCTCGCAGATCGTCGTGTGAGCACTAGGGAGATCTTCTTTTGGGCATCGGACGAGTTGAAGTGCGAATTGTGCTGAGAGAGTGCTGAATTCGTTACAGAAACAGGAACTTGTTGTTCTCGCTAAGGAAATGCTTTCTGTGGGCCTAAATGGTATCGATGGCACCATTACATGGAACTATAAATACGAGTATGTCATGGAAACTAACCAACAATCATCAGAATGGAGCTTCTCTGACGAGCCAGAAGCAAAAACAAAAACACAAGAGAGAGTCGATCCAAGGCTTTGTTGACCGGACGGTTTTTTCTGATTGCTGTGGGTTGGTCCACTTCGAATTTCGTCCGTCAGGCTAAACACTAAATAAGGAGTATTTAGTTAGCGTATTTAAGCGTTTGGGGGAAAATGTTCATCGCAAGAGGTTAAAATTGTGGAGAAACGACTCGTGGGACAACGCACCGGCTCTCATGTCTCATCTTGTACGCGACTATTTGATCCAAACCAACATTTACACCGTTCCGCAAGCTTCATATTTACATAACATGGCTCCTCGTGAGTCTTTGCAATTCCCACGTTTCAAGTTACCACTTCGCCGCAGAGATATCAATTGATTATGATCATATCTACTGCTCTACTTTCAACTTTTGTATGTCTGCTTTATTTTCGGCGCTATTAGGCCAGTGGCTTAACTGAGTAACATAGCGCCTATGGCAAGTGTGGGCATGTATACATTCTATATATGCATCTTTCTTGTTTTCTATGGCGCAAAAGCATCAAAAATGACGTTTTAATCCGTCGTTTCAACTTCTTCCCGTTCGAAGCAAGATTGATTAATTGATCTTGACCCATGGAAGCTTGAAGCTAGCTTAAAATCAATTTATATTTACTAAACGATCTTTCACAGCTAGCAATAGAAACCGAAATGGTTCCTAATATTTAAATGGTGATTCGAAGATTTAGGAAGACGATCTCATCTACGTATTGCACGATGAATGGTAGAACGTCTTCAGGTCTTCTGACAGATCCAAAATATCTTCATAAAGCTACTGGCCATCAACGTCGCTATTTTAGGTCTGACTGAAGTTCTTACATTAAGTCTTTAGGACATCGTAACTGATGCCGGTACGTAGTCCTCCGATGTCAAGTAGAAATGCAAATTCCTTGTTAGTCTCGTGCAACCGATTGAATCCATCATCCATTTCTGTATCTAGTTTCGACAGCCATCCTCTTTCTTCGTCTTGTGTGTCTTTCGGTCTCAACCTCCCACTCTTAACAGAGAATAAGCCTATTTTGCAGAGCTTAATCATCTCTTAGACTTTCCAGGTCCAAGGCAGCATCATGGAAGTTCATCGTCGAATCTTACAATCTTTTCTGGACTCGGCCTGGCGTCACTTTTTGTATTTACGGTCTACGTGGCACCATCTGTCATCCCATTCATCAGGACTTACAGAATCTCGTCAAAGTACTTGTTTATGAGCTTCACAGCCTTCATCCTTGCACTCCATTTAGTTGTAGACTCCGATTTCGCAACCGTGGGCAAAGTGATTTTTAGTTTCCGAATCCGCCAAAACTTGCGATGCATATTATAAGAAAAGATGTTTAAAACTATATCGCGTGGTAGTACTCGCTTTTGGCGACGATTAGTATAAGGCCTCGTAGAAGTAGCATCTTCCGACAGGTGCTTGTTTCTTTGGGTTAAGAAGGCAATTGAGTAGAAAAGCCCTCTCTCAGACAACAAAAGTCACCCTTTATAAGACCTTAATAATCCCGGTCCTGCTCTATGGCGCAGAGGCATGGACATTATCAAAAATGGATGAGGGTGTTCTTGGTTGCTTCGAGAGAAAAATTCTTCGGGCGATCTTCGGTCCCGTCTGCATTGACGGTGAGTGGAGGAGGAGATACAATGACGAACTGTACGGGCTATACAGCGACATGGACCCAGCCAGAAGAGTGAAGTTCCAAAGACTGAGATGGCTCCGGTCCGAAAAGTCTTCGAATCCCCTCCCGAGGGACAGCGCAGTAGAAGAAGGCCAAGTTTCAATTGGCGCATGCAAGTGGAAGAGGACCTCAGCCAACTTATCGTGCGAAACTGGAGGCGGCTACCCAATGATTGAGCTTGTTGACTGAGGCTCAGGTCCACCCCGGACTGTAGCGCCATCTAAAGTGAAAGTAAGTATTCGCTTCTAAGCTCTGAAAATAAAAAAAAAAAAATCTTTGAAAACTTGAAGTCTTTGAGAGCCAAGACGCCCAAAAATTGTTCGCAGCCGTGGCATTCCCTCGGCTTCGGTGCCCAGGATACGTGCTCTGTCTGCCATACCCTAGATACGCTGCTGTACGAGTATTAGGCTCCAAAACTGAGTAAGAAATTTTAATTGTGTCCAAGCAGCTCTGTGCCATTACAAAAAAATTTAAAAAAAACAGGAATTCGTCCATCTTAGACAAATTTATTGAAAATCCAACGAGAAGGACATTTGACCTCGCCTCACTTGACCTCGATGAAAAGGCAAATATCGGGCGAAAAAGAAATAATGGCCAAAAGCATGATCAAACACTTTGATGGGGATTAATTATAACTTGGCTACAAAATTTATTTTCTGCCCAAAAATGCGTTCATTACTACCCTCCATAGCTTCGAATTAAAACAAACTGAACAAAAAATAAAAGAAAATTCTTTAAAAAAAACCAGCCAAACCCCTCCATTTGACATTCTTCCTATACCACGATCTCAACCCCCAGAAGAGTCTTTTGTTAAAATTTAAACCCTCCTCCTCTTGCTCGCCGAATATCAACCAATTTCTAAACAATGAGTCGAATTAACAAAAAAAAAAAAAAAAATTAATGAAAAGAAAAGAAACCTCCTCGCTTCATCCCTTTGCATTAAGTTCCTTGTCATTCCACCCTAACACTTCTGCCTGTTGCGTCAGAATAACATCCATTCCCCACCTCCTATTTCATCCCCATCACCAAATTCTGTCCAAAAGAAACCAGAATCAAAATGGTTTCTTTGTCATGGTATTAATTAACGTAATTTATCATTACGATACCGAAACCTGTAGGGGGATGAGAAAAGAAGAAGAAAAAAAAAACCACCAAAAACAAGAAATAAGTGTAATCGAAAACAGTTAGATATTCTCGTTCTTTCGTTTCATTTTTCTCTCAGTCATCCGTCGTACTCGTATTTTTTGAAAAGCTTCGGGAATTTGAAAATTTTATTCTTGGGAGTATTACCAACTCGTACTCGTATTCGTAGTGCCTGGCAACCGCAATTAATCTGTCAAAATTCTTTCTTTTCATTTCTCTTCAAAATATTGCACTGAAGAAGTTTACCCTATGACCCCAGAAGAATTTAGGGGTGGAATACTCGACAAAGTTGGAGGATAAAACCTCCAAGAAAAAGGACTCGCTCGTCTTCTTCATTGAGCAGTTGAAGCGAAATTTAATTCTTCGAAGTAAAATTTATGATTTGCTACACGATTCCCTTTAGGGTTGTGGGGATATTTTAGTAGCATCACTTTACGAAGTATCTTCACTCCGACATTTCAAATGTCATTCTCTGGAGGGTGAGAGTGACACATTTAGATACGAATTTACTTCTATGTCGCTGTAGGTATTTAGTACAATCGAAATCCCCCCTCTAAGCTTAGGGGAGAAAGAACAAATGGGAAGCAGAAAAATTGTCGAAATTAATTTTGCAGAAATATCTCAAGTTACAGATACGAGTACACGAGTTTATCAGGTAGAAGTTGGCAATGAAATACTCTTACTTCTCTACAGTGGAGTAGAGCTGAGTGGAGCTATGAAATAAGATTGCCACGTGGAGGTATGAAGAGTTGATAAAGAAGAAGATGCGAAGGATACTGGAATGTCAAAAAAGTGTATATTTAGTAAAATTGTAAATTGATTATGAATTGAGAAAGGAGTAGTGTTCTCGCAACGAGGAATGTGGGAAAAGTATTTACAACAATGACTCAGATAACTATTGTTGTAAATAGGTCAGTTTAGTTGGGAATAAAGCCCTCTAACATGCCAATTTAGGGTTCACGAAGTCATAATAATGTTTATCATCGTTTTCTTTTAAAATTCCTACTTTAGAAGACAGACAAAGGCATGGTTCTTACTTCTTGACATGATATTTTTGTACTCGAAGGAAACAGACATTCAATCATCATTTTGAGAGGTGAGAGTGTTTATTGCGTCCATTTCTAGAATTTATTGGCTTCGTTATTTTCTTAAAGAAGTTCGTTCGGAATAAGTTTGTTTTTGAAGCCTCAACCTTACTGGCTGTTAACTAGGAGTTGCTGTCCTATAGGTCATAATACTAGGTATTGCTTCTTCAACATATTAGCTTTGAATTCGTTGAACAAAGGAACATATACATACGACTTCAGCATGGCTGCTGCGTCACTAAAAGTAAAGGGTGTTGTTTCGTAGAGGCGAATAACTTTAGTTTCAAGATCCAATTTTCTCACATTCTCCGCAGTAAATCAGGCTTTATTTGGGGAATAAAGCGTCGAATGGTGGCTTCTAAGTGCTCAATTGTTTTTGGTTTGTCAGCGTAGACTTGGGACTTTACATATCCCCAGAGAAAACAAACTAATTGCCACAAATCGCACGAAGACAGTGGCCAGTTAGCAGGTCCATTTCGCATGTTGCGGCTCCGTCTTGATGAAACCACTTGTCTGCAACATTCTAGAGGGTTAGAACAAGACAAAAAAGCTATTTTTATTTTTTAACAGAGTATATTCATGCATAAAATATTCATCATATATTACTTACTTACTTTAGGTGGCGCTACAGTCCGGGGTGGACCTGGGCCTCAGTCAACAAGCTTCTCCAGCCAGCTCGATCCCTGGCTAGCTGTCTCCAGTTTCGCACGCTAAGTTGGCTGAGGTCCTCTTCCACTTGCGTGCGCCACCTGAGTCTTGGCCTTCCTCTACTGCGATGTCCCTCGGGAGCGGATTCGAAGACTTTTCGGACCGGAGCATTGGTGTCCATGCGCTCTACATGACCCAGCCATCTCAGTCTTTGGATCTTCACTCTTCTGGCTAGGTCCATGTCGCTGTACACTCCATACAGTTCGTCGTTGTTCCTCCTCCTTCACTCACCGTCAATGCAGACGGAACCGAAGATCGCCCGAAGAATTTTTCTCTCGAAGCAGCCAAGAACACCCTCATCCATTTTTTATAATGTCCATGCCTCTGCGCCATAGAGCAGGACCGGGATTATTAAAGTCTTATAAAGGGTGACTTTTGTTGTCCGAGAGAGGGCTATGCTACTCTATTGCCTTCTTAACCCAAAGAAACAGCGGTTGGCAAGAGTTATTCTTCGCTTGATCTCAGCGCTGGTGTCGTTGTCTGTATTTATAGCGGGGCCTAGGCAGACAAAGTCCTTAACTACCTCAAAGTTATATCTGTCGAGGGTGACGTTCTGTCCGAGACGTCGGTGTTGGTTGTCCTTTTTGCTTGACAGCATATACTTGGTCTTGCCCTCATTGACCGCTAAACCCATTTCGCCGCTTCCGTCTCAATACTCGCAAAGCGCCACTGACATCACGCTGCTTTCTCCCGATTATGTCAATATCGTCAGCGTATGCGAATAGTAGGACGGACTTTTGAAGGATAGTGCCTCTTGTGTTTGCTCGTGAGCTTTGCACTATTCTTTCAAGTACGATGTTGAAAAAATCGCATGACAGCGCATCGCCTTGTCTAAATCCTTTCTGGACATCAAAGGTCTCGGTGAGATCTTTACCGACCTTGATGGAGCAGCGTGCATTCTCCATCGTCATCCTGCACAGACGGACGAGTTTGGCAGGGATGCCTAAACTAAACATTGTTCTGTATAGCTCGTCTCTATAGATGCTGTCATACGCGGCCTCAAAATCGATGAATAGGTGGTGGGTATCGATCTGAAGCTCATGGGTCTTCTCCAAGATCTGCCGTAGTGTGAATATTTGGTCGATGGAGTACATTCTTGCCTGAAACCTCACTGATATGGACCTATCAGGTTGTTGACGAACGGCTTGAGGCGTTCACACAATACGGCTGATAAGATCTTATATGCGATGTTAAGGGAGAGGGTCCCCTTTCTTGAGGATCGGACAAACAATGCTGAGGTTCCATTCATCGGGCATACTTTCGTCCGACCATATTTTACAGATGAGTTGGTGTATGCTCCTTACCAAGTCATCGCCTGCCGCTTTGAAGAGCTCGGCAGTCATGCCATCCGCTCCAGCGGCTTTGTTGGACTTAAGCTTCGATATGGCTATCTTCATTTCATCCAGGTCGGGTGGACGGAATTGTTGGTCATCATCGTCCAGGTTGAAAGGTTAATTCTGCCTGGCAGCGGTATTTGGTCCGTCATCGCCGTTATACAGTCTGCAGAAATGATCTTTCCAAATCCTCAGCATCGACTGCGATTCTACTACGATGTTTTCTTGTTCATCTCTACAGGCTTCGGTTCGGGGTTTGTTTCCGCGGCATGTTGTTCTTACCTTTTGGTAAAACTTCCGAACCTCATTCCTGGAGTAGCATCTCTCAATTTCCTCGATCGCGCGCTTCTCATGCTCTTTCTTCTTCCTCTTGAGAAGCCGGTGCTCGTCTCTCCTCTTCCGCTCATAGAGCTCATGAGCAGCTGTGGTCATTCTAAGCAGCGCCGCGTTATATGCATCTTGTTTAGCTGCATGTGCTTGCCGGCATTCATCATCGAACCAGGGGTTTCGTTGTGGTGAACGAGTGAAACCCAGCACATCAGAAGCGACATCTCTGATGGCGTTTTGGCAGTGTTTCCAATGGTCTTCGATGCTTGATGCTGGCGGCATTGGACTTCTTAAGAGATTAAGAGACACTCGATCGGAAAAGAACTCAGCGATCTTGTGCGATTGTAGCCGTCTGACGTTGAATTTTCTCACAGCATTAGTTTGTCTTGGCGTAAATGGGGATATCCGCAAGCATACCTTGGGTACAACAAGGTAATGGTCCGAGTCGATGTTGGCTCCTCGGAACGTACGGACATCCATAATGCTGGAGGAGTGTCTTGCGTCGATCGCAATGTGATCAATCTGGTTGACTGTTGATAGATCAGGAGCTCTCCAAGTCCCCTTGTGTATGTCGAGATGTGGGAACCGCGTGCTAGCCACGACAATGTTTCGCCCCGCCGCAAAGTCGATTAGCCTGAATCCGTTATCGGAGGTGGTGTTGTGCAGGCTATATTTTCTGATTGTTCCACCAAAGATACCTTCTCTTCCTAGCTTTGCATTGAAATCACCGAGGACAATTTTAATGTCATAGCTAGGGCATTGCTCGTAGGTCTTGTTGAGGAGCTCGTAGAAGGCATCCTTGGTGTCGTCATCTATCTCCTTTGTGGGGGCATGCGCGCAAATGAGGCTTATGCGTAACGAGTTTCCCATTTTTACTGCATCGCTGCTGCTACGCTTATGGGGTTGGCTAATGTCGCAGACCGCAGAACGCGTCTACATAATGCTCGGTGCTGGATCGCTTCAGTGGTTAGCCCCAGGCGTTGTTGCGCATTTGCCATCTGAGAAATCCAGGAATTCTTTTTCCGACCTCGTTTTCTTACAGTTGGAGTGACCGTAGTTGATAGTGCCTTTTTAACCGGATTTTCCGCAGATCTTCTTTGAACGTGCCAATACCAGCTTATTCTATTCGCCTCAAGCTGTTCGGTTACCGAATTCTTTATATTAAGACTTCCTCTTAAACGCGTAGATCTAATGCAATCCACTAGACATCCTCAACATTTTCATTTCCGCTGCCGTCGTTTTGTTTTTAAACGCTTCGTACATTGTCCAGCACTGTGAACCGTATATAAGAGCTGGTCTAACAACCGTGGTGTAGAGTTTCCCCTTTAATTTAAGTGGAAATTTTCGGTCGCAAAAGATTCCCGAATTTTCCCGCCATTTCATCCTTCCCACACTTACTCTGTGGTTTACGTGGTCGTCACATTTCGCTTCATTGTTAACGATTGATCCTAAGTACTTAAAGATAGTGCTTTTCGGAATAACTATTCCGTCTAACATCATATCCGGAACAGGTCGCAACGGATGCGCAAATGGGCACGTGAAATGCTCCGTCTTTGAACGACTTATTTTAAACCCGTTTCTCTCTAGCGCATTTCTCCATGAATCTAAGGCGTTCTGTAAATCTTCGACGTTATCGCTAAGTATAACTGCGTCGTCAGCGAAGAGAATTGGCGTTACATTTGCTTCGCGCATGCAGTCTTTTAAAAGATAGTCGAATGCTACGTTAAAGAGGAAAGCGCTAAGTACGCTTCCTTGATTCACTCCGACATTAACTGGAAATTCTCTCGTTAGTCCAGCAGAGCTTTTAACCGCAGTTTTCACGTTTCCGTACATGTCTTGTATTATTCTAACATACGTTTCCGGTACGTTTTGAGACCTCAGCGCGGCCCATATGAGATCCCTAGGCACTCGATCGAAAGCTTTCTCGAGGTCGATAAATACCATGTGTAAATCCTTAGACGAATCTCGGTGCTTTTCCATTATTATTCGTAGGCTTTGGATAGCGTCCACCGTCGATCTTCCTTCAACAAATCCACACTGGCTATTATCGAGCTTTATTATTTGCCGAAGACGTTCGTTTAAGACTCTTTCGACGATTTTCATTGTGTGTGACATAAGCTTGATTGAACGGTAGTTGTTGCATTCTCGATTGTCGCCTTTTCCTTTGTATAATTGAACCAAGAAGCTACTTCTCCATTGATTCGGCACAGTTTGTCCACATTTTAATTTATTTAAAAGTTTCGATAACCGTTCGCTGCCGTTTCCCTCCATCTTCGACCAAAACTCTGATGGAATGCTGTCTGGTCCCGCCGCTTTCCCCCGCTTCATTTTTCCGATTGCTATACTTATTTCATCGATTGAAAAGTCCGAAACTTCCTCCTCCAATAGACCAGCTGTCGGCACGATATCACGTGGAAACTGTTTGTTAAGCAACTCCTTGCAGTATTCAAGCCACTGATCACAAATTTCCTTTTCATTTGTTAATAAGCAACCGTCTGCATTTTTGATGTATTTCGGCGAGGTTATTTCCATTGAATTTTTTCGCCTCTGTGCAGCGACCTTAAAAATATTTGGCATTTTAGTATTGTACGACGTTTGAACTTCTTGGATAGCTTGTCTTCTATCCGCCGATCGTCAGGATATTTGTTCCAACTTCTGGTACAGGTTTTCCGCTGCTGCCAGTCGAGCTTTTTCGATATCGTCGCTCCGATCGCATTTTGTTCACGCTTGGAATGCACTCTACTTGACGGCCACAAGTCGTTTGGTTTCGTCATCCCACCACCATGTTTCTTTGCCGACGTGATGGTATTTCGATATAGTCCCCAGATGGGACTTTGCGAGTGTTATGCATTCCTCGTGCATGCTGTTCCACATTTCTTGCGGGCTAAGTGAGTCTGCGATACCGTTTATATTGTGAAGTTCGTCTTTAGCCAGTGCGATAAATCTTGCACATCGTTCCTTCGATAGATTATACCACCGGATTTTTGGCTTTCCAAACGATGCCCGTGTTTTCGGTGGTTCCGCTGTGAAAAATTCTGTAATGAGCAGACGGTGTTGGCTTACTAGCGATTCTCCAAGTATTACTTTACAGTCCTTAACACGGTTTCTCATCGACATTTTGCAGAGGTGATAATCTATTTGCGTTTCGTGGCCTCCGCTGCTATAGGTGATAAGATGTCGTTGATGTTTAATAAACATTGTATTTAAGGCGGTTAAGCCGTAAGCCCTACACGCTACAAGGATGTCTTCGCCAGCTGAATTTCTGGTTCCAAAGCCTTTACCGCCGTGGCAGTCCTCATAATCAACATTTGTTTCTCCGACGTGGCCATTTAAATCTCCGCCTACGAGGAGCATCTCACCGATAGGTATATTTCTAAGCAAATTACCGAACTCTGACCAAAATGTATCTTTTTCCGATTGGTCGCATCGATTTTGTGGGGCGTACGCGCTAACAATGTTCCACGTTTCATTGTGTATGACGAGTTTAACACTCATCAAGCGGTCGCTTATTTTCAAGATACCAACGATGTTGTTTAGAAGATCCGCTGCAACAACGATTCCAACACCGTTTCGTCCATTGACCGTTCCATGGTAGAACATCTTAAATGCCTTAGTTTTTAAATCTAGAAAACGCGCTTTATTTCCTGTATTACACCACTTCGTTTCCTGTGCGCACAGGATTTGTAGAGTCCTGCGACGCATGATCGCTTCCAGTTCCAGTTTAGGAAAATATTTTGGAAACTTCATTTTGCCCGCCCCCGGAATCCGTCGGGCTCTGACACAAGCACTTCTGCTTGCTCTGGGATCAGCCGTGTGCGTTGCAATTGTGGTGCCCAGCGGGGTAGTGCTATTAATTGCGATCATTTCCATGAAGTGTATCTAAAGTTTGAGTGGTTTGACACTTGTATGCTCATTTCGAATTGATTGACTGTTCGTTTACCCCACCGGTAGTCTCCAGACGCGGAAACCCACTGATTGCATACAAACTTGTGGGAAAGTCTTAAGGTGTTAAAGTGTCACAGGCTCATTTTTGGTGTCATAGTTGCCTGTATATGATTGGTGTCCCATTTAGTTGCCTCTTATGACAAGCTGGGACGCACTGCGGCACTATTCTTTATCCGATGCCGCACGGATTTACTTCAGATGAAATATCAGAGTTATGAAAAAATGTACGTGCTGTGTTTCCATCATTGGCTGTGCAGCTTCCTCCACTTCGAGGTTTGTCTACAATTAAACCTAATTTTTCCCTAAACTGCCGTTGAACTAGTTCTTTTCTCTGAGCAAGACAAGCTTTATCTTCTGCAGAACGCGCAGAATCGACTATCGAATCTTCGATAGTTGAATCTGAAAATTTCTGCTTATATTCACTATGGCCTGTGCTGCCATCAAAACCCCAGTTACCAATTAAAACTAAGTCATCCTTAGGTTCGTGAAGACTTTCAAACAGAGCTTTTTGAGATTCAACAGTGCTACTTGATGTATGGTCTAACAATGATTGCAAATTGATTTCAGCAGAAGATTCCGTCACGCGAATATCAGTTGGATAGCAACGTTTTGACTCCAGCTAAACCTTTTTAATAGAATGGAAAAATATTTGGTATTTAAGAATGAACCACTTCTCTTAATAATAAATATTTATTTTTAGTAAGCTTCATTTATAAATGAAACAACTTAATCCATGCTAAATAAAATAAAATAACTTTCTGATTGAATTGAACTGCTAAGTAAAGTAGTTACAGCGGAATCGTCCATCTGTGATAAAACTGCTAATCTGCGACGTTTGGACCTCTCGAGATTCCTTTTGCGCGTCGTTGTAGTTTCCACATACTTCTCCATCAGATACTTTAAGTATTCAAACTACGGTCTCGTTTAACTAGCTGTCGTACAATATTTGGCCACTAGCTTAGCTTTTGATCTCCTTAATTGCTTCCAATATGCGGCAAACCGTTTACAGAGATTCAAAGGGAGATTTCTCAAGCAATCAGTCTGGATATTTTCAGCATCCGGTAAAGAATTCGCAGGGGATCCAAACACTTCCCGAAACCTTTCTGCTTAATTTTCTTTATTTTTTTTGAAGCTATCCACGTATTTAAAACAAGCATTTGTGTAAAAGAACACGTTAATGCTTGTACCTGCACAAGTAAAACACAACAAATTAAAAAAAAACAATTTCTAGTACTGGACCTAGTCTCCTCAATGACCTGTAACAACCTTCAGAGCACCTATGAGCACCTAGACTTTGCGGTTATAAAAACTAGGAAAATAAGAGATTTTACTGATATATGAACTATTTATGGCGATTCGTGCCTTCATAAGTAAAAGCTTAGTTGAATATGGAAAATGGTTAAAAAGAAAAAGAGTGGAAGGTGTGCTTTGACGGAGCTAGTTATGAATAGTCGCATTGTTAAGGAAAACATAATTACTTTAAGAATATCGTACATACCTTCAATTTGAATATCTATTGCACAATTATATCACAAACAATAAATTTCTCGAAACAACCACACTTTAAAAACAACACAAATCTATGTGAACAAATAAACTAATGAACACTAATTAGATGTTACCACTTCCGGTGCACAAAATTAATTGTGGCGTGTTACAAATGTTGCAATGTTTTTTTATACCTGTGAATAGAAGGGTTTTTTATGTTTCCTCTAACGGTAAAATAACATTATATTTGCGACATCGCTATTACGGCCCTATGAGCTACGGCTGAACCACTGTGCAATGGGGCAATTCGAATCATCATCAACTCTTCATCTATCTGCTAACCTTCAATCGTTTGTTGTGTGTGCACTGTATCTTTTCAAGGAAGTATTGCG